>JADLZK010008681.1:600000-934140 GCA_015847255.1 Hyparrhenia diplandra
CTGAACACCTTGCGGAGCGCCACAAGCTGCATGTCTATGAGGGTTTCCAGCTCACTTTCTTCCTCGATGTTGCCAGTGAAGTCCAGGAACGTATGGCATAGTGTCCTCTGCACCTCCGTCACTAAATCCTGGAACAAAAGGACTGGGTTTATTAGTATCATTAGAAAAAAATATTAAGTATTGTTAGGCAGAGAAACAGAGTGCTGACAGTACAACTTGTTTGGTTGAATAATAGAACTCCCACAGATCAGAACACCCTAAATGGGAAGCAGACTTTTTTTTGACTAAACAGAATACAGTTTCAAGAAATGTACAACGATTGTCTAAAAAAAACGAATAGCCATCAACAGGATCTGACCAGTGGACATGATCATGTCATGTGGGGCAAGCAGTACAAGTGCCAGGCCCACACCAGAGACACCAAGCGCGCTCAATCACTGCCACCAGAGCGGGACCGCAAGTTTTCAGTTTGTCAAGTGCCTAGAATTTAGGAGATTTCCATCTCCAGTTTGTTAGCAACCAAGGGCCTATTTACCTCTTGTATGACACTCGATTGAGATTAAGCAATAACAGATTACTTCAGAATCCCTCTTCTTCTTCCTAATCTCCCTGCACCATAGAACGTCGAGGGGATAAACCCCCACGCCATTA
This sequence comes from Hyparrhenia diplandra, assembly GCA_015847255.1. NCBI lineage: Eukaryota > Viridiplantae > Streptophyta > Magnoliopsida > Poales > Poaceae > Hyparrhenia > Hyparrhenia diplandra. Next base: position 600,652 of record JADLZK010008681.1, read on the forward strand.
CCAACCGAGACTAAGAACACCGTAGCCAAGTTCTTGCCTCCCTGAACCCCGACGCCCTTGACAGATCACATGGTGGCAAGCCTTGAAAGTTTAACTACCACAAGATATGTCCTGTTGGACTCACCACACCAACTACACATGGTATGATCTGCCAGGTTGGATGCTGTCTGCCGCCCATGTAACCAAATGCAGCCCAAAAGTAGTATGGTTTTGGTAACACACACCAACCGAACACATGATACCAAGAGGTCCAATGTGACAAAAGAACCAAAAGACTACCATGCTGACCTAAGTAGTTCAGCCTAATGCGTTGAGGCACAAAGGCCTGGCAGACAAATAGGACTAGGCATGAGTGGAAATGTCCCCATTTCAGATAAGAGGTAGAACCTGAACATATATGGCATCAGAGTTATTCAACCGTCTCCTCTGTAATGAATTGTCTTTTCTATTGCTGCTGCCTATCTCTTCACACAATAACTCTTCTTTTCTGTGCAACAGTCGCTCCCAGTGTAGAGGTGTCTTTCTAATGTTAAGAAGAGATAACAAATATTTTGCTATAACGTTCTTCACCGACTACCGAGTCTTTAACAGCTCCTGCATATGATTGAAAAAGGATGCTATATTGATTTAGCAGTGGAAGAATGTAACAATAAAATTTTCTTTCAGAAAAAAAAGAATCTAATGATACAAATATTAGTAGACTAATACTGAAATCATGATTAACTTTGATTATTGTCTTTATTAATGCCAAAGTTTTTCTATGCACAAATCAGAGAAAGATGAGTAGATGACACAAAAGAAACACGCCCTAATGTTTTACCTGTTAAAGCAAGCTTTAAACCTGTCTCCATATCTGGTATGCTTGGCACAAGAACACCAGGTGTATCAAGCACATAAATACTGGGCTGAGTTGCAATCTGTCCATGACAGATATAGCTGTTAGTTTATTCAGCTGATCGCTAAAGAAAAAGAAACCACAATTTCAGAAAACTGATATTATTTGTACTGTTAAGCCATTCAGTGGAATAGGAATCAAGAAGAGTTGTATTGTAAACAATACTATAAATAAGATATCCTCTTTTAAGAACTCCCAAATGCAACAGATGGAACAGGATCTTATTCAACAATACTCATAACCATTCAGTGGAGCAGGACTCAAGCAGATGAACCAAATGCTAGAGATACCAATGCCCAAGTTATTACTATTATTAAAGAACACATCCTATATTCTCAGATGCAATGGGCGAGAATATTCCAATCATATTAGGGCATCTTTAACAGAGATGACGATCTAACAATTTATGGATCAAGGAAAATCCCCTGTTAGGCTGAAAATTGGACCTCACCTACATTGGTCAGACTCGATAGGCTGGATGGGAAGACATCTTCCTGGATTCCACACTGCAGAGTTGGACTGCTCCCGTGGCATCCACCTGTGCGGTACAGCGTCCATTTTCTCAAATTGCAGCAACTAAGCATTGGACTTCAGAAGTGGAGTCAAAGAAAAATAGACAATGTCAGCACCCAGCCAGGCATGGCAAAGGAGATTTTACATCGACTTGAGAATTGGGATCTCTACCCTGAATTGGTTGAGGAAGAAATTAAAACTCCACTGCCTAGGCTTGGCCTGGCTTGAGCATACTATTGCTCGACTTCGGCTCAAGGATTCTTCACATCTGGGAGGGTGACACTAAAACCTCCTTTTTCCACCAGCATGCCCAGTTTCGTTGGAAGAATTTCATTGCTAAGCTACAGGTGGGAGACAGGCTAATTACATCTCAGGAAGACAAACACAAGGCTGTTTTCGATTTTATGAACAACTGCTGGGATCAGACGTGGACAGAAATTGTACTCTTAATGTTCCTGCCGCCCACAGCAGTCAGCATGATATGTCTTTCATTGGAGGAATCTTTTTTCAGAGGAAATGTAGGCAACCATCAAAATGATGCCCCTTAAAAAATCCACAGGACCCGTAACGTCACTAGCAGATTTTATAAATTCTGTTGGGAAATTATCAAGAATGATTTGATGCAAGAGCTTTCGTCTATCCAACGAGGGCATGTTTTTAAGTTCAGATTGCTCAACACGGGCTTCCATTACTCTCCTTCGAAAAAAAAATCAACAGCTCACAACTCAAGGCTACAGACCAACTAGCCTAATCCATAGTTTTGCTAAATTGGTTGCTAAGGTCATGGCAAATCGACTAGCTCCTATTCTCCCAGATTTGGTCTCTGTGAACCACACACCTTTTTCAAAGGGAGAAATATTCAGGATAATTTCTTATTGGTGCAACAAATGGAAAGATGTTTGCATAGGAAAAAAAGAACCTCACATCCTTCTTAAATCAGATATTTCCAAGGCTTTTGATCTGGTTGCCTGGCCTTTTCTCCTGGAAGTTTTCAACAGCTCGGTTTTGGATACCGAAGGTGCAATCTACTCTGCTTGCTGCTATCAACATCAGCCACTCAGATTTTGTTGAATGGTGAACCTGTGGAAATGATCCATCATCATTGAGGCCTTCACCAAGGGAATCCTCTATCCCCAATGCTTTTCATTCTTGTAAATGGATGTGCTGAATTCCATGATTAATCTTGCTTCAAATGAGCACCTCTTGCAGCCTTTGGCAGTACAACGGTTTAAGCACAGGATCAGTTTCTATGCAGATGCAGTGATCATGTTTCTTCGGCCTCCCGCAAATGACATACCTTGTCAAGCAATTATTGGAAATTTTTGGCCATGTTTCAGGCCTCAAGACAAATTTGGAAAAAGAGTTCAGTAACTCCTATTCAATGTTTAGATGACGAGTTGGGAACAATCTCAGAGTTTGTATCATGTGAGATCAAGGGCTTTCTTGTACCTATCCGGGCATTCCCCTTACACTTTACAAACCCACAGTTGACTAGGTCGCTGACAACCTACCAGGATGGAAAGGTTCTCTAATGAACAGGGCTGGTAATCTTGTCGTGGTCCAGGCTGTTTTAACAGCCATTCCCATTTACCTCATGATTGCATTGGATTTGCCTAAGTGGTCAATAAAGGCTATCAACAAAAGCCATGGGGCTTTCTTTGGAAAGGCCGGGAGAATGACAATGGGGGCAATTGCCTAGTGTCTTGGAGAAAGGTGCAACAACCACTTCAATTTGGCGGTCTTGGCATCCATAATCTCGAAACCTTGGGTTATGCTTTACACATCCGGTGGCTATGGTTGCAGAAAACAGATCCATCAAGGAGCTGGACAGGTCTGCCCATTCAAGTCCCAGGAAATGCTCATGCTAGTTTTGGAATTGCAGTAAAATCTGTGGTCGGGAATGGAGAATCAGCAAAATTTTGGAGTTTGGATTGATCGGTGGCTCCAAGGAAAAACAGTCCTAGAATTGGCTCCGAACCTTTCTCAACTTAATCTCCAAAAAGGGAGAAAACATAGGACAGTTGCAAAAGCCCTGATTAAAGATGGGTTTCTGACCCAGGGGTGCATTAACGGTCCAAGTGCTCACTGTCACTGAATATGTTCAGATTTGGGACTTAGTGTACAGCATAGCATGGTCCTTGACCCGGCAGTTGATGATCAGCATCTCTGGACACTATCGACCTCATGAAAATACATCAGTAAATCTGCATATGTGGCTTTTTTTACCAGAATGTATCATATTTGCACCATGGAAACGCATCTGGACAAGTTGGGTCCCGCTACGTTGCAAGCTCTTCGTTTTGCTTGCTATAAATACTCCCTCCGCTCCAGAAAAAAAAATGCAATTCTCACACCCCAAGGAGTCAAACATCGCTAAACGCTTAAACTTCGACTAAAGTTAAATGAAAAAATACTACACTTATGAGACAAAATAAATACCGTTAGATTAGTTATAAATATATTTTCATAATAAATTTATTTTGAGACATAAATGCTAATACTTTATGCTATAAACTTGGTCAAAGATGACAAACTTTGACCGGCACACTTCCCATAATTGCATGTTTTTTGGAACGGAAGGAGTAGTAGATGTTGGACAGCTGACCGCCTTGTAAGAGAGGAGGTCTGCCACACCCGGCAGCCTGTCCCCTTTGTGATCAATATTCAATAGGCTGAGACAATTCAGCACATCCTCATCTCGTGTGTTTTTTCAAGGCAGGTTCGGGCAGTCATCTTCCAGAGGCTGGGTCTATTTGATCAGGCACTTCAACTTTCTGTATCTCATTTCTCTAGTTGATAGTGCAATGTTATCAAGGGACTACCTAAAGTTCTGAGAAAAGGACTTAATACATTGATCATTCTAGTATTCTGGGAAGTTTGGAAGCATAGAAACTCTTGTGTTTTTTAAGTAGCTAGCCCCTGTGTTCAGATGGTAATGCACAAAGTGGAGAAGAATGTGTCCTTTGATGCTCTGCTGGGCTCTCAGCAAACTCCCTAGGTTGCTCTTGTTATGGGGCATCAGTTAGGGAGCCATATGATTTTTTAGAATTTGATTGGGCCAAAGGAGTCATGGAATACTCTCTATACAATGGGAGCTGATGTATGAAGAAACAAGGAAGAAGAACAAACTCCAATTTCCCCAAATACTTAGTCTCCCTCCAAGCCGACTTAGCCCGGCTATCTTCCTAGCAATGGTTATCCCCAAATGAACTAAGGTTCATAACATCTGGTATCATGAGTCAGGGCTCCTTTCTCATGGCTTTTGCTGCCGGTGATCCAACACCATCGTTGGACGACACAATCGCCACCATCCTTGAGTGTTCCGCCATCTGGCTGAGGAGGCAGATCTCTGGACAGCAATGCTTTCCCACTTCCATGCTAAAATGGAGGCAACTGTGCGAATACAGATGGCAGCATGAGGATTCCTGGTGAGGCACACTACAAGGGCGACGCGGGCAATCAACTCTGTACCTTGAACAATCCGAGCCCAGCCCCCACATCACTGGGTGTCACCACCACGACAGTCAGCGACTTCACAATCTAGCCGGCCCTCACAATGGATGCTACAGCAGGTTCCTTTGCGCTAATCAAAACACCATTCCTGCTTCCGTCAGCTACAGCAGTAAGAGTGACAGCTCTTTGTCTGTATTTCTGAGCTCCAATGCGCACTTCCCAATAACAGAGTTTGGGAAACCTCACAACACCAGGCTGGACTGTGATGGACATTTTGCAAGCTATACATGGACCTGGGCTGTATGTGTCCACACGCATACATGAACACATTTGCATTTTCATGGAGTCCTTGAGAAAGCAATATTGCCACCATGTCAACTACAGCTCGAGGGTGAGCTGTTTCTCAAGGGTGGGGGAGTGTTATGAGGCGCCAGTTACGGAGGCATAGGATCAATTAGAAGGATTGGATTAGATTTGGGTCAATTAAATATAAGATTGGATATGAGTTCTTAGGAATTGATTGGCCCTTCCATAGGAGTCATGGAATACTCTCAATGTAAAGGGGAGCTGATGTATGAAGAAAAAAGGAAGAAGAAAAACAAACGATCTAATTCCCCCAAATACTCTAGACTCACTTCCAAGCTGACTTTGCCCAGCTATCTTCCTGGCAATGGTTATCCCAAATGAACTAACATTCATAACAGCTTTCTCCAAAGCGCCCTATCTTGAGGAGATGTTTTCTCTGGTCGAGGCCGTATTTATGTTTCAGTTTTGTAATAGGAGTTAGTGCTTTTGTAACGGGTTGGGGCTTGGAGAGGCCCCGCTCTACTACATTGTTTGAGAAACAAAAAAAAAATAAAAAAATGTATATAGTTGTTTCATGCAGTAAGAAAAATACAGGCCGATGCAATTTTTGCCAGAGAATGCACATCATTTTTAATGAATCATATTACACGGGTATGTGTGCCTCAATCTTCCCTTTTACAACATTTACCGCTAACATCAAGTGACAAAAAGAAAGACGTTCATAACAGTGTCCCACATAATTAGGAGGCAAAATGGTTAACATATATTATCTTTATGTTTTCTGTTGTCTAGCAAAATAATACGGAAAGAATAGAAACATAATAAAGGAGTCTGCGATGTTAAAGAAACATTGGCTCAACAGCATTACCTTATACCCTGCAATATCTTGTGTAACACCTGGCAGTGGCCCCACTGTAGCCCGTTTATTTTTATCTTTCACTGGATATACAGCAATATAAACATGGATCACAAACAATACAAAATGACTTAATTTCTTCTGAGATTATTATACCTGGAAATCGAGAAGTAGCAATTCTATGAATGGAATTTATGAGTGCCGACTTGCCAACATTAGGGACACCAACCAGCATAATCAGAAGGGTAGGCTCCTTTGAGATTGCTTTCCTTTAGTTTCAGCTCAGCAAAACCAAGAAGCTGTAAATACAAAAACAATAATCAATAACAGACTTTAAACTATAATATACCTTATAGACAACATACAGTATCATCTGGGATCAAACTAATAGAACAGTTTCACCCTAATGGTTAAATACCTTTGATTGTCATATGGGTCCTAACAAATATCAAAACCCTGTCTGCACTCATAGCACAGCCAGCATTATTGGGTTGGATAGGGATAAGAGAGGGATCTTGATCAATTCTGTTTCCATAATCTATATACACATGTACCTTGTATCCTAATCAATCAATCTATTGTTGCACGCAATCCCCATTGCTTACAATTTTTTATCGGAGTCATATCTTCCATATAGAAAAAGGTTATGCAAAAATAGAGGCCACTGATTGGAATATGTGGAGGCCTTCTAGTAAAAGTGAAGACACCTAAAGAGCTTTTTCTGTAAGTATTGCTTACTTCCTTTGCTTTTTGTACCAAAACATGAATTCTGGGAATTCTGAGAGGAACATAGCAAAATAATGGAAAATGCTTCTTCACCTACAATTTCTGTGTAACATACAACTTCATATACTTCCAGTAGTTCTCTCAAGTCAAATATTAAACACAGCTAGTAAATCTCATCGAGTAAATCATACTCTGATGATAACTAGCTTGAAACTACTTCAAAGAACTATTTTGAAACAAGAGCAAACATGTTGTATCACTAGAGTTGGCTTATTTTTGTTGCCATTATTTATTGTTGAATTCTTAAAGACCCGTACTAGTCACATCATTTAGAAAATGGCGAAATGTTGATGTTTTCAACTGACCTTTTAAAAATTATGAGATAAAAAATACGTATAGTGCAGAATTACACAACTTGATACTCAGTCAACCATAAACCTTCCAGCACAAAATATATAGTGTGAGATTTCAATGACAAAATGTATAAACATCAAAATTGAAAGATAAGTAACCTGATTAACAGAACTGCTGCTATGTGCGTTTACTGAAATACAATCCTGCTTGCACGATTCAAAATGATTAAGCCACCTCTGTAAATCAAAAGTAAATATGACCCTGTGATGGTCAGTACGTAGAAAAAAGTGAACAACAAACTATAACAAGTTAATCACAATAGGAATATGTGGAGAACATTAAATCAACCAGCATACACATTATTATTTTTTAAATGTAAATAAGAAGGAAGTGAGGATTGCAGGCTGAGAGACTGAGCCATACGTACATTCATTATATTTTGGTTTGCTAGATCCTTCTTGTTTAGAGCAAGAATTCGCCTCTTTGCTGAGAGCACTGGTTGAAGGTCTTCATTTGCTGAGGATAGTGGAATCTGGTCATAAGTACAGTAGCAGTACACTATAATCAGAGAAGCAGAGAACAGTATGCAAGTATATGCTCTGTACATAAAACAGGAACTATATCTGGCAGTGTCTTATTCTAGCACTTAAGTGTCAAGTTCTGTATGTAAGACCGAACTCAGTTCATTGCTTATTCAGAAAACAGTCAACAGAGCTGAGGACCGCTCCTCCTCCTCTCTGCGGATCTACCACTCAAAACATTGTATTTCTTCTGTGCTCATTTGAGTCATTTCGACGGTGATTAGCTGGCAGTCACAGGTGTATTAATGAGTGGCATCACCATTGGGTAATAATAATGCAAATATACTACTTCAGACTAGATTGATATGAGGAGCAATCCTGGTATATCATATCTTCCTTAAGTTCCGTTTGACTGTTGTATTTTCTATATAGTAGATAATCTTATATTCCATTGCCTCGCAAGTCTTACTCCAGCAATGTATTCATTCGGTCGAACACCAACCGAGCGCCAAGAGCAGCCCTGACCCCCGAACGCCAACAACGCGCACCGCTCAGTAAGCTAGCCAGAGAAGAAAGGAGAAGGGCGCGGGGACTCACGCGAGCGTCGCGGACCTCAATGACGAGGTCGGCGAGCTTGAGGCGGTCGCGGATGGCGCGGGAGGCCGCGGCCATGTGGCCCGGGAACCAATTGACGGCGCCGCCGCCGGCGTTGAACGCCATCTCCCCGGCGCGCTTCGCCGCGCGTGTCAACCCCCGCATCCTGTACCCCGGCCGCTCCGCTCCCTCTATGGCAGTGTTGGCACCTGCTCGGGTTCGCTCGGCAGCAGACGGGACCACTCCGCCGGCGGGCCGCCTGTGCTTGCTTGTGCTTGAGCGGAAAAGCGCAAAAAAACCTAGTCAGAGGAGGTCTCGTTTCGTTGGGCCGCCAGTGTTTTCCGGTGTATTGGACCCCAAAAGCCGTCCCACGTGGAAGCCAGCCCACGCTCGGTCCAGTTTTCATTGGGCCGCTAGTGTTTCGGCTCGTACACTAAAGCCCTCAATTATTGACACTGTACCTTTGATGATTGATAATATAAGAGCTTAACATAATCCACGCCGGCTACCAAAGCCAACAACGAACTGATTATAGATCAGCTGGTTATGTCCCTTACAGTGACTTAGCTTTATTCTATTTTCATGGATTAATCCTATATGGGACCAATACTATTTTGGGAACACCAATTTCCTTCTTCTCAATCAAACTATATGGGACCAATCAAAAATATTTTAAGCAAACAAGAGAGCGAACCATTGTGCACCAAAAACATTGCGGTCAGGATTTCAACATCATTATTTACACCCTTAGGCTTCAAATGCACCCCCACCCACCCACCCACCCACCCAAACAACCTACAGCGTCAACGCACCACAGACCCACAACTACAAGCCATCCCCCCACCCACACAACCTCGCACCACAGACCGACAACTAGTAGCCCTAAACAACAATAGCGAAGATTAAGTAATGTTGAACTCAAAATTTTCATCAAAAATCATAAACTATGTTAATTACAATTGCAGGTATTTGACGCTCTCTACACGAGAGAGATATCGCTGCACTAAGAGATATCACCAACAACCACGTCACATATATGCTTTGGAATTTCGACAAATGTACAAATTAACCAAATGTGTGTAATCTCTTCAGCACTTGAATTTTACACCTTCACATATATCACTGTTTGAACTACTTTCTTATATGGGCCTAGCTCAACTAAAATTCTAACAAGAAGCATAGAACAATGAGCATTGAGGGTCAGCACATCAACCACCCCATTTTTATGAAATGCAAACACACATTTGGATAACTAATGAACTCAATATAAATATCACGCTTGACTAGCAAAGATACAATGCCCCAATGGCGTCACAAGTTGCTCCTATCTGGATGAAAGGGAATGATCCATAGAGCTGTTTTGCTAGGACTGTGGTTGTATATGTCAAGAGCGATCATTGTCAACAATATATCCAAGTATACCATGTTTACTATCACCCATTAGGTTATTCTAAAAAACCATTAGCTTACCCTATATATTCCTTTTCGTTTCTAAATTATAAGTCGTTGATTTATTTGGTCCATACATATTATTATGTATCTAGACATATTATTATATCTAGATACATAACAAAATGGATGTACTGAAAAAATGAAAGCGACTTATAATTTGGAACAGATGGTTAGTTTTCGAGGGGGAAACAGGCCTGAGACAACAGTGATGACTCAGTCGCTCAAACATTTGCACCCCCCGGCTTGGTTGGTACTTCATATATAAAAAGTAAGAAAACCGGTACAAAAGGTAGGAATATGGGTATTATTAATTAGGTAGCTGTCAGTAGCCAGTAAATAATCAACGCAATCAGCTGCGATCCACTATGGCGCCGCTGCATCCTCGTTGGCCTGGCCTATAAAAGGAGAGCCGCTACACACACCAAGCGGGAGGCACACACACTCATACGAGAGGCGACTGTTGTCTCGCACCGGCCAACACACGCTAGCTCAGTCTGACAGACACGCACACGCACGCCATTACATAATACAGAGAAGGCAAAGATCCAGCTTCATCGCCGGCCGGCCGGCCGGCCACGTACATGGGGACGCCGCCAGGATCGAGAGCTAGTAGCTGCTGACGGAGGAGATCATGGCCGGCACCAGGTAGTCACACAAACTGATCGATAGATCTCTCTCGATCTATTTTCTCAGTTATATTACAGCCACATAGGTCGCCAGATTCGATCCGGAGATGTCGCCGAGAAGATGGATAGCTGCGAGCCTGTGAAGATGCCGCCGAGAAGGTCGACAGCTATGAAGATGCTGCCGAGAAGGTCGATAGATACGAGCGAGCCTGTGAATTAAGCAGATGCTGCCGAGAAGATCGATAGCTACGAGTCCGTGATGATGGGATCCATCGCCTCGGCCGATCGAGACCTGCACCGCCGTCACACTCGTGCTGCATTGCCTATCGTCATTGTTATCTTCGGCGAGCTCAGTCTTCTAAACCTCGATCATGTCTAACGAAGAAGCCGACGAAGCCGCTGCCGTACCACGCCGGCATGCTGCTGCTGATGCTAGCTCATTGAAGCCACAAGGATGTATGATCGATGGCTAGCTGTTGAGTTCTTCGCGCCATCGGGAGGTACGGTACGGTCCTTCCTAGGGAGCTGCTTCGTTGTAGCCCATCAGTTACATCGATGCGGGCTCATCGTTCCAAGCTATATATATCAATCGAATAATAAAATTAAAGCGCCATCTAGCTATAGTGAACGAATGTGTGTCTTCCATTCCAAAGCATTTTTTTTTTGGGTGCGGAGTACATGGCAAGGATGTGCTAGCTGTCTCAGCCGCCATTCACACTGCACTTTGAGATGCGTGTAATACAAAACCATGTAGAGCATTGGGTAGAGTGCGCAACACGAATCTCAAAGCAGCTTTAAGCGGTGTTAGCTGACTAAGCCAGAGATTGAGTTATCTTAATTGGTGAGCAACTTTAATATATACTCCGTCCGTCTCCGAATAAATTAATTTCTAGAATCCATCAGAGTTATTTTTTTAAATTTGACTAACTTTATAGAAAAGAATAACAACATTTATGATATAAAATAAACTCCTTGTAAAAGTATATTCTATGATAAATCTAATGATACTAAATAATTTGATAACATAATTGTTTTTTCTAGAAATTTGTCATATGAAGTCGGTGCTTCATTTCTTCTTCATGCATATATTATCAACCAACCAATGACTATCACACATCACCCGTGCCAACGCTACTGGAAACTCACATTCTTCTGGTGTGCAAAAAAACACTCTGAAACATACACACAGAAATGTAATGACAGAATAAATGATTTTTTATGAATTTTCTATGCATTCACCGTCAGCAACAATTTTGTTGATTAAAGAATTAATGAAGTGCATGTTTTCCCTACCTACTTGTCATTATTTGTGTACTTGGTACACCGGCACACCTGCAACTTGCATATTTTATTTTATCCCATGTGTTTTGCACTTTTGTCACAAATGGCTCTCTCATTTTCCATGATTTTTTACTGTTATCTAATTTTGTTTTCCAAAGTAAATAGTGAGTTGGAATTTATATTCCTAGTCTATGGCTCCATGGAAGTATACACCGATGATAAGTAGATTGTGCCTTTTGTAATTGTATGATCCTAGATCAACTTCAACAGCTTGACTATTCTTGTTGTGCAAGTTATTTTATAATTTGTATACAAAAAAATAGTCTCCAACAAATGCGCTAGCTGATTTTTGTAAGATAGTAAGAAGCTAGCTATCACTTGATTTTCGGTGGCCATATATAGCCAATATAGGCATTTGCTATGTGACTTTGTAAAATAGCAAAGTTGTTGGACCTCTTCTTTTATGAGAAGTTTTCTATTTACAAAATGGTTGAACAATGAAATTTAGTGAAATTGCTCTCATATAGTTTCGTTGTGGCCACTTAAATCTTGAAGTCATCATTAGTTGTTTGGTGCTCCTAAATCGTTTCCGACAATTATTAACGTGGACCTAATCAAATTATCCTGTTTTTGATTCTCCGACATTTCCCTAACTATTTTTCTTGACCAAGGTTTCTGATTCCATTTTCGTTTTGTGCAATTAAAAGTGGCAGAGACTTTTCCTGATCTTCTAGACTGTTTTCAGCCCTAATTGAACTAAAAACCACTTCAGGGAACATTGTCCATACGAAGAAAGTGCGCATCCTTGTCATGTCTATTGAGTCTAGTAAACTTGTTATTAGAAACTTTGTTGCTGAAGGCCTTCGATGCATGCAAACGCCCTCCACCTTCTTCAATGGTTGCGGCATATTAGAGCAACTCTAATATGGCTTTTTTTTTTAAGAAAAACTTAAACTCCAACAGATTTGCTATATGAGTTTGTAAAATAGCAAAATGCTATCCCTGAAATCTGGCTAGCCATATATAACTATCTATAGTCATTTGCTATATGGTTTTGTAAAATGACAAGTCTACTGTGGATCTCTTCTTTTTGAGAAGATTTCTATTTTACAAAATGGCTAAATAATAAAATTTAGCTATTATGTTTGACTAAGCCGTTGGAGTTGCTCTAATAACTCTAAAACCCTTAGAGCGTCTCCAATGACTAGCTATTAGGTGTGGCTAGATATTACGACATGGACAGAGAAAAATATGAGAAAGAGTAGTCATGGGCTGCGAATAAATAACTTATCTATTTCACGTATTACAAGATTTTGAGAGAGCAGCATGTGGGTCCAGTAGAACAAGAAGTTATAAAATAATTTTTGTTGTCTCTCACCTCCATGTCAGCTAGCTATACGTAGCTAGCTAGCACCATTGTGGATGCCCTAAATGATCACACTAGTAGAGAAACGACTTTCACGCGCACATTTACTCGATTGAGTTAAAATCCGAGACTAAATAGAGCATTATTGTCGGGTAATGAAAACCCTTTTATCCCAGTTCGTAATACGAACTAGGATTAAAATCCATCATTTAGTCTAGGTTGGTGTTATCAACCCGGACTAAAGGTCCTTTAGCCGTTAGTCCCGGTTGGTAATACTATCTGGGACTAAAGGGTGGTCTTTTTGTTCCAGTAGGGATTAGCAACCAGGACTAAAGTTTTTCCACCCGGAATTAAAAGTTCCATTCGGGTCAATTCAAAAGGAGTACTCGTAAGACTTTGTCACATATGGTGTGTAGATGAGTCCGTAAGGAACCTTCATAGAATGCAAGGGACTTGGGTTTGAATCTCACACATTGCAAGAGAGGCCTCCAAAATTTAATTTATTTTTTTATTCGAAAGATGGGCTCTAGTACCGGTTGTAGGTTGTATGTCCTGGACTACCAGTTGTCTGGGTTCACAAAACTGGGAGTAAAGGGGACTGGAAACCGGGACTACAACCCTTTGTCTACCAGTGTCATATAATCATTGCGACCAACTCGTTAGATCCCTTGTGAAAACTACCCACCAGGTTTAAGTTCTCGACTTAACACGAGTGCTCATATTTTCATGGATTTATTCTAGAATTTACCCACGTAATGCAGTAAGTTATAAACGACGTCCCCGTCGACAACGAGATCTGCCGGCCCAGTCCATGCTCATAGTAGTAGCGTTTATCTACATGTGTTTATGGGGTGGTGAATGTGCGTACGTCGATGTCTAGTATAATTAAAAAAAAACATATACTATTACAGCCTTACATCGTACATACCACCTCGGGAGCAGCTGCCGCGCTCAAACCGAGTACCTATAAAACGCCATCGAAGGGCCGGTGAGCAAGCACACACAAGCAGCAGCAAGCGCAATCCTTTCACCCTTTTCTAGCTCCTGTCCATCTCGTCGTCCCTTCCCACCGCCGTCCCAGCCACAATGTCGTCATCCTCGTCCTCCATCGCCCAGGCGTCATCGTCCACCAAGTCCTCCATCGTCGCCACCTCTGCTTTCGGCTCGCAGGTGCTCAAGTTCGACGGCTACACGCGCACCAAGGGCCTCGCCACCGGTATCCACCTGAGGTCCTGCTCCTTCCGCGTCGGCGGCCACTCCTGGCACCTCGCCTACCTCCCCAACGGGGACTGCGCGCAGAATGCCGACTTCATCTCGTTCTATCTCGTACTTGAGGATCCCCTGCCAACGGCGCCCCGGTGCTCGCGCAGTTCTGCATCGCCCTGCTCGACCACGATGGCAAGCCGGTGTCGTCCCACACCCATTCCTGCCCTGTGGCTCGTTTCACTGCCTATGCTGCGCACCGGGGCTTCGACACCTTCATCCGGAGGGAAGTGCTCGAGGAGTCGAGTTACCTAAACCTCAAGGACGACTCCTTCCGCGTCCGCTGCGAGGTCAATGTCATCACCGGGTTCCGTGCCGAAGACGTCGCCACCGGGTTCCATGCCGAGGACGCCGCCACCGGGTTCCATGCCCCGCCGCCGGACCTGTCGCAGAACTTCGGCGAACTCCTACGGAGCCAGTTGGGCGCGGACGTGCGCTTCCGGGTTGGCGAGGAGGAATTCGCCGCACATCGCTGCGTGCTCGCTGTAAGATCGCCTGTGTTCCAGGCCCAGCTATTCAGCGCCATGAAGGAGGAGGCCTCGCTTTCCTTGGTGGAGATTGATGACATGAGGGCAGACGTGTTTAGGAATTTGCTGCACTTCATCTACACCGACACGCTGCCCACCATGCCCGAGGGCCAGGAAGAGACCCTCATCATGGCTCAGCACCTGCTCGTCGCCGCCGACAGGTATGGCATGGAAAGGCTCAAGCTCATCTGCGAGAACATTCTGTGCAGGCACATGGACGTCAGCACCGTGGCCACCACGTTAACCTTTGCTGAGCAGCACCGATGCCAGGGACTCAAGGAAGCATGCTTTCAGTTCCTCAAGAAGTCTCCTGGGTCGCTAAATGATGTCATGGCGACTGATGGATTTGACCATCTGGCCAACAGCTGCCCGGCCATTATAAAGGAATTGATGTCTAGACTTGCTGATACCCATTCCAAGTAAACAAGATTAAGTACATGCTGTCCAACATGACATAAATGGAGTTTCAGCGCAGCATTGTGAAATGCAGCTGTCCACTCCCAGCTGGTGGTTGTGTGTGTTATTAGTCAGAAAACTAAAGGTGCCGCTCCGGATATGCTATGGTGTTTAGTTAATCTTACACTGAACTTTATTTAGTTATATATGTGATGTCCCAATGTATGTTTAATTTGTTATAATCTTGTATTAAACTTTGTTTTGGAAGGAGATCTATATATTCCTAGTGGAAACCCTTTAAAAGTGTTGTAGTTTTATGTTTTCTATGTTTGGTACGTAGAAATATATATCATGATGGGAAATTAATTAATTATCTAATATACGTCACGGTTATGGAAGGGTGTTCAATGTCAAACAACAATGCACATTATATTTATTTACACCTAAAAACTAATCCATTCGTCTAGAAAACATACAACTATGGGTTGCATTAAAAATAGTATGTTTGACCAAATATCCACTCAATATTATTAACATTTATGACTTTAAATTAATTTGGTGAAAAGATACTTCACAATGAATCTAATGATATCTATTTTATAACATAAAAATGATAGTTTTTATCTACAGTTAATTAAACTTGAGATACCAAACATGACACTGCGCTAGAATTACAAGTGTTTTTAACGGAGGAAGTACCCATGGATGTCGTCTTGAAGGGTATCGTGACACCTAAGAAGGGAGAGCGGGGGGGGAGGGGTTCAATTAGGAAACTCGAAAGGTTCTAAATGGCTAAAGGGAGGGGTGGTGAATAGCCTATAAAAATTTTGACAACAACAACACTTAGAATGTTAGACAATAAGATGGAGAAGCTAGTTTTGTGATGCTCTACACATGATGCAAGCCACCTACCACAATTTCTAGTTGAGTTATTGTTTCTAGTTCACACACAAAGCTATGTCACTAAATTACTCCTAAATGAATAAGCTACACAACTAGACAAGTAAGACCTACACAATTCTAGCAGTGTATCTAACTACACAATCTACACAAGATATCTCTGCACAAGCTATATATCAAGATAAAACAATGAAGGAGATGATAGCTTATACCGACGGTGTAGAGTAGAGGAATGTGCCAATCAATCACAAGATGAATACCAAGAAATCCACAACAAGATTGATATAATGATTTTTTCCTCTGAGGTTCACTTGCTTGTCGGCAAGGTAGTACCCCATTGTGGCGATGCACCCACTTGACGAGTGTCCGGGAATTCCCCCTGGGGTATCCATGGCTCAGCCTACTAGGCCACGACCTCTCGGAGCTCGGCCCATGACCTGGAGTGCGGACCAAGGCACCGGCGCTCGTGTCCCACATGACATCTCGAGGATATCCTAAAGATGCTGATCTGATAGGATAGACTCCGATCCTGAAAATCATGTAAACAAATCATATCCTACCCAACCTCATAGTTTCTATATGTAACCCTACCCCCGTCTATATAAAGCGGGTAGAGACCTCCCTCATTCGACTACCTCATATTGTAATCACCATCCAGTAAAGTAGAGCGCAGGACGTAGGGTTTTACATCATGTCGATGGCCTAAACATGGATACATCCGGTGTCTTGCGTCTCTGAACTCCCATTTAGATCTCGATCTCGCGCAGCCCGCCAAATTGATCTACCTCCGTGGACGCTCCGGAGGTAACCAACCGCAAGCACCGCAGGTCGCCCAGATCCCATCTATGTCGGCACCTGCGACCATCACCGCGCCAGCCATTTTGTCCTCCTTGGCGCTGGCACCAGCTGACCTCGCACCGTAGGCCGCGCAGATCCCATCTACGCCGGCGCCGGTGGCCATCATTGCGCCGAACATGCCAACCTTCGCAACATTAACACGGGCATGCGTCATTACCATGGCAGCGCCATCCTACTCAACCCTAGCACTGACCAACAATGGTCGAATGATCCCACAAGATCAAGTTGCGATGACCTTGGAGTTCTTCACCACATGGCCCACACTATCCTCCTCAGCTCTGCTACCTACCGACCTCTGGCTTGCCACCTGGAGTCTAGTCCATATTGGAAGCCTCACGATCAGCTCCCTCAACATCGCACCAACCGGATTTGGGTCCATCATCCGAGAGTGCTAGAATTGCACAAGTCCCAGCCGGAGCATCTGTAACACCACAAATTTTGCCTCTTTTGAAAATAGAATAACATGATTTATTTATGTATTTTTTGTGCTCATAAAATGTAGGAAAATAAATATTTTTATGAAATTAAAATTCATCATAAGGATAGAGACATGCTTGTGCATTCATGCCGGTGCATTTATGTTTTTGTACTGAGTGGTTTTTCTTTCAAAGACCAAATGATTTCAAATGCTTTTGAAATAAAAGAAAAGCTATTTTTATTTTCTTCCTCTCTCTCGTTCATCCTTTCTTTTTATTTGTTTCTTCTGCAAAATCAACTCTCGTAATCAGCCCTGGTGCCCTTTCACTTGGTTCTTTGCTCCTCCTCAGGCACCAGCTTTGATTTATTATTTCTAGAGGAAGGCCACCAGAGTAGAGTCCTCCTCGTGGCCTACAAGCAAATTGCCGCATCAATCTCTTCATGCCATCTCGATGCCGTATCGTTCCACGTATATGTACATGTATATCTACACATATATATGTTCCCTGCACAAAAACGTGCAATGCCTGTTGACCAATAATCTCGTGCATTGCTTTGATCATGATGTAAATAGGTGTTGCACTTGTTTGTTGCATGTTTACATTCTAAATTTAGCTAGCTGCATATGTGTGAGTGGTGTAGGCCAGAACCGTGCTGCGTTCACGGTCTTGACTAGGTAGTTACTCACCGCCATGTCGCGATCCAAAGCGTTCTCGCGCACAAGGCGGGCGCGGCGCTTCAGCGTGGGCGTGCATGGCGGGGTGATCGTCGGTCGTGGACCGTGTAAACACCAAAGATAAATAAGAAGCGTGTGATCCGGGAGAGGCGCAGCGTTTGGCGGCGCCATTTCGCGTGTTTCGGTTTACTCGATCGGAGAGTTCGTGCGTGAGAGGGAGAGCGTCGGCGTGCACGGTGACCGCGCACAGCCAGTGGCGTTCAGATCGCCGTCGGGAAGCCATTCCGGCGTCTCGGCGCCAACAAGCTGGTATCGAGCCCGTTGCATGTTCTCACGGTGGTTCCGTGAGCCCACCAGAAGAGCCATCGAAGAAGGTGCGTGTTGTTCCTCGCGGGCGGCGGTGACAAGATCCATGGGCGACAACGGACGGTTCATCGAGCTCGGCCATGTCGGCATCAAGGAAACTTCCTGATGTGGCGATGCTCACGCGATCCAACTACACCGAGTGGGCCATGTTGATGCGGGTGCAACTTGGGCGCTCGAGATATGGGATGTCGTCGATCTGGCGGCGCAAATGTGAAGAGGGCGCACGACAGGCAGGCGATGGCGTGCTGCTGCGGTCCGTGCCGAAGGAGATGTGGCGGACCCTAGGTGCCAAGAAGACGGTGCACGCAGGCATGGGAGACGGTGAAGAACATGCGCGTGGGAGCGAGGCGCATCAAGGAGGTGAATGCCAGCGCTTGATGATGGAGTTCGAGAACATCGCATTCAAGGATGGCGAGGAGGTGGAGGATTTCGCGATGCGCATCAACGCACTTGTGGCGGAACTGCGCACCCTTGGGGAGAAGATCGAAGACATCAAGGTCGTCAAGAAGATGTTGCGTGTGTTGCCTCGTCGGTACGCACAGGTGGCGATCTCGATGGAGACCCTCCTCGACATGAAGAAGATGACGGTGGAGGATCTGGTGAGCCGTCTGCGTCTGGCCGAGTCCTGGATGGGGCTTGAGGAAGTCACCGACAAGGCGGGGCGGCTATTGCTCACAGAGGAGGACTGGGCGGCGAGGAACCGTCATCGACTGGTGTCCGAGTCGTCCTCGTCATCAGGTGGTGACAAGAAGGGGGTGAAGCCGAAGAACGGTGGTGGCGGCGGTGGCCGTCTTGACCGCCAGAAAGAGGGAGTCGGGCCCCCAAGCCGACGCACCCAAGGCACTCCAAGGCGCAAGGGGAATTGCAGGAGCGGGCCTATGGGGTCATTGGAAGCAAGACTGCAAGAAACCCCCAAAGAAGGAGAACAAGGAGGAAGCTCACCATGCCCAGGTGGACACAGATGAGCCGGCAATCCTGCTGGCCACTGTAAACGCCGTGCATCACCGCACGTGCGATGATGGCAGGTCCAGGGTGTGTGAGACACGCCAGGTGGTGCATCTGAACGAGAAGAAGGTGTTCCCGGAGGATGGCGATGAAAGTCACGACACCTGGGTGCTCGACACAGGTGCTAGCAATCATATGACGGGCCGAAGAGAGGCAATGACGTCGCTGGACACAGGTGTGGGTGGCACGGTGAGATTTGGAGATGGGTCTCTGGTGGAGATTGAGGGCATCGGTTCGGTGCTGCTCCAGACCAAGAAGCATGGGCATAAGGTACTGTCTGAAGTATATTATATTCCCAAGCTTAAGAGTAATATTGTTAGTCTAGGACAGTTGGAGGAAGGAGGTTGCAAAGTTGTTCTAGAGGATGGTTTTTGCAATGTGCTTGATGTGGAGAGAAATCTGTTGATTCGAGCACCTCGTGTGAAGAATCGTCTTTACTTACTGAAAACACAACTAGCTGCTCCAGTCTGTCTAATGACAAGAACAGATGATCAGGCCTGGCTTTGGCATGGTCGTTATGGCCATCTGAATTTTCGAGCACTTCGTGAGCTTGGAATGAAGGGGATGGTTGATGGTTTGCCCCAGCTGAGTCGGGTGGAAGAATTCTGTGATGGGTGTGCTCTAGGCAAGCAATAGAGATTCTCTTTTCCTAAGGTTGCAGATTATAGAGCAGACAAGCCACTAGATCTGGTGCATACTGATTTATGTGGTAAGATAAAGCCTAGTACAGCTGGAGGCAAAAACTATTTCCTGTTAGTAGTCGATGATCATACTCGATATATGTGGATAGAGTTGTTGAAGACAAAGGATGAGGCATTCAGGTGCTTCAAGAAAATTCAGGCTCTTGCAGAAACCGAGCAAGGTTGCAGACTTCGAGCTTTTCGAAGTGATCGGGGTGGTGAGTTCAATTCCATTGAGTTCAAGCAATACCGTGATGACAAGGGGTTAAAGCACTTCACCACCACACCGTATACACCACAGCAAAACGGTGTAGTTGAGCGAAGAAATCGCACGGTTGTTGAAATGGCAAGATGTCTGTTGAAGAGCAAGAGTGTCCCAGGTGAATTTTGGGGGGAGGCAGTCACAACTGCAGTTTATCTGTTGAACAGAGCTCCAACCAAAAGCTTGAAGGGGATGACTCCATTTGAAGCATGGCACAAAAGAAAGCCCAAGGTTAACCACCTGAGAACATTCGGGTGCATTGCTAATGTGAAGACTGTCGGGCCAGCACTGTCCAAGTTGTCTGATAAATCAACCAAGATGGTTTTTGTTGGGTATGAAACAGGAACAAAAGGGTACAGGGTTTATGATCCTGTGACCAAGAAACTGCACATTTCAAGAGATGTCATATTTGAGGAGAGTAAGGCTTGGGATTGGAGCAAAGAAACTCGAGCTGAATCAGTGACATCAGTGTTGGATGTGGAGTTTTATACTGTTGCCGGACAAGGAACAGTAACTGAAACTGATGCAGTAGAAGCAAGTGGAGAAGGTGCAGATTCAGTAACTCAGGATCACGATACACCATCCCAGGTTCAATGGTCAATCAACACTGACTCCAGTGCTGGACCAAGTCACACAACACCTCCAGCAAGTCCACATGGACAATCAACTGAATTTGTTACACCTCCAACTGGAAATACAGTAGATTCAGAGGGAAGGCCGATGAGGTTCAGAACTCTGGAAAATATTCTTGATACTACAGATGAGATGAGTGATTTCCAGTATAGTGGAGTGTGTTACATTGCTGCTGAGGAGCCAAGGAGTGTGGATGAGGCACTTGGTGAGAGCTGTTGGAGAGAAGCCATGATGACAGAGATGAAGGCAATTGAAGATAATGAACCTGGGAACTGGCATCACTGCCTGCTAGTCACAGAGCCATTGGACTGAAATGGGTTTTCAAAGTCAAGAAAGATCCAGATGGTAAAGTCATCAAGCACAAGGCTCGATTAGTTGCAAAGGGGTATGCTCAGCGAGAAGGTGTGGATTTTGATGAGGTTTTTGCCCCAGTGGCAAGAATAGAAACAGTGAGATTACTAATTGCACTAGCTGCACAGAGTGGCTGGCAAGTACATCACATGGATGTGAAGTCGGCTTTCCTGAATGGTGAACTGTTGGAGGAGGTATATGTACAACAACCTCCTGGCTTTGTTGTTGAAAATTGTGGTAGTAAGGTGCTCAAACTGAAAAAGGCATTGTATGGCCTTCGTCAGGCTCCTCGTGCATGGAATGCAAGGCTGGACAGTGAGTTGTTGAAGCTTGGTTTTGTCAGAAATCCATTAGAACATGCTGTATACAGAAGAGCAGATAAGAATGGGTATCTTCTAGTGGGTGTTTATGTTGATGATTTAATAATCACAGGACCAAGCAAAACAGTGATTGAGTCCTTCAAGAAGGAGATGATGGAGAGTTTCAGTATGAGTGACCTGGGACTACTCACATATTACTTGGGAATTCAAGTGAATCAGATGGAGGGGGTGACAACTCTTTGTCAGAGCTCATACACTCTGAAAATATTGGAGCAAGCAGGAATGAAAGGCTGCAACCTGTGCCATGTTCCAATGGAGAACAGACTGAAGTTAAGCAAAAATGACAAGTCACAACCATTTGACAAAACCAAGTACAGGAGCATAATTGGCAGTTTAAGGTATTTGGTCAACACAAGACCAGATATAGCTTATGCTGTGGGGATAGTCAGCAGGTACATGGAGGAACCAAGAGCAAGCCACTGGGCAGCAGTGAAGCAGATTCTCAGATATCTGTCAGGAACTGTTGACTATGGGTGTGTCTACAAGAAACTGAATGCTAATGAAAAGGGTCTTACCGGCTACAGTGACAGTGATCTAGCTGGGGATGTTGATGACAGAAAGAGTACAAGTGGTTCAGTGTTCTTGTTGGGATCAAACTTGGTTACTTGGGTGTCCCAGAAGCAGAGGGTGGTAGCATTATCATCATGTGAGGCTGAGTATATAGCTAGTGCAAATGCAGCCTGTCAAGGCATATGGCTCAGCAGGCTTCTGGGAGAATTGTTGGGTGTTCCGGCACCAAAGGTGCAGCTTCTGGTGGACAACAAAGCAGCCATTGCTCTAGCCAAGAATCCAGTTCATCATGACAGGAGTAAACACATAGATGTACGGTATCATTTTATCCGTGACTGTGTGGAAAGAGGTGAAGTCGACATAGACCATGTGAGTACCACTGAGCAGCTTGCAGATATACTGACCAAGGCACTTGGAAGGGTCAGATTTGGAGAGCTTCGTCAGCAGCTGGGAGTGATGAAGGTGCAGCGAGATTAGGGGGTGAAATGTTGACCAATAATCTCGTGCATTGCTTTGATCATGATGTAAATAGGTGTTGCACTTGTTTGTTGCATGTTTACATTCTAAATTTAGCTAGCTGCATATGTGTGAGTGGTGTAGGCCAGAACCGTGCTGCGTTCACGGTGCGGCTAGAGTAGTTACTCACCGCCATGCCGCAGTCAAAACGTTCTCGCGCACAAGGCGGGCACGACGCAGCGTGGGCGTGCATGGCGGGGGTGATCGTCGGTCGTGGACCGTGTAAACACCAAAGATAAATAAGAAACGTGTGATCCAGGGAGAGCTGCAACGTTTGGCAGCGCCATTCTCGCGTGTTTCAGTTTACTCGATCCAGAGAGTTCTCGTGCGTGAGAGGGAGAGCGTCGGCGTGCACGGTGACCGCGCACAGCCAGCGAGCGTTCCAGATCGCCGTCGGGGAAGCCATTCCGGCGTCTCGGCGCCAACAATGCCAAGCCCTTATGCACCGGCCCAACATGTCACCAACGTGCACAGCACCCGGCCTTCTCTCTGTTTGGCTGCTATGCCGAGGCAGCCTATCAGCGTCGCTTTCTCCATCGTGTTCGAGCCCGACACGAAGCCACCTTCGCCGAGGCGCTATATAATCCTAGCTGCACCGCGTTGCGCACCTTTTCCATCTAAACACGAGCTGCTGCATATCTTCTCTGCCGCTGGCACCTCGGGACCTCCTTGTCAGGTTCATCGTTCCCAACCCGGACTCTGCTCCGATGTAGCGCTTCCGTGTCGATCTTTGCGTGACCCGCACGCCCAGACCCCTATAAAGCCGCCGCCCCTTCGTGTTTCTTCTAACCCTAAACACCAGCACCGCTTTCGTCATCCAGAGCATAGCAGCCACAACCCTTGTCGCCGGGCTCGAGGTCGATTTCGGCCGTCTCGCTGCTCATCCCCGCTGTAAGTGCGTCGCCGAGTTTCATGTCATCTACGTGAAGCCGTCAGTCTTCTCGTTTTCTTATTCTTGCTCGCTCACAGCACGTCGTCGCCGTACGTAGGTTGCTGCCATCTGCCACACCGATCCCTGCGTTCTCAGCAAGCCATCCCTGCCGACGAGAACCGTCTAGGTGAGTTCACCGATCACCTCTCTCCTGCAAGCACTTGCATCGATCAGAAAACCGAAAGCCAAGACCCTGCACGTTCGAAACTCCAGCTAACAAGATCCATCGCAGGTCATGGCTTCGACCTTGCTAGCTTCATGACATCATCATATGTTTTCTTGCCGATTTTCAATACAAAAATAAATCTAGAATACTATAGAAATACACACTCATAAGCATGCAAGTCGTCATGTGCATGCCCTGCAATTTCACGTTGGGCACATGCAGACCACCGCCAAACCATCTGTTGCAATTCAATCACGAAAGTTCCATCTCTCAAAGACTGCCAGCAATAACCATTGACCAATCCAGTTAAGTCCCAGGCTTTACTAGTCTTTTCTTCTTTCATCAAGCCTATATAGATGAGTCAAACCAACTCGTAGCTTCAACTTGAATTTTCTATTAAAATGTAAATGAACTAAATTTATATCCTTCACATGATTTTATAACTAAAATAAACAAAAGCATGTAGCCTTTACTGTTGTGTTCCGATAGTCGTATCTTTTAAGCATAGTTCCATTTATAGTGTTTCTAGTCTCCTCGTAACCATAGCAACGAGCCATCTCCTCAGAGTGCCTTTCGCGTCTGTGATCATAGTAACGTGTAGATAGCTTTTACCAACTTTTCAACTTGTTTCATCTGTTGGTGTACTGTTCTTAGTTTATTCTTTGTCTGCTTGTATGTGTGGTGTTTGCTACGAGTAGAACGATGGTCTGCTTGTGAGTGTTGAAGATCAGAAGATGATGACCAGGACCAAAGTATCAGAAAGTTGGAGCAAATATGAGAGGCAAGTATAGTTTTGGGTTATGCTAGCTTTAAACCATGATCTTATGACTTGCTTAATGTTTATGCATTGAACGTTAAATATGAATTGTTGATAATGTGGTTCATAGGGCGAAAGAGCTATGTTTTTATTTATGATGCTCTTAGCTCTCCATAAGGACTTATCCTTTGGCAAAATCTGGGATATACAGTACAGCTATGGGGGTCACGTGGCTCTGACTTTGGTTGTTCAAGGGGTCTACCTAATTTTGTTGGTGGTTTGCCAGAATTGGGAGAAACGGAGTGGAATCTCTGTTGGCCATTCAATATTGTTAGGAGGGTTTTTGAACGGCCTTATATGGTCTTCATTTGGTTAGGGAGTCATGAACCTACTCTGATGGAAACCATGACCCGTAGGTAAAGTGTACACCTCTGCGCAGAGTTAACTAAACTGACATGTCAGCCGTGTTCGCGGTTATGAACGGCCTGGAAAACCGAGGGAAGGATTTACTTTCTGTTGATGATGTTTATGATATAATTGTTGTCTATACATGCTTATTAAATTGTTCATGATTTTTCTTTTCATGCTATTCATTATTTATGTTACAATGATCATGGGTTTTGGGTAGATAATTCCTAGCTATATTTGCGGAGTTTGACATGGACTCACTCTTGCTATTCCCCCACACCTCGGTGAAGTTTAGGCTTGTGATCAACCGGCCGGTCGGTCCTGTGGAGTCCACACTAGAAGATCGAGTATCTTTCCGCTGTCTGCTAGCTGAGGTTATGTCTTTTATATTATGTTCGTTATATTTTAAGCATTGTGAATTGATACTACCAGTTATTTGTAGCTATATGTGAGATTTGACTTCCAGGGCTCACATATGGTGTACACTTGGTTTTGTTCTTAAATCCGGGTGTGACAAATTGGTATCAGCTCCGTGCTGACTGTAGGACGCAAGCCTAGTTAGAATTGGACACATCCTAAGTATAAGAGTCAACTAGAGCTTGGCAGGAGTAAGGAACATCATGAGGAAGCTCTTGATGAGATTGATGAGTGGAAAAGTCATGTTGGACTGCCAAGGATCAATGAAGTGGAGGACGTGTTCTGCCCATCCACACACAAAAGTTGTTACCGTGGATATCGCTGAAATCACACCGTGTTTAAGTAGGAATTTATGTCCCTTATGCAACAAAACGTTAGTAGCCAAAGTTGAGTCGTTGTTTGATTTGTGCATCTCTATTGCTTTGTTGAATTGTTATTATGCATATGTTTGTCTTGGATCTTTGTAATGAGTGGTATGATCTTGTTGGTTTGCCCACAAGTTCATATAGTTCATAGGCCTAAGGTATAAGGTTTAGTGTAATAAATAGCTGGGTTGGTTTTCTTGTTTCTGCCATGTCCTGTCTTTTCAGAGCAGTCTGTCTTCTTTGGTTTATATCTCTGCCCTTGGACCATAAAAAATCATGGAATAAATCTGGACAAAATTAGACTTCCATACTTTTCTCTGAGCGCAAGAATCACCAAGATAGCTATCATGGTTTGAGAGCTACAAAAATCACAAGATGACGCTTCTGCGCTGTCGGAAATCTGGAACAGATTCTGTTGTGTGTTGTTTTCGACCAACTTAAGTGCTGAATCTGGAGAAGATTTCTATAAGGAAGTTGTAGAGAATTTCATAAGCTTTCCAACGGTGTAAAGCACGACCTTATTGGATTAACAGAACTTGAATTATTGATGTTTTATTGAGCTGCTATTATTCTACTCGCAAGGAATTTCAGAATACTTGGTCTTGCTTATACACGTGAGATTTCTTGGATATCATAAGGTCATTAAGATGGATAAAATCACAGAGGAGAACATTTAAGCTACCCCTTTGCTGGTCCCCTAGTAAAATTTTTCTTAAGGGGGGTAGCCACATTTTAGAAGTTACAAGATGAAGGTTTCATATATTCTAGTTCTTAGCTTGGAAGCATTAACTACATAATGGTTGGGAATTCAACATGAAGTATAGTTGACCTCTTTCACTCAAGATTGGTAAGTGTTGAATTGTCCAGAAGGTTCACAAGGAACTGTGGGAATCGGTCTTGGTATTTGCTTGGATAAGTTGCCTCTAATGGTGGGTTTGTCTGAAGAATACACGACCAATGTGTGGAGTTAAAATCTGCCCAAAAATTTAAATTTGTCTTAGTTTCTTTTAGATGTTGATGATCACATGGAGGCCGAAAGGTGTTTTATCCTGGATTCTCAGGATGCCACATACTACAAGAGGGGATATCAGGTGTGGTATTTACATGGTTTATAAAGAGCTACATCTACGTGGATAGTAAGAATTTATAGGACTACTAAGTTGACTTGAGTTGCTTGTTCTACTTGGTTTGGGCTAGTCAAGAGTGATGGCTTGGAAAAGATGGTACCATCCATGGATGCTGAAGTCGTTGCCAATAGCAAATAAGAGTTATGATGAAAAAAATCTAATGACACTACATGCTAAACAGTTTAGATTCAAGGTTTGAGTCACTAATGTTTTGGAGATGGGTGAGTAGTCTACTTTGGGATAAAAGATTCACAATGGACGTCTTCACGAGGTTCGTTTTGAGCAAGTGACATCGTTATTGGATTGAAGTGACCATAGATAGATGACAGATGGAAGTCATTAACAGATGGTGGAGTCACCTAAGAGTTTTCTAAATACTTGTTTAGAATTAGTTCAGCACGTCACTTGGAGTAGAGATTGGATACAGCGGATTAGAAAGTGATATAGTAGAACACACTGAGAGCTATTGCGTTTCGGTTAGAATGGGTGAGACAAGAAATTGCCGTACAATGGATCTCAAGATGGTCACTACGAGAAGTATAAACAGAGTAGGTGTGAAGAGTAAGTTAGCTCTAGAGAAGTGGCCTAGTAGTTGGAAGTTAACAGAGATTTGGCTGGAGTAGTCAGGAACTATGTTGAGTGCCTATCAAAGTCTCGGAATAAGCAAGCATGATTATTCGGAGAAAGGTTAATCGGCATGCAAAGTAAACCGGAATCTTTACCAAGAAGATGGGACTACTCGAAGAAGTGAAGGATGAAGACGGGAGTAATCCTATCTCTTTGATCATCAGCTTTCGAATCTCGGGGACGAGATTCATCTTAAGGGGGTAGATTTGTAACACCACAAATTTTGCCTCTTTTGAAAATAGAATAACATGATTTATTTATGTATTTTTGTGCTCATAAAATGTAGGAAAATAAATATTTTTATGAAATTAAAATTCATCATAAGGATAGAGACATGCTTGTGCATTCATGCCGGTGCATTTATGTTTTTTTGTACTGAGTGGTTTTTCTTTCAAAGACCAAATGATTTCAAATGCTTTTGAAATAAAAGAAAAGCTATTTTTATTTTCTTCCTCTCTCTCGTTCATCCTTTCTTTTTATTTGTTTCTTCTGCAAAATCAACTCTCGTAATCAGCCCTGGTGCCCTTTCACTTGGTTCTTTGCTCCTCCTCAGGCACCAGCTTTGATTTATTATTTCTAGAGGAAGGCCACCAGAGTAGAGTCCTCCTCGTGGCCTACAAGCAAATTGCCGCATCAATCTCTTCATGCCATCTCGATGCCGTATCGTTCCACGTATATGTACATGTATATCTACACATATATATGTTCCCTGCACAAAAACGTGCAATGCCAAGCCCTTATGCACCGGCCCAACATGTCACCAACGTGCACAGCACCCGGCCTTCTCTCTGTTTGGCTGCTATGCCGAGGCAGCCTATCAGCGTCGCTTTCTCCATCGTGTTCGAGCCCGACACGAAGCCACCTTCGCCGAGGCGCTATATAATCCTAGCTGCACCGCGTTGCGCACCTTTTCCATCTAAACACGAGCTGCTGCATATCTTCTCTGCCGCTGGCACCTCGGGACCTCCTTGTCAGGTTCATCGTTCCCAACCCGGACTCTGCTCCATAGTGGAGTTAATCTCACCAGGATATGTACTCAAGGTATACCATTCATTTCTAGGCATTACCTATACACTAGTCTGTCACCCTAGCAATAACGCTCAAAGAAATGCGGGTATGGTATTTCTTGATAGGCCTTGATAAAAGAATGAACATGATATCTGCAAGCGCACAGATAGAAATACCATCGTAGCACTTCACCGGGAGTAATCCAGGTATCGTATTTATATTTTACCACAGGGAAGGTAAGTCTATGGAAAGTAGAGAGATAAAGAAGGTATCTAATGATTTAGATTATGATTTATTTATGAGATCCACTTACAGTTGTATAATGCAGAGTAGCCATATGCATCTAACATTACTCAACAGGATAAATCACAAGATAAAGATAATTGAATAATTGATAACTACCCAAGTGTAAGATCATCATATGCCACTAGTATCATACGAGCAATTAGTGTTGACGGTAACCAACTGCAATTTAAATACCGTCAACCTACACCAAAACAACCCATAAATAGGGAGTTTAAACTAACATATTCCATAGTTTTGGTGTTTATTTGGACTTGTAGGTACCAACTCAAGAATAATCACTTTGGGCCAAAAATACAAAGAAAAGAAATAAAAACCAACAAATAGAAAAAGGTCTAAAGAAGCAAATGGCAAGCCCAAAGAAGATTCGGGACAAAACGACAAAACCAGTGCAGAGCCAAGACCACCAGACAACTTTTCAAAGCAAGAAGGCCCAGCCCGCCGAAGCTCGAGCCAGGCCGGGCCCAGTAGGGTGCGCAAGCACCACCCAAGGTGCGGCCACACCCCTGCTGAGGCGGTTCAGGCCCAGCTTCGGGGAGGCAGTTTGTTACCTTCCATACAAGGCACTGCCGACATTGGATGGTCGGTTTGGCAGATTTGGAAGGTGTTCCTAGGTCGGTTTTGGTGTTTTTAGCACTTAGGCCCCTCTCCCTTATGTATAAATAGCTCCCTCTTTCACCTCTCTCAATAACAATCCCTCTTCTTCTTCTTCTTCTTCTTCTTCTTCTTCTTCTTCCTCTTCTTCTTCTTCTTCTTCTTCTTCTAAATTATAGAGAATGAGAGAGGGAAAAGCTAGAAACAATCTTTGTTCTTTCTACCCAGAGTTGCCGGTTCGACCCTCGGTGTTCTGCGGTTCCTAGGAGGACGGAGTGCCGGACTTGTCGGTACCCGCTCGGCTTACCTCTGCAAGCTACTTACACTTTGGTAAGAAGTCTTGTGATTATCTTTCAGCTATTTAATTTTCACGTATATTTCTTAGCTGTTGTAGACTTACGGGATTGGTAGATTGTCTCGTTAAGAGCGTTAGTTCTTGGTGAAGGAACTCCTTGACCGGGGAACCTTGGCCAACATCAAGAACTGTGACCAATAGTGCAAACGTGGTGTTTGGACTAGCATTCACCAACCTTTTTGCGAAGCATCCCACGGTTGAGGGGGTAGGCGGCTGGGTCATGACAAGCCTTGACCATCCCTCGAAATCCCCCCACGTTTGGCTGTGACGTAGAGCTAATTGCCGGAAGCTGCCTAGTTGGTGCATTGGCCGGTGCCCGAAGTGACTAGACAACAGACTTTAGAAATCACTGCCTGAAAAACTTAGCCAATAGATACCTCGCTACTCTTAAAACAAACCCTTGCCTTAGGTTGACACAGACCAGATAAGCCCTCTGCGCTACCGTCCTTGTGTAAAATACGATACCCTGCTTACCACCGGGTGAAGTGCTACAACGGTATTTCCGTGCACTTGCGGATTTCTCTATGTGCATTAAGAAACACCAACAATTAGCATGTTATAGAAAGAATAGAAAGAATATTCCTAAGATACTCCTAATCATATGTCAATGAATACTCTAATTAGTGCAATACATCTAGCTATCATGGCAAGGTTGCATTATATTCTACATATGGTAAGCATTACCAATGACAATCAAGGAAAAAACTTGATCATCACCGTAATTAAAGCTCAACGTGTCCTAACATTCGGAGGGTGGACTCCAAAGGACTCAACAGGACTGTCGCTCCCGCGATCTACCACACGTCCCGGAATGTAGGGTGCAATTGCAGATAAACGTTGTATAAACACCACGTTTACACATTGCTTATCACCCACATAGTGATCATCTACGTGGATGCTATACAATTCCATGTATAAGATATAAGACAAACTCACTAAACTAAACATATAATCATAGCATGCATGGATACATATCAATAAGAATATAATTATGATATAGATCAAAGTCATAACAATAGTGTATCAATAGTAATAATACTTACAGATTGAATACAAGAGCGAAGTCACAAGAACGATGCTCCTGCTACTGCTTGACTATCAGGAACTCAAGATGAACTTGATCTTGAACTAGAACTAGCTAGATAGCTAACTACTTCTAATATGATGAACTAGGGCTTAGGTCTAGACTTGGTTGGACTTGAGTTGGTCTTGATGTGAATTGATAATGAAGTAGAATGACTCGGGGTTTCACCACAGGGGTCGTGGTCTTCTTATATAGGACTTGGCGATGAATGTGGACCTTTTGGATCAAACCGACCTCCAGCAATGGTGTAGATACAACCTCAAGGTCGGTGGTAACCCGACATAAAAATGTGAGGCTGACAGGTGGGACCCACCTAGTGACCGGCCTAAAAAGGCTCTAGCGGCCGCCAGGGTCCAGAAGCTTCTCGGCTTCCTGTTTCTTCTGGTGTCCTCTAGTACCTTCTAGAGTGTTTTAGTCTACAATTCGTGTTGAGTTACTTCACAGTCAAGTCTTGTTATCATATGTCTTGTATATTCCGGTTCTTCTCTACATTTGTCTGTTAAGTCCATGGAGAGTCACAAAATACCAAAACTCGTGAAAATATATTAGTTAGACCCCTAGACTTATGTTGACATCTAACTTAAGCCCTTATTTCATGTTAATTGACTAATAAAATTATGCTATAACATGTGTCAACACTAATCAAGAGGACAAGGAAGAGATCAAGGTTCCTAGACACTTCTCTATTACTTTAGTTCTAAGATAACTAAAGTATGGATAGATATAGCAATCATACACATGCACTTTGGAGCAACAATACCTTTCCAACTCTCGAGAAAGACTAGGAAGAAGTAGTTGGGGGAAGGCTGCCAAAAGCTCTACGAACATCAACCCTAACGTGGTGGATTGCAAAGGCCTAACAGAGCTGTCATCCCTGGGGCTACCACAACTAACTGGATAATTGAGCACAACCTCAGGTAACCTATAGTCTAGACACCATGTATACACTATCGATTCGTACTACTCTAATTACCTAGCATAACTAGAGCACTCAATACGAGCAAAGATCCCATGCAATGCATAAATACTATACTAATTATATATATGGAAAGCATAAAAGTAAATAGGAAGATAAATATATTAAAGCATTAGTCTTGTAGAGAAGATACAAAGACATGCCATACTCTGAAAACTCTTGTAGAACCAGAGCACAGCTCCGCTCTCCCTAACTCTCAACTAGATCTAATCTATTACATTGGAAAGTCTAACTCTAGATCTACATTGAAGAGAGAGAGAGAGAGAGAGAGAGAGAGAGAGAGAGAGAGAGAGTTCCTCACATTGGGATCCCTCTCTAATCAATGAGATGAGATAGCTAATGAATTCGGGTTTTAAGGGGGAGCCCTGCCCCTGCTTATATAGCCCATAGGATGAATCTCAACCCTTGGATCAAACCGACTTGATTGGATGGACTAGATCAACTCCTAGGTCGGTTGTAGGAAGGTTCTAGAAGCTAGATACGTGGTTCCACCAGGAGGTGCCACGTGGCACCACCTCGCGTGCCACCGCGACCCCACTCTATGGGATCACGCCCTCCGGCTTCTTTGAGCTTCACTCTTTCGTCATTTGAACCCTTAGAATTTATACCAATGCCCTGGATTTGGTCCTTTTCTTCTGTTTCTCAATTTCCTCTCTTTTGGCTCTTTTAGGGGTTTTTGGATTCTTCCCATAAAAAGCGGTGTATGCACCAAAACTCGTGGACTTCATTAATAATAATAATATTTATCTAGCATTGATCCTTAGTTGATGGTTTAAAACATATATAAAAGTGGTCAATAACTACCATCAACAAGTTCCCCAAGGTTACCCTTTGCTAGTCCCTTAGCAAAGCTATTTATTAAAAACAAACTTGGATCGGGAGTTGCTTCAATGCTTTCGCGTCTTCAAAAGTATACATGATCTTCAACCATGGAGTTTTCACTTTCACTTGGGTCTTGAGCAATCGAAAGATAGGACAATCAAATCTAGCATGATGTATCAAGCCTTTGATCAACCAATATTTCAGAGTTTTTTTAGCTTTCAAAATAAAACTCAAAATTCTCAATTGTACTTACTAAACATATATTGTAAAGTTGCTTTGCCCAATTTGCCTTGTTTTGGGCTTTTCTTCTTTGGGACAAAAGTTGTGCGGGAATGCGCTTTCCCAAAAGACGCCTTTTGGTGTATTTTTCACTTGGTTGTACATATATTCGTCAAAACAATCATTTCTCAATACATGTGGAAATATGTCAATAGTAAATGTAGATGATTGTAAGAATGTATAGTTTCACCCCTTTTTAGTAGAATGTTGATGGTAAAAATATGTCGTTAGTGATTTGTCAACAAACTCCCCAAGCTTACCCTTTGCGCGCCTCGAGCAATGATAAGTACTTGGTTGTTAATGAGGAGTTGCTTCTATGTCGATTACATTTCATTGGTGACAAGTTTATTCCTCCTAGAATTTGAATAAAATGGCATGTTCATCCACCTTTTATTACCTTTCATCGTTGTGGGGCTTTTGAGCCATCTCGAATCTTGGGTGGTTGCAAGATATAATAGATTGACGAACATGCTAATCTTTTACTCTTTTGAATGATTGTCAATGTTGGTATTTCTAACGTCACTATAACATTAGATGGAGTTAATCTCACCTAAGGCTATATGCCATCGAGAGACACTCATTGTGGTTCATCTCTTAACACTACTATATGCTAGGTTGTCATCCCCAAGCGGCAATGCTAGGAAATGCATATGTGATACTCGTGATGTGTTGTTGGCAATCTATAAGAAATAAATATAAAAGGTCTATCATAGTTTTACGCATATAAATACGACTTGTAGCATTTCGGGGAGTAATCCGGGTTTTGTCATTTATATTCTACCACGGGGAGGAATAATTAAGTTAAATAAATGCGAGCACCTTAAACTTGTCATGGTGTGCCATCCGGGTCCATCATCTTGCAAAAACGCACATCGGCACCTTAAACTTGTCATGATGTGTCATCTGGGTCTATCATCTTGCAAAATGCACATCGGCACCTTAAACTTGTCATGGTGTGTCATCTAGGTCCATCATCTTGCAAAACGCACATCCGAGCAGCCCTCCTCACTAACGGGGCGGATTAAAGCGCTTATTTGGGACGGGTCCTCAACAAAGCGGCATCTCCTTTGCTATATTACAAGGCACAAGACTCCTTATCGGCCAAGCCGGCTGCGCAGAAGTAAAGCGGATCGCCGCGCTGACCACTCACCAAGGTACTAGGTCGCCAAACGGGGAGAGATCCTTGTAATGCAACGCATGGGATTCATCAAAGGCACGCCGACGGAGGAGGGCAAACAAGCATACGAGAAATGCGTTCGGCGGCAACCTTGAACCTTCCGACAAGGAGGCTGCGAGCGCTGTTCTCAAACATCGGCGGCGCTCCGCCTAGGAAGCGCCCAGAGGAGGGGCGCTTGGCTGGCAGACGTACTCTATCCGGAGTGCACGACCTTAGTTGTTTATTTCACGGTAATCGGCTTAGTTGTTTAAGGTGCGGATGCGTTTTGAAGATGATGGACCCAGATGGCACACCATGACAAGTTTAAGGTACCAGATGTGCATTTTGCAAGATGATGGACCCAGATGGCACACCGTGACAAGTTTAAGGTGTCGATGTGCGTTTTGCAAGATGATGGACCCGGATGGCACACCAAGACAAGTTTAAGATGCTACGATTGCATTTAACTCAATAATTAAAGATGGGCTCATATACAATTGATAAGTGGCATACTTATGAGAGAGTCTATCACTAGTTCCAACTTTAGCAGGGGTAAGCCAATAATGATAAGAATATAATAATGATAAATAAAGGCAGAGGCATCACACACAGAGATGGGAATAGACTACTATAAGTTAGACTTAACATTGGACTACTTTAAGAGACAGAATCCTTATGTAGCATTGAATATACTAAGTCATTACATCTACTCTAAGGCATACGTTATCATATATAGCATAGTAAACTCTAGATCATGTATCAGGATGACTATCAAGGAAAATCAAGAGCGAAACAAGATATTCCCATAATCATTGTCCACTTGGCTTATAAATGGAGGGTGGACTCTAAAGGACTCAACAGGACTATCACTCCCGCGATCTACCACACGTCCCGGAATATAAGGTGCACTCGCAGGTAAATCGTATATAAGCACCACGCTTACATAATTATTTCTACCACCTAATCCACTTGAGAATTGAATTAGGCACTCTACGAATAGATACATATATCTATCATAAACCACATCTATATCAAACATACTATTAGAATAAAGTAAGAACATAGCAAACAAACACATAATATTATAATGGAGCAAAAGTCATAGATACAAGATGTTATCCATACCGTAAGACTTGAAGATCTAGAACTCTAGGTAGGCACACCTAGCTCTACTTGAATCGACTTACTAATCAACTTAGGCGAACTAGAACTAGATGAACTAGAACTAGACAAGTAGCTAACCCTAATCTCTGGTGGAGATACTCTCTTCTATACGCCCGACTTGGTGATGATGAATATGAATTGGAATGAATTACAATGAATTAGGGTTTAACCCTAGGGGTAGAGGTCTTTCTTATATAGGCCTTGGCGATGAACGATAACCATTGGATCAAAGGAGACCTTCAATAACGATGTAGATACAACCTCAAGATTAGGTTACAAACCAACATAAAAATATGAATGGTGGGTCCGGCTGGCGGCCGCGGCGTGATTGGCCCCAGGCGGCCGCCCGGGGCCTTGTGGCACAATCGTGTCACCTTTCTTCTGGTATCTTCCTGTGTCTTCGGAGTGTTTTAATCCATATTTTGGGTTGAGTTACTTCACGGTCAAGTCTTGTCATCGTATGGAATGTAAACTCTTAGGTTTCTCATCGTTCTGCGCATTTATCCGTTAAGTCCCTAAAAATATATAGATCACCAAAACTTGTGGAACTTATGAGTATAAACCTCTAAACTAGGTGTTTGTTCATTTTATGCTCTTATTTCATATCTTGTTGACATATAAAGTATATCATAACAGGTGTCAACAATCAATCCAGGAGGGTTTTGAAATATTTTGCAAAGAACATGAGTTCCTCAATGATCTCTCGATCGCTCAAATTTGTATGTGGTTGTTCGTCACCAAAGCTTAGTTTGCCTTTCTTTTCCTATCAACTATATAAGGCCTTTGTGGAGCTTTGGGTAGGTAAAAGAAGGCATACTTGCATCATGTAATGTTGCCTCTTGTCAAAAAACCGAACCATATGGAGGGACTAGGCATAGGCCTAAATCAAGATGTGCAAGTGCGTGGGATTTTTTGTTTTTTTGTGTACTCTAGGTATCATGACTCTCTTTTGGAAGAGTTTCAAGAAGGTATGTGCTATCTCTCTTTTTTCTCATCATATTTTTTTCTCTTTTCTTCTTCTTTTTGGATGAGTACTGACTTCCTCATCTTTTTATTGGATCATTTGTCCATCTCCTCTTTTTTTATCATAGCCCATACTTCTCCTTTGGTAATGGGAATTTTTGGTGAGAGGTCATGATACAAATGAGTGGAGTATATTTCTGGTGGATGGAGGGTGCATGTTGTGCGCCCAACTCTCAGTGTAAAAGTTGGCAATTTATTTCGGGTGTACGTGAATCTTTATCTTGGGCATATGAAAAGAATCTCAACATAGGTCGAGGAAACAATTGGACCTAGGCTCACCATGAATACAAGTTAGCATATGACTAAGGTTTTGCAAGTAAGATCATATCATTTTATATGGCTTTGGTAGGAATTTCATATCATTGAGAAACTTTTGAATTATGATTTTGAAAAATAAAACTCTAGATATCGAGGTCATTCTCGAGAATAATGTCATAGCAAAGTCCATGTGACTACATCATACCTTGCAACTACTTAGATCGAGATAAGGTTATGCTACCCAAATGATTCAAGTTATAGAGGTGAGACAATATTATCCACTAAACACAAATCTTAGAGAAATTCAAGTTATAAACTAGGCACAGATGAAACATAAGACAAAGCAACTATTCAACATTTCAATAGTGGATTGAACTAAGACATTTTACAGACTCATATAGGAGTGGAATTTCCTTTAGCACATCTCATCATTTTATAAGGTAGGGAAGATAGTCAAAAGAAATGTGTAACACCAAATTTTACATGATTTTTAAAATAGGAAATTTGATTTTATTTATGCATTTTATGTGAAGCATTGAATTTAGGAATAATATTTTTTTTATGAAAATGAAAATCAATCATAAGGCTAGACACATGTTTGTGCATTCATGCTGCTACATCGTTATTTTTGTATTGTATGGATTTGACCAAATTTGTAAAAGAATTCGAAATGGTTTGGAAATCAATTGAAAAAGGAGTTTAAAAAAAAAGAAAAATCTATTTCTTTTCTCTCTTTATTTTTTTCGTTCAGCCCAACTTGGCCGTAGGCCATTTTCTTTATGTTGGCCCCTCGTCATTGTTTTCTTTTCTCTTGGGCTGAAGCCTCGAATCAGCCCAGCGTGGGAACAACAGCGCAGCTGCTCTCTACTATTTCCTTTCTTCTACCTTGCGACACATTCCTAAAATGAGAGTTCGAATTCTATCGATGAACCAAGCTTGCCTGAGTTTTCCATCCTTGCTGCTGCCCCCGGGGCTATAAAAGCAGAGCACCGCACCCTTTGGTTCCCATCTTGACTCGTTGCTTTTGGCTTTGAGCAATAGCAGCGCCGCAACTCTTGTTGCAACTGAATTCGTTGATTCGTCACCCTAGCCTGCTATACTGGAGTTCGTCTGCTCGTCAGAGCTGTTCTGGTGAGCACTACATCTACCGAACCTCATCTTGCTCTATATCTTGTTCATATATAGATCGATGCCTTGTTGTCACCGTGAATTGGCCATGAAAACATGAGACCCTGCCCTTGGCAGCTAACACCTGCAAACAAATTATTGCGTTTTGCTCTCAAGCCAAACATGCTAAGCTGCAGAACCGAGATAGAAAGCACAAACACGTGACCAAACCGAGACATGCACGTATCTTGTCTTCAGCAAACTCTCGATCATGAAGCTCCATCGTCGGCCATGCACTCTACTCTCAGGTTCCTAGCTTGATGTGGCACTCTACTCTCAGGTTCCTAGCTTGATGACATCAGCATGTTTTCTAGCCGATTTCCTATAGAAAAATAAATCTAGCAATACAATAGAAATACACATATCCCACAATCATTGTGAGCCTTCCACTTTGAGATCAATGGTCCAGATTCGAAGGTATCTCTTCCTGGCCACTTTGTTAAAGAGACCTTCACTTTCTTGTATTTTATGTCCACTATCCTTAAACAGATTTGAAAATCTCATTTTATTTATTTTATCTCGTAATTAAGTTCACTGTATTTACGAAACTGCCATCAGATTCAAATCTTTATAACTTTCTTGTTTTAAATCCAAATCGATCCGTTCAAGTTGCGTTAGATTCATAATCTCGTAACCTACATGTTTATCTTACTAATGTTCAGGTTTTCAACTTTTTTAAATTTTGAGTTTATTTTAAGCTTAATATTTTATTAATGTTAATCTTGTAAAATTCATATCTAAGCCGTTTAGCTCCGATTTACGTGAACTTGACGTCTTTGTGGTCGTAGTGATGCGTACTTGTTTTTAAAAAGTGTTTTAAATTTATTTTATTGCTGATGGTGTACTGTTCTCATAATACCTCTTATTTGCATCGTGTATGTGTGTGTGGATGATTGTATGTTGCTACGTGGCGATCGGTATAATAGTCGGTGGAGCAGTTCGTGGAAGATCAGGAATTATTTGAACATCGGGATCCTTATAAGTTCTTTAACGGTTTGGCTCTTCGGAAGAATCTATATCTAAGGCAAGTATAGCATGGGATCATCCTTGTTGTCCTATTCACTTTAATTATTAAATTCAATGTGCATGTGTCCACCTTGATCGACATTAAGGATTTCCTAGTTGTTGTTACCGTGCCTTGCTACCTATGGGATTTGCATTTGGGTAGTAATTTTGCTAGCGCTTCAACCATTACACTTTATTTTATTATGATTTATGGTTTATGCTATTGATCACATGTTCATAGGGCTTAAAGAGCTTGTGTTTATTTGTTATGCTCTTAGCTCTCCATAAGGACTTATTTTGTTACCGATCATCCAGGATTTACCGTACAACTATGGGGGCTACGTGGCTCTAGCTTTAGTCGGTCAAAGGACCTTATCTATCTTTGTTGGTGGTTTGCCGGAATGGAAGAAACGGGTTGTATCGCCGTTGGCCACTAATATTTTTAGGTGAACCTTTGAAAGGCTTTTTATATGGTTTTCTCGCCCCAAAACCATGACCGTGAGTGAAAGTGTACACCTCTGCAAGAGTTAATTAAATGACATGTCCGTGTGTTCGCGGTTATGAACGGCCTTGGAGACACCGGCGAAATAGATGGTATGATTCATTTATTATTCATTCTTGTTTATTCATATGATTATGGGTTGTTGGGAATTATTGATGCTAGTGCTTAAAATTGTGACAAAATAAAAGCGAAATGCGATAAGCGGTGTCGACCTTTTTGAGCCTCATGAACCCCATATATATGTTATATTCTTTGAGTTCGACATGGACTCATTCTTGCTATTCCCCACACCTCGGTTGTCCCTGTGGAGTCTACACAGAAGATTGGAGTGTCTTTCCGTTGTTTGCTAGCTGAGGTTATATTCTTTTATACTATGTTCGTTATATATTAAGCATTGTGAATTGATACTACCATTTATTTGTAACTATATGTGAGATTTGACATTCAGGGCTCACATATGGCTTCATCTGGTTTTGTTCTTAAAATCAGGTGTTACAAAATGTGAGACACAAGTTACCTTTCTTAGAGCCCTCCCCAAGCTAGCACCTTACTTACCTTTCATGGTTACGCTAGGAGTGCTACTAGGTTGTGCACGCTATGGTCGGAGTTGTGATTAGTGGCGTGGTTGGAGCCCCCAAGCTTGTCTTTTGATGTCATCAAAATAACATGACAAAATACTTGGGGTTGAAAGGTTTATTACCATTACTCTCCTTTCTTTTTCTCTCCTCTTTCTTTTTTAAAAAAAGATATATTTGTTGTCATCTTTAAGACTTACTCTTATGAAGTTGATAGGTTCTGCGGGGTTAGTCTATATGATCGTCCAAAATCTACACTCGCAGACTTTGGTTCAATAATCGAGACTAGACTCCATTTCTCGATCTAATTATGGTAGACTTTTTTATCTAAGCACCATGCTTAATTCAAAAAGTCCTATGGATGTATGATCAATACTTCCAAACCAAAAAACATGTCAACATAGAGAGAGGAAGCATGAAAAAGATAAACAAGATTTATCCAACATAGATAAACAAAAAAATATTTTATTCATTTATTTATTATTATTAACATCATGAAGTTATTATGGTAATATAATAAATGATACTATCGATTTACCTTTGGCAACACTAGTAGAAATATGATCATCCATGACGATTTGCTCGTGGACGTTGCACACTTTGGTCACGAAGGATTCGTCTTCAATGACGAAAATATCTATTTTCATCATAAGTGTGCGGTGACAAAGTTTGGCTTGAATATTAGTGACGATACTGAAAATAAGGTCATAGAAGACTTAAAGGAGGTCGTCATAGATTATGTTTTGTATATCGTCTTTATAATGATGAAAGGTAGTAGTCATATAGCAAAAAAGAAACACACAAGCGGTTTGAATACTAGACCTCTAGTCTAGTATAAATGGCTAGTGCCTTAACCACTAGAACAAGTATCCGTTTGTGTTCTAATGGGGGTGCTCTACCTTTTTCTATATTAATTTAAAAGTAATAAATTGTGTAAAACAAACACTATTGAATAAAATGTGTGGCACATACGGTTTGAACCTAGGACATTTGGAACAAAATGTGGTTCCTTAACCACCAAGGTACACATGGTTTTGTGTCAAGTTTCAATTATGTTATCAATTTAACATTTTATTCCTCATTTAGCCGGATCAAAGCCCTAGACCTCGTTACCACGACCCATTACTTCTTTTTTTTTAAAAAATGGCCCAACAACCAAAAAAAAATGTACCAAGGGGTTTTGAACTCACAACTAGAGACTCTACAGGTGTGAGAATTACCAATGGGCTATTCAACTCCATGTTTTTAAATTGCTTCATTCTTTTTTTTATATAATATATATACACGTACATGTTCTAAGACCAAGCAACATAGAGTTTATCTACCCTACTAATGCACCAACTTGTCTCATTCAAATCTATTCAAATGAACCATCCAGATTGGTTCTCAACCTTCTCTCTCCTTACTCACCCATGATTGGACGATCAAGATCAAAAGTATTGGACCCGCTCTCCCTCCTCCCCCATCCAAGCGTCGCTGCTGCTTTGCCTTCCGATGATCAAGCGCGGAATCACCATGATCAAGCGCGACTACTTTTATTTCCTCCGCACGCCGCCTCTCCGGTCTCCTATGTTTCCTCCTCGCGCGCCCGGCACTCGCGCGGGTTCCGGGCTTCTTCGCCAACATCGTCCACACCGCCGCCAAACCATCGAGGCGGTATCACCGCCACCCCTATTTCACGCCCCGCCGGCATCGTGGGCGCCCAACATCGGCGAGGCTTCGCCTTCCCTACGGCCGCACCTCCAATGCAACGGCGTGGATGCCGTGATGCGGGACCCGGAGGTGCGATCCGAAATTCTCGCTCATCTCTAATTTCCATTGGCTCCGGCATCGATGTGACCGCACCGTCTCTCTCGGTTGTGCATCGACCAAATGACTCGCGGCAGCTACATGGAAGGGTGACGGCGAGCACCAATCGGATGTGGCTCTCGCGGACCATGGCTCATGCGGATCTAGGTGATGATGCTATTATTCCCATCTTCACGTGAAATTTGTTCTGTGATTTTTAGTAATTCGTGATTACCCTCTTCATTATTTTTTTCTTCCCCTTCTCCGGCTGGATCTTGGTGAATTTCTATGGCTAATTATCACTTCGTCACGCATTGCCAAATGTGACGCGACCTCAGTGACGATGTCAGTTTCGTCACAAAATCGTCCACAGATGTATTAGGGTGACGAATTTAGCACCTTCGATGACGAATGACGAACGTAATCAATGAGCACATCCCTAGTAGTGCAAGGACTCACCTTTTAAAGTCTACTGAGCAGGACTCTTCTCCTTTCACTCTTTGCTTGATGGGTGCCATGCCTGCTTTACACTTTGTTGTGGTTGTTTCTTGGGCCATTTGTTTTTAGCATTTTTATGCTTGTTAAACCCATCGAATGGACACCTCATTGTTTGTCCATGCATATGAAAACGAACATCCCTTGTTCCCACTTGCAAGACTGCATTTGTAGTGTTAAGAAATGGTCTCCCTAGGATTGGGGAACTCTCTTGTTATGACCCATGTCTATGACGATAAAGTCTGTTCCGATGTATGCTTCTCGAATTTTCACCAAAACATCCTGAGCTACTCCCTCTGGCATCCGTAGTGATTGGCCCTCCATCTACAGTTGAAAATGTACATGGGACAAAGGTCCACCTAATATTTCATCATATGTTACCTTGGACAAGATCTGCAAAGGTCGTAGAGGACATTCTTGAAGACATGTGGGCCAATTGAGCATGTGATAGTCGGGTCGTGTAACACCGTGTTTTTGCATCATTTTAAAAATCACTAAAAATTTGAACTTTTCGAATTACAACTAAAACTTGACTTTATTTTTCGCCAAATCTGAAACCCCTGTTTTCAAAAACCTCGCATTCAACTCTCACCATATAAAAAAAAAAATTAGGTTTCCTCGTTTGTTGCTTGTTGAGCTTTATGGTCGCAAAGGATGCAAGGTAAGTTCTAGATTTTATTTATGGAAGATAGTGCATGAGTAATGATTTCTGATTTATTGCGGGAATAACAAATACCGAAACCGATGTGTACAAAAAAATATATATGAGCACAATAAATAATTATTCTCGACAATAAAAGTCATGGGAATATAAATGTGCTTGTATAAATATTTATAATATACATATGCTACACATGAAATAATAGAATAAAGGGAAATGTGTGTACACAAATATATTTATATTGGTATGAGCACCATTAGATAAATATTCTCCCGAAAGTGAAAACCGAGAGAATATAGTCTCATGAGCTTGTGCAAATATTTGCAAAATATATTATTACACACATATGAGGAATAATGAGAGAAAGAATAAAAGAGAAAGGAGAATTAGGAAAGAGAAAGGGAATAAAATTTCGAAAAGAGCTCTCGGGCTCACTTCCCCTTTCCTTCCCTATCGGCCGACCCACCGTGCCCTCCTCCTTCCCTTCCTTTTCTCTCACCAGCGGGCGGCCGCGACCAAGACGGAAGGCCAGCCCGGACCACACGGCGCAGCACCAAGCTGGTCGGCGCCGAGCCCAGCCTCGCCCCCTCCTTCTCCCCTCCCGGATCGCGGGCCCCGCCGTGTCGTCGTCTACCTACAACCAAAAGGCGCACGTGCTGGTTGAACCCGGCGGGCCTTGCTGCTCCCTAGTCGTACCCTGTCACTAGAGGCGACGACGGAGAAATAGTGGAGCATTTACCGCCCGCTTCCGGAACGACCCGCCGACCAGGACTCGCCCCATCACACCGTCAATGGGAACACCGTTGGTGGCGACCGCCCTGGCGCCGGCGACGGTGGCGATGAAGCAACGCGGCGGCCGGTGCGATTTCACGGGGGTGCGCGGCGCGACACATCATGACGGGTGGCGTCTGGTGGCCCGAGGTCAAGGGATATAGTGACGACGCCAGCCCGTGGCGAGCTCTGCCCGCAATGGCGGACAACCGTCATGACTGTAGACGACGTGACCCGACGAGCTGGAGCACGAGGGGAGCGCGGCGTGGCGGAGCCAGCCGAAGCCCTGCGGCGTAGCTCCAGGAGGAGGTCAGCCGGCACGAGGGGAGCGTGCCGGAAAAGATCTTGGCCGAGAGAAAAATCTCGCCGGCAAGGGGATGCTCGCGGCGAGCCTATAAATAGAGCTCCTGGGAGC
Source organism: Hyparrhenia diplandra (assembly GCA_015847255.1). Taxonomy (NCBI): domain Eukaryota; kingdom Viridiplantae; phylum Streptophyta; class Magnoliopsida; order Poales; family Poaceae; genus Hyparrhenia; species Hyparrhenia diplandra. Next base: position 644,534 of record JADLZK010008681.1, read on the forward strand.
TCAATCGGTCGCGCCACTCCCACTCCGAGCTGCACGGGGCCGAGAACCTGTGATGCTCGCCATCTTTTCCCCTCTCCCCCCTTCCTCCTCGCGCCACGGGACTTTCCCCCAAATCAGGAGAAGCGCCGCCGTCGGCGAAGGAGGAGACGTTCCAGTCGGTTGAGTCCTCCCGAAGTGCCTCTGGTGAGTCCAATAGGTCGCCTGACTCCTCTCCTATCAATTCCCCTCTTTTCCCCTCAGCGTTTGTCTTTGTGTACAACTATCTTGGAACACCGTCGCCGTCGGCCGCTGCCAAACCATGGCGCCCAGGTGGGGGCGTCGCATCCTACCGCCCCAACCAGTTCCACCATGTCCGGTACCCTTTGCGTCTGCCCTCTCCCTCTCCTCGTGACCTTCGTGGCCATGGCGCGCCGCCGAACCCGCGGCGCCGCCACGTCGTTCCCAGCGTACGACCCTCCTCGGCCGCCCGGTGGGATGCGCGCACCACTCGCCTCCGCGTCCGCTCTGCGCCCGCCCGCTCGCGTTGCCCGCCTTGCCCAGTGGCGCGGCGCCACGCACGCCGGTAAAGGCGCAGCGGCCGTCGCTTCCGGCGATTCGCCGTCTCCGACCATCAATCGCCCGGCGACCGTCGACTTAATGGCGTCGCGAGCCACCGCGCCCGCTCCCGTGCCACCCGGCGCGCCCAACGGACCACCGGGTGCGTTCCGGCGAACTCCGGCGACCCGCCGCCCGCTCTCCGGTGGCCAGCGCGCCCAGCGTCTCCCGCCGCCCGGCGACCAATCAGCTGAACTCCTCCTGGCGTCCGATCCGAGGATTGAGGGCCCAGTTAGAAATCCGGGTGCCGGTCAGCGCTGGGTCACCGGTGCCCGGTCGGCACCTACGTGGCGCCCGCGCGTGCGCCGCGTCCTTGCACGTCAGCTCGGGCCAGAGTCAACCCGGTCAACCGACCGGTCAGCTCTGGTCCATTTCTGAAACGCCCCCATAGTTTCCTAGATTTTCTGAAAAAAGATCCACCGCAGTTCAAAAAGTTATTCAAGATAAGCCCCGACTCGTTGGTTTTGCGAGTTGACCCCCGTGCTATAGTTAATCACGATCTAACCCCTCGTTTCTCGCGGTTGTGCCCCTAGAAACCCTGTTTTGGCCATAACTTGCTCATTTTAAATCCGTTTTGATCCGTTCAAGTTGCGTTGGGTTCATAACGACGTAAGCTACGCGTTAGCAGTGATGTTAACTGCGTTTAGAACATTTCAAGTTCAAAGCATGATTTAATTTATTTTATTTACTAAAAGGAAATCTTGTTTAATTAAGTAACTTTCACGTTCTAGCTCCGATTTTTGTGATCTACCCGTCTATGTGATCGTAGTGAGGCGTAGATTTGTTTTTATAACCCTTTTATCTTGTTTTCATACTGTTGGTGTATTGTTCTAATATAGTTCTATTGTTTGCTTCGTGTATGATTGCTCGGATGCTTGTATGGTGAATTGATGATGTCCGGTCGGTGAGCTTTGCGTTGGTGTTCTACGAGAAGCTGTTGATCAAGTGGATAGTGAGCAGTTCGTGGATGATCAGGAATTATTTGAAGACTAGGATTCTTAGGAGTTCTTGAGGAATTAAATAAGAAGAAGTACTCAGAGTTTGAGGCAAGTATAGCATGGGACTATCCTTGTTACCTATACACTTTATAATCATGATTCATATGCATGTGTCCACCTTGACAAACTTAGAGATTATAACATAGTTATTGTTATCTTGTACCTTGTTGCCTATGGGGATGATTGCATATGGGTAGTATATTGCTAGTGCTCAACTTTATATAAACATGATATAATGATGAATATGATATATACAAATGGTTTGTATGAGATGTTTACCATGGACCTTAGGGCAAGAGCTCGTGCTTTTACATGATGCACTTGGCTCTCCATAAGGACTTATCCTTTGGCAAAAGCTGGGACTTATAGTACAGCTGTGGGGGCTATATGGCTCTGGCTTTAGTTGATCAAAGGACCTTTTCTATCTTGTTGAGGTTCCCGAAAGGCGCAAGTGGGGCTCTAATTTGGTTTGATCCACGGCCTGCCAAGGTGGTGCATGTTGGTGTTTTGTTAGTCACCCCTTGGAAGGGGGATCTTGCCGGTCTAAGATGGAATCCGTAGCGGCCTTAACAGTTTAGAAAAACCTTTGAAAGGCTTTATATGATTCTTGGTGTATTGGGCCTTGCTAACCCAGAGAATCATGACTCACAGTGAAAGTGTACACCTCTGCGCAGAGTATAAACTGTTATAACAGCCGTGCTCACGGTCACGAGCGGCCCGGAAAACTGAAGGAATAGTGATCAATGGATGTTGAGATTGAGATGATGTTGAGACATGGATTTAAGTTGATGGTGACTATGGTGATGACATTGATGATGATGGTGGAGACTTGATGACAGATGGTGCTCTTAATTATTATGTGGGAATATATGGGGCTTAAGCACAACTTCTTGCTTAATTAATGATAAAATTTGACCTACTAAAATGCTAACCGCAGTTAAACCAGTGTCTATCCTTTTGAGCCTCATAACTCCATGTTATATTTGCTGAGTTCGACATGGACTCACTCTTGCAATTTCCCACTCAAATCAGGATGTTGCAAGATTGCTAGAGTTTTGAAGGAGTCGGGGCTTGTGATCAACCGGTCGGTTGGTCCCTGTGGTGTGGAGGCTTCATTCCAAGATCGAAGTGTCTTTCCGTTGTTCGCGCTCGAGGTTATCTTCTTGTATTAAGTTTGTTATATATTAAGCATTATGTTTTGATATTACCTTTAATTGTAACTATATGTGAGAATTGACTTCCTGGGCTCACATATGGTGTGTATCTGGTTTTGTTCTTAAAACCGAGTATGACAATTGGTATCGAGCTATCGATTTGTAGGGACTTAAGCCTAGCTAGAAATTGGTCGTCTTAAGGACTTGAATTGTTTCAACACCCTTGTTCAGTAAGCCTTGGTATTTTTTTTTCCATACTATATCTCCATCCTTGATTTTATCTCCTCCTTGGTGCTTGTTTTAATGAAAACTTTGTTGACATCTTTGTTAGAGTCTTCTCTTGTCACCTTCTTGCGTCATCTGGAGAAGAGCTTTAGGATCTTTGCCCTTTATATAAGAGAACGACAGATTTGAATGTTGAGTCAATGTTTGAGTTGTGCACTTCAATTGCTATGTTGAGTTGTCATAATGATTTTGTGAGTTTTGATTCTTTGAATGATTGTAATGATGTTGTAGATTCTTTTTCGCAATGTTATTTTCTTTGAATGATTGTAATGATGTTGTAGATTCTTTCGCAATGTCATTTAGATAGTCTAATAAGGCATAAGGATTAATGCATAGATAGTTGGGTGGTTTTTTTCCTATCTCTGTAGTGTGTTCTTTATCTAAGCGGTTGGTGGTTCTCATGCTATATCTCCATACTAGATGTCCAAAGATCATGAAGCTTTTATGGATGAAAAGTAGACTTATATGTCTTTTATGTGCCACGGGAATTTCTGATGAAAGTGAATTTTGTTCGGATATCGAAGGTCATTATGTCGGATAAATCACATAGGAAATCATTCTTGCTACCATTTTGTACCCCTAGTTGATCTTTTCTTAAGGGGGGTAGCCAAGATAATGATGTTTGTTATCTCTATGTTTGGATCTTCCCTTGTCTCTCATCCTATGATGTCTCCCCCATGAAGTTGCATTTAAGAATTCTAGTGGTGATTCCAAATGCATTCATATTGAAACAGATGGTTGCCACCGGAAGAAGTGCTTCGCAAGGAGAGCGAAAGGATGCTACCATTTCCAATCCACCACCAACAACAAATACTTCAATTATAGAGCAAGCTTTTGACGACACGGACTTCACATGTTGCAAACTCTTGTTCAACATGTGATGAACAACCAACAACAAGCACCAACTATTAGCAAGCGTGGTGAATTTATGATAGGACAGCCACCAACATTCTCTCATGCAAGTGACCCACTAGAAGCGAGATGACTGGCTTAGAGTTGTGGAGCGACATCTTGAAATAGCGAGTGTGATGACCATCATCGAAGGTGCTTTATGCTTTGGACAACTTGAAGGTGCAGGTGAGGGACTGGTGGGAATCTTTCAAGTATGGACGTTCCAATGATGAAGGGCAGATCACTTGGCAGGAGTTCGAGAGAGAGAATTTTTAGATCGTATCACATTCCCGCTTTGGTTTAATAGAGCTTAAGCAGGAGGAATTTCGCAACTTGAAACAAGGTTCTATGTCAGTGTGTGAGTATCGTGACAGGTTTACTCAATTGTCACGATATGCTCCCAGAGAGGTTGATAGTGATGCTAAGAAGCAAAGGCAGTTCTTGAAAGGACTAAATGATGAGTTGCAACTACAAATGGTGACATGTGAATATCCTGATTTCCAAACATTGGTGGACAAGGCAATTATAGTTGAGAACAAACGTCGAGATAGATAGATGAGAAGAAGAAGAGGTGGAAAATGCAACACCAATCTGCAAGTAATGACACTCCTCGCCCTCATTTTGGTACACAACTAGAGTATCAGTATCACCCCACAAATGTTTCTGGAAGTACATATCAAGATCAATATCAACAACCCAATGATGAAGTGCAACATTTGAACTCTCAAGAGCCATGTTTACCACTGCCTTCTATCCCCTTGATGAAGAATGATACATCTACTAGCGAGGAAGGTTATGATGGTGGTAACAAAGAACAGTATGATAATAACTATCATGAAAAGTTAGTTGAGAGTAATCAAATCCAGACCCAACCCCGACAGGAGCCAGAGCAAGATGTCCAGAATAAGAAGGTGCAAGGAAATAAATTAAAGTGAAAGTACATTCCTGGAATATTGAATAATGTGGGTATGATTAATGTTCGTGGAGCTAAGGAGTTCATGTGTGGTATAATTCCTGTAAACTCAAGTAACGCCTTTGTGATGTTTGACCCCAGTGCTTCACATTCATTTATCTCTAGTGAATTTGTGAAAGATAAGAAGATACTTATGCTTCCAATAAGGAAACCTATACTAGTCAACACACCAGAGGGAGAAAAGAAGGCAAACTGTATATGCCCAAAAGTTAGTGTTGACATAAATGGGGTAAAATTTGATGTAAACCTTACCGTATTGGAAATGGTGGGCATTGATGTTATCCTTGGAATGGGATGGATGTATGCTCGCAAAGGAGTGATTAACTATGCTCAACGTTCAGTACTTCTTACCACCGTCAAAAGAAAGAATTGAGTTTGTGGGTTTTCAACTTGAATCGGATGAATGTGAGAATGACTCATCTCAAGTTGTGAACACGGAGGACACTAAAGAGGATGGTGGCATTTCATCTGTCAATGGAGAGTAACAAATACTTTTGGAGGAAATCAACATAGTAGGTAATCGGTTGTGTGAAGATTGTTGTTGTGGGTAAACAAATAGAAGAAGCCATGTGAGAAGATATGGAATATCATACCATGTTTTACCATCTCTTCGAGTTGTAAAGCAATATGTGTAGCAGTCAAGATAGATATGAATGTGCCCAGAATAATGAGATTTTTCAGTGGAATCTTAGTGCACCGGTTGTAATCTTGAGGCATGAGTTGTTGGATCAGATTGGATTTAAGTTTGAAGTTGGAATGCGTATCAAGATCTTTTTCTTGTTTCTCTTCGGGATTCGAGTCTCTTCCGAGATCTCGGGACGAGATTCATCTTAAGGGGGTAGAATTGTCACACCCCAAATTTTGCAATTTTGAAAATAGGATAAAATGATTTAATTTTTGAATTATGTGAGCATTCCAACTTAGGTAAATAATAAAATTTTGAGAAATTAAAATAAAATATAGGGAAGAGACATGTTTGTGCACTCATGCCTTTGCATAATTATTTATGTGATGGCGGTTTTGACCAAAGGTTCAAAAGAATTCAAATTCTCTTTAAAAAGCATTTTGAATTGGAGTTCAAATAAAAAAAAAAAAACATTTCCTTTGCCCTCCTTGGCATTTGGCCCATCCAGCCCGCCAAGCGATAGCGGGTGCAGCAGCCTTCAGCGGCCGGGCCTGCTCTTCCCGTTGGCGCCAGCGTGGCCTCGGCCCGAGCGCCCCCGATGTAGGCCAAGCACCGGCAGCCGGCAGCGGCCGCTTCCGCCCCCTGAGTTGCTGCCTGCGGACCCCCCGCGCCAGCCGGCCCCACCCGTCGGCGAGGTGGAGGTCGTCCCCGACCTACGGATGGCAAGGACGCCGCCACCGCGGACTCCATTGCGGAAATGCGCAAGCGGCGCACGCCGAGCCGCTGGCGCCCTATAAATGGAGAGCCCGATGCCGCGCCCCTCTGCGGAACCTAGCCAAAGTCGCGTCGCGCCGCCACCGGGTGCCCAATCCTAACCTAATCCGCCGCCATCGCCGAGCTCGGCGCCGCTCTGATCTCCGCCCGTCGTGGCGTTGGTCGGCGTGATCGCACCACGAGAACCCGCAGAGGTGAGCTTCACGCCGGTACCCTTTGCGTCCGCCCTCTCCCCTCTCCTCGCCCTAGCCCTCGTGGCCATGGCGCCGCCGCCGAACCCGCCGCGCGCCGCCGCGTCGTTCCCGCGCACTGACCCTCCTCGGCCGCCGTTGGGATGCGCACCACACTCGCCTCGCGTCGCTACGCGCCCGCCCTTCGCGTTCTTTTTTGCGTTTCCTAAGCGCAAGTGCCAAAAAGGCAAGAGCACTGGGAATCACGGGTTGACCTCCCACAACGACTTCACGAAATTGTTACATTCCAGTTATCATTGCCATGGGATGTCGGGTGGCATTGTAGCATTCTGAGAACAAGTCGCAAGCGCACGGAAATACCGTAAAAGCATTTCACCAGGAGATATTCAGGGGTATCGTTATTTATATTTTCCCAAATGAAGGCATGGTGTAGGACTCTAGCAGGGGGCATGAACAAGACAACATGTCTATGCAGTTGACCAATACTCAATACAGGGGTAAGTCATGATAATTTAAGATAGTGTGACACACAAATGGGCCAACCTCAAGGATAAAAGGAAATTAAAGAATAAAGAACATTCCTAAGTGGAGCAGGCATTCTAAAGTAGCTGTGCAAAGAACAAGTTAATAATCATGCAAACATAGATGACTAGAGTTTTAGTGAGAGTGAGATGGACGGGGAGACCCCGGGTGCCATACTGCCCAATAGAGGCATTTCTGAACTCCTACGGCACACACACGAGCGTGGGGGATTTCAAGGGACGGACAAGGCTTGTCACGACCAAGCCGCTTACCCCCTCAACCGTGGCATGCACTCATATTCGAAGGTTCCCGCTTACCCGGGCACCATGCCCACGTATTAAGGTATGACCCATATCCCTGCAGACCCCCACCCCTCCGGATGGGACGGGCTAAGATATAGACCGGGCCGAAAGCCCAACGAACCGTCACCTCGGCTCAACTCTTACTCTACTCAAATACATGGCATGAATGGTTAGGCCCTAAGTTCTATACGACTAACCACGACATAGGAACTATAGTCTAGTTCTTCTATCATGATCGTGTCGAGAACAACATGTCAAGAATATAACATGCAAATACTCTAGCTCTATTGCACAAGCATATGAGATCAAGACTTGAGGATAAACCATAAATATATTCATACCGAATATTCCTTCTCCCAAGTACAAGCTCTCCAATGAAGCTTAGCCTTGCTCCAAATACTACCAAAGACTAAAAGAACTAGAGAAGTGGAGGAGTAGAGTGGAGAGGAGAAGAGGGGTAGTAGAGAGGAGAAGAGAAGAAGAGTAGAAAGTGAGGAGGCTCCAAATGGTGTGTGTTGAGAGAGGGAGAGAGGGGGTCTATTTATACACTTGGAGGAGGGGCCTAAGTGCTAATTTACACCAAAACCGACACAGTAAACCTTCCTTGTATCGCCAAACCGACCAACGCAGGCGGGAATCCCGATTTGGAAGGTGCACGAACCGCCTCCCCGAGGTTGGGCGAAAACCGCCTCGGGGAGGGTGCGGCCGCCAGGTGGTGGTGCGCGCACCCCCAGGCTCGGCTGGCGCCGGGTCTCGGTGGGGTGTCGTCTTTCGCCCCTGAAAAGTTGTGGGCGGGCTGTGCTCGGCCCGCATTTGATGTTTTGGGTCGATTTGCTCTTGGGCTTGGATTTTTTGCAATAATGCGCTATCCCGGAAGGCGTACTTTTTGGTCGATTTTCCACTTGCTTTTTATTATAAATCTGCAAAATAAAATACAAGACACTACAAGTGGAATTTATTAGTGATAAATGTATATGAGTATAAAAAGGTTTAATTTTACTCCCTTTATGGTAGTAAGTTGACGGGAAAAAATATGTCGTTGGTTATCGTCAACAAACTCCCCAAGCTTACCCTTTGCGGCGTCCTCGAGCAAGAAGATAAGTACTTTGTTGTTGATGGGGAGTTGCTACTATCTTTGATTATGTTTTTCAAGTGCCGGGGTTATAATAAGATTTTCTACTAGAGTTTGAATAAAATGGCACATCATTTTTTTTCCCACCCTTTATTACCTTTCATCATAGCGGGGCTTTCTAGCTTTTCTCAAAGCCTTGGGCGGTTGCAGATAGAACGGTTATAACAGAGGTGCTTATCATTCATCCTTTTGATCAACTTTTTATTCGAATTTTATTTAGATAATATTATTTATTTTTTTTTCAAGAAAGCATGGGCTTTATTGCTATATAATAATTTTTTTTTTTGGAGAGGTGGGCTCTGCTTTCGCCCTAGACTTTTGTCTTTTATATCCTCTCTCTTCTTTTTTTTTTTTAGAGATGTGGGCCCTACTTGCCCTAGGACCCTGGGACCGGGGAAGGTGGCGGTTGCGTAGGCGGTTGGAACGACGGGTCATGGCTGAAAACAGGGCATCGGGGTTATGACATGTGTATGATTAAATTATCTTCAAGTTTATAGATGAGTGTATTTAGCAATTTAAAACTTTTCAACTAAAGTACACTCATACAAAGAAGCAATAAGATCCATAAAAAGCAATAAGGCCCAAGCATTCAATACATTAGTTTGTTACATGGTGATGTCATTAGCTTCTATACTAATAGACTAGCGGGCTCCTTTCCTCGATTGGGTTCGGGCAAAGGCAAAGAAGGCGACTCCGAGCGACCTTACTCCGCGGTGGACTCCCGTGCGTGGCAGCGCCGCGGTGAAGCTCCGACGGTGGCGCGATTCTTGTGGTCGAGGTAAAGGCGACCTCTTTCCATCGGTAGCGTGCCGGTGGGTGCGGCTATGTGTGGCGGACCTCATCGGCCTGCTTTCGCGTCGTCAGCGGCGGCCGGTCTTTGCGTGGGGCAACTCTTTGTCTTAGTGGCGCCGGCCAGACGGCGGCGGCGGCATGGTCGAGGCGGCGGGCCCCTAGGTCTCTAGCAGCGATGAGGCGTGCTTTCCTAGGCTACCGAGCAAGGCGGGCATGATGGTGGTGGTCGGAGGCGGCTTTGGCGGTGGTTGGACGGGGAGCGGGGTGTCTAGGTGGTTCATAGCCATGGCGGTTGCGACCCACGGCGGTCGCGTTGAGCTGCCGGCGTTCCCGAGCGGCTAAGGCTCGGATCGGCGATGCGCCGGTCGTTCTAGACGGAACCTACGATCTAGGGCCAAAAGGCAACAAAAAGGCCCTAGCTTGGGCTCCTATGCTAATGAACAAGATGAACGCATCCATGGCGACAAGGGCATGGTGGTGCTCACCTCGGGTTGATGATCGCTGCGGAGTGGCAAGGCGCGTGGTAACCGGCGTAGCAGCTGCGTCGCTGTTGTCGCGATGCGTCTTCGGACTGCGGCTCGCGGTGCGGCTGCGTTGGCGGCGTCGGCGACGCCCGGCGACAATGACGGCGAGTGGCGGCTCTCGATGCGGCGGTGCTGCGGCTTGGTCCACGTCGAGGTGGCGGCTCGGGCTCGCGGTTCCGTGGTGGTGCACGGGATCAACACCGGGGCCCGTCCTCGTCATATCTCGACACACCAGGCGCTCGTCCGGCGGCGATGGCGCACAACGAAGATGGGCTGGCAGCCGCGCTTCGGCTCGACCCTTCTCCCTTCTCCTTCCTCCCCACTCTTCACTCTGTCTTTCTCGGTTCCGGGCGGATGGGTGGTGGCAAGGCGAAGGCCTCTAGTTGCGGGGGGCCTTTGGGAAGCCCTAGCGCTCCCAAGGGTCCTCTTTATACGGCAGCGGCACCATGGCTCAGGATGGACGGGAGATCGGCGTGATGCCGATCGGATGATGTTCGAGAGCTCTCAGGCTGGGCATGGGGTCGCGTCGCGATGACGCTGGGGGCTCTTTGGCTCCTCTTTGGCCCGTGTCTGGTCAAAGTAGGGGGACAGGGTCATGGGCGCGCTATGGCGGCGGCGGGGCTCTCGGCGTCGGGGCCACGCCATGGGGCATGACCCTGTCGGCCCTTGGTCGGCTCGCGTGGCGGCACCGAGTGGGCGAGGCGGTTGAGCGGATAGGATCGGCGCGGGCTTTGGGATGCTTCCCTCCTGGGCGCGGCGCGGCGCATTTAAAAAGCAGAGAGGAAGAGAGAGGGGACCGAGGGGAGTGATGACAGGCGGGGCCCTCATCCTTGCCACGTGGGCGGCCGGGCCGCCACGCTGGGCTCCTCCTCCTTCTTTGGGCTGCATCTTGCACGGGCGGGCGGCCATTGGAGGGTGCCGGTGGCTAGCTCGGCAGGCTGGGCCGGTTGTTGGATTAGGAAGGGGCGCCGGGCCAAAGGCTAAGCTGTGCTGGTTTGTTGGCTTGGGCCAGAATGCCCTTTCCTATTTCCTCCTTCATTTCCATGTCTTTTCTATTTTCTTCCTTCAACTAAAACTAAACCATGGGCACCTTATATGTATATGTATATGTTGCCAAAATACATACACTTGGGAGGTCCACTAGGGTCACTAGGGGTTTAGTGGGTAGCCATGTCCAAGGGAATGGCAACAAGAGGACTATTATAAAAACATAGGGGTTGATTTTATTAGCATCACATAAAATCAAATAAAACCCAACTCAATACATGGTTGATTAAAATGCAAAATGCCCAACAAAAATTAAATGGGGTGCTACTTGTGCAACTAGGGTAGGGGTTTATCTACATGACATACATCATTCATGGGCTAATTAAGAAAAAATTTTGTTGGTTGCGATTTTCAGGTTTCAAAAATTCCGAGTTATTTACAGTCCTACCCCTCATTAGAATCTCGACCTCGAGATTTAGGCGTCACGTACCTTTCAAAGAGGTAGGGAATGCGCAACCGAAGGTCCGCTTCTTTCTCCCATGTCGCTTCTCTTTCTGTGTGGTTACTCCATTGAACCTTGCACATGGGTATTGTCTTGCTTCTTGTTTATGGGATGTTCCTTGTACTCTAGGGTCTCCTGTATGTCCAGGGCATCAATAGGTATCTGCTCGTCAGGCACTCTCAAGCATCTACGTAGCTGTGACACGTGAAACACAGGGTGTACTCCTGCTAACTCTGGAGGTAGCTCAAGTTTGTAGGCCAACTTGCCAATTTTTCTCCACAGATCCGATCACGGTCCCTACGTATCTCGGGGCAAAGCTTCCCTTTCACGTGGAACCTCTTGGTGTTTGAAGTGGGGACACTTTTGAGGTACACGAAGTCTCCAACAAAGAACTTGAGGTCTTTCCGTCTCTTATCGGCATAGCTTTTTCTCGTCCGACTCTATGCAAGCTTTTCGTGATTCTCTCGCACTTGGGCAACTCCTTCTTGACCTCTTTGATCTTAGCGGGGCCAAAGAATGATCTCTCTCCGGTTTGTGACCACATCGGAGGGGTTCTGCGGGATCTACCATACAAGGCCTCAAAAGGTGACATCTTGATACTAGGCTGGTAGGCTGTTGTTGTAGGAGAATTCTGCATGAGGCAAACACTTCTCCCAATCACTCCCATACTTCAGAACACAAGCTCGTAGCATATCTTCTAGAATCTGGTTCACTCTCTCAGTTTGTCCATCGGTCTCTAGGTGGTAGGCATGCTTTGTAGTCAATGTAGTTCCAATGGCATCGTTGAGTCCTTTCAGAAATTGGACGGGGAAATCCGATCCTCGATCAGTCACAAGATGTGTAGGGGCTCCATGTAGCCGAAGAATGTGCTCAACATACAAATCTGCTAGTCTCTCAGCGGAGTGGCTAACCTTGATTGGCATGAAATGAGATACTTTGGTCAGACGATCGACTATCACCCAACTAGAATCATTACCCTTTGGTGAACGTGGCAATCCATTTATGAAATCCATGGAGATATGCTCCCATTTCCACATTGGAATATCTAGCGGCTTCAACAATCCGGCCCGGGTCTCCCATGTTACTCGCTTTGACTCGGTTGCAAATGTCGCAACGAGCCACATGTCTGCAATATCTCGCTTTCATGTTAACCCACCGAAGTGCTTCTTGGATCGGTGTACATCTTGGTACTACCGGGGTGGATACAATATTTGGAATCATGACCCTCGACGAGGATCTCCTCTCGCAAGGTTGCGTCTATCGGCACGCAGATTCTGTCTTTGTACATAACTGTTCCTTGTTCATCTTCATGGAATTCAGGGCACTTGCCTTTCTTCATAAGCCTTCGGAATTCCTGAATCTCAGGGCAAGCGGGGCTGTGCTTTTACAATTCTGTTTGCAAGGTTGTCTTGTACTCGAAGCTCATTCAACGAGCCATGTGGTACCATCTCTATTCGGTAATCTTTGATTTCTTGCTTTAGCTCAGGAGGTAGAGCGGATGTGACCAAAGCATGGCAATGGCTCTTGCGGCTCAAAGCATCGGCGACTATGTTCGCTTTCCCTGGATGATAGTGTATCTCGAGGTCATAGTCCTTAATCAACTCGAGCCATCTTCGTTTGTCTCATATTCGGATCTTCTGAGTAAAAAGTACTTGAGGCTCTTGTGATCGGTGTAGATATCACATTTATTCCCAATCAAGTAGTGTCTCCAAATCTTCAAGGCATGCACTGGCTCGCTGCTAGCTCAAGGTCATGAGTCGGGTATCATTTGTTCGTGCTCTTTTCATTTGCCGGGAAGCATAAGCTATGACTCTCCCATTCTGCATTAGCACACATCCCAATCCCTGTGCGGAAGCATTGCAATAGACAACAAAGTCTTTTCGGATATCAGGTAGGGCTAGCACAGGCGTGGTAGTGAGCTTCTCTTTCGTAGTGCGAAAACTCTTCTCACACTCGGGCGTCCATTCAAACCCTTTGGTCTTCTTCAAGAGGTTGGTCATGGGTCTTGTTATCTTGGAGAAGTTCTCGATGAATCAGCGATAATATCCCGCCAATCCTAAGAAACTTTGGACATCGGTCACATTGAGTGGTTGCTACTCCTTCGTCTGTAAGAACATGACCAAGGAATGCGACTTTTTCGAGCCAGAACTCACATTTGCTGAACTTGCCATAGAGCCGGTGTTGTCTCGGCTTCTCGAGCACAATCCTTAGATCTTTGCTCATGCTCTTCTTGGGTGGCGGAGTAAATCGGAATATCATCAATGAACACTACCAAGAACTTGTCGAGCTCATCCATGAATACCTTATTCATCATGTTCATGAAGTAGGCTAGGGGCATTAGTGAGCCCGAAGGACACTACCGTGAACTCATCTTGTCCATACTGAAGTGACAAAGGCTGTCTTGGGAATATCCTCCATTCGGATCTTCATTTGATGATAACGAGCGAAGGTCAATCTTGGAGAAATACTTGGCATTGCGCAAGAACCGATCTAGCAGTCATCAATCCTTGGCGGTGGATACTTGTTCTTGATTGTATTCGCATTCAGATTCGGTAATCTACACACATCCCTGAGTGTATCATCCTTCTTCTTCTTACTAACGAACTGGAGAACCCGGGGTGAAGCACTAGGCTTGATGAATCCTTTGTCGATAACTCCGCAAGCTGCTTCTTAAGCTCCCCTAACTCATCAACTGACATACGATAGGGTCTCTTAGCAATAGGCCCTGTTCCTGGTAGAAGCTCAATCACAAACTCAACATCTTGATCGGGTGGCATACCTGCCAACTCGTCAGGAAACACATCAGGGTACTCACACACTATGGGCACCTCCTCTAAGGCCTTTGTTTCTAGTGTGCACAACATAGAAACTGTTCTCTCTTGGTGAGGTATACATCGGATCACGTGTCCGCTAGGGTGGGTGATCTCCACATATCTTGGTGAGCAAGATATTACTCCTTTGTCTTGAGGGTTAACCAATCCATTCCCGAATGACATCCAAGCCATCCGAGGGAAGTAGGGTGAGGTTGGCTAGGAAAGGGTGTCCCTCAATGGTGATTATCACTCCCTTGCATCTGTGGGTGCATCGGATGGTTCCCATAGGTGAGCTAGTGTATAGGGGGGGTGCGGGGTGATTTGGAAGTTTGTGCTCTCGTGCAAACTTGTTTTGCGATATATGAACATGTAGCTCCGAGAATCAAATAACACGAAGCCTTAGCTCCATGTACCATAAACATACCGTACACCACGTTGGGGGGAAGCTTGAGCATCTTCCTTGATCAAGTGGTTGAGCTTGGTGCGGGGGAAGCTCTAGAGGTCACCCATTTGAACAGGGGCTCCCCGAGCTTGCTTGGTGGGCACCGAGCTGGTGTAGTGGTACCCTTCCTTAGTGGTAGTGGTACTCTTCTTCGAGGCGGTCGATCTTCTTGTGACCCGACCGCCACAACCGAAGCAAGGGAGGGTCTTTGCTTGTGGAGGTTGACGCAGCTGGCCAGACCTCCTCTTGCCGGTGGGGGGTGGAATGTGTGGCGTCGTAGAGCGGCTACGAGCGGGGTGGGGGTAGTTGTTGCATTTCTTAAGCGCAATCACTAGAAACAGGTTTAGAACCCATCTCTAATAACAGCGCCAGAAATGCGCCGTTGATATTCCTAAGTGAAACCACCGTGTCGGTGATAACACTAGGTACATCAATGGTGATAGATCTTGCCTAAGAAGATATTCATCCGCAAGCGCACGGATCTATCATTGTAGCATTTCACCCGGAAGTATTCGGGGGTATCGTTATTTATATTTTCCCAAAGGAAGGCATGGTGGAAAAGTCTCTAATTCGGACATGGTCAAGATGACACGAATGTATAATGGACCAATGCTCATAATAGGAGTAAAATAAAGTAGGTAGTAGGATAACTTGACACACACACTCAAGCCAATCTCAAGGATAAAAGTAAAAGAAAGAATAAAAGAATAAGTCTAACATGGAGTAGGCATATCCTAGATAGTCATGTCAAGATAGCAAATACACACATGTTTTACTATGAGAGATTCTAAGTCAAGCTCGTTAAGGTCTCTGCCGAATTACTTGGGCACCCAGGCAATCGCCCTAAAATGGGATGGAGGCCAGGCAATTGCGCTGCGCCACACCCGAACGTGGGGGATTACAAGGGGACGGACAAGGCTGTCACAACCCGGACCGCCTACCCCTCAACCGTGGGATGTGCCACAAAAGATAGGCAACCCTTAGTCTAGACACCACGTCTACACTAGTGATTATCACTCGGCATGTATACAAGGCGCACCCGTCCCCCAGGGTCCTTCTACTGAGGCGCCGCCCGAAGTAGGCGACTATCAATCCCGCAACCCAACATCAACCAAGTCTTACTCTAGATAGAACTCATCATAACATTCTAGCTCTTGATCTAAACATGTATGCATGATAAATTAAGCACGAAGTTCTATAGGACAAGATCATGATATAGGAACTATAGACTAGTTCTTCAACCAAGATTATTTCACAAGAACTTTACTCTAATTCAAGAACATGACTATATTGATAAGTGCTGTTGCCCATAAGCATCGCGTCGCGCTGGCGCGGGCGGAGAGACGACCTCGCCACGTGTCATTTGCGTGGTTGGGTGGCCCGGTCGGGCGTCGCCCCGGGGGGGGGACATGGCTTTCTTCTGCTGTTCGACCGCCACGTGTCCATCTCTAATTCACCGCATGCCCTTTGTTCACGTGTACATGGAATCATAATTTCATGTGATTGTATTTGCCCAATATCTTTTCCATCCGGAGTCCAAATATATCAAGTAATATATCTATTTCGATCAGCGTGACGAGCTCTCCGTGATGGTGTACTTTGTTTTGCTTTTTGAGATAACTATTCCACTTGTTTTTCTTTATAATTCCTGCAACCATGTAAATCTCGAGGACAAGTGGAAATATGTTAATAGTAAAGGTATATGTGTGTAGTCATGATTAGTTTTCTCCCTTTTTGGTAATAAGTTGACGTTAAAAATGTGTCGTTAGTGACCGTATGACACTCTTCTTCGTTGAATAGACATAGCACAGATCCTTTTTCGCAAAATGTTAGTGGACACATACCCAAGGGAAAATACAACATGGTTGAAGCATGGGTTATTATCCAAAAGTTCATAAGATTTCATCTATGCTAGCAAAAAGATGGTTCTTTTGATTATTCTTAGCACAGATCATGTCTTATAGCAAACTTTATTTATATGACTGCACTCTAGCATGTGCATCAAGGCAAAGGTAACTTGTAGCAAAAGACAGAGTGAATGATATTTGATACTTACAATTCTTCCATTAATGATGAATGAGCCATGTCTTTTGCACAAGATTGGAGTTCATCATATGCCTTGCTTCATCTCGATCCGAGTTCATCCCTTGACTTACCCGAATTGGATTTAAGAGTTTTCTGCAGGGGTTAGTCCAACACAATAACCAATGTCTACGCAAGCAATTTTTAGTTCAATAACCAAACTAGACTCCATGTCTAATTTAATTAAGGAAGACTATTTAACCTAAGCACCACGCTTAATTTAAAAGCCTTTAGAAATACCCTTAGCAGTATTTCCAAACCAAAGCATACTAAGTAGAAAAAGGTAGCATCAAAGCACTACAGAGATTTATTCAAAAAGAGATGAAAGAGCATGATCATGGTGAGGATATATATATATTTTTTTTTTTTTAGATGCAAACATGGATGGATACAAGGAACTAAATATGCAATGGATCTACTATGAGAAAAACTTAAACTAAATGGAGTGAATGCATGAGTTGATCAAGTAAACATGCAATGCAAGAAATTAAATGATAACTACTTAGTTAATTTATAGTCAAGATTATCTCACCTTTTAATCATACTTACCATAATGAGCAGCTTCTATGTACGTCACTTGAGATGAGTGCATTGAATTCTTGTGACGGCGACTTCTCCTTCAATCTAAACATGGTTAGAATAATATATATTTAAATACATACCTTGAGATAGCAGGGTTCCAATGTGTGATGAATCTTGAATGATCAGGCACCCTGGGTTCTTCAATCTTTCTCTCTTGTGGAATCTTGTCGGAAGATCGCAACGACATCTTTTGTCCTGTCTATTCCACAACTCAACAGAACAAGGATAATCCTACTAAAGCTAGTGATAAACTAAATTAGCAGACATCATGATTATTACTAGAATCTTTAGGCCAATTGCTTCCCCAGCAACGGCGCCAAAAAGCTTGTTGGCATTTGTTAAGTGCTAAAAGAATATGAAGGATTCTCGCAGCGCCTGAGAACACCTACCATTGTAGCTTTTCCCTAGGATGAGTATTCTAGAGTATCGTATCCATAGGGAAGCTTTGGCTAAAGAATCTAATAAGTCACAATCATGTATCCACTAACTTAGCAAACCACTAGACTATAGTGAGGGGGTAAATGGTTAAGGGATAAGTAATTGTCAAAGCATAAAATAATAAGTTACCTAAGATGTCAAAGATTAATTAAACTAATCAAGAAGTCAAAGAGAGTTTAAGGTTCCTATGCACTTCTCTATTACTAAGGTTCTATGATAGCAATTACACTATTGCACTTTGGAACAACAATGTCTTTCCGGTTCTCGAATAGACTGGGAAGAAGTAACCGGGAGAAGGTTGCCTAAAGCTCTACGAAAACACCAATCCGAACGTGGTGGACTACACAGCCTTACTGGTAGTGTCACCCCAGGGCTACCACAACTATCCGTGGGATTGGGCGCAACCTCAGGTAACCTATAGCCTAGACACCATGTCTATACTATAGATTACTACTCTAGCTACCATGAATAACTAGAGCACTCAATACGAGCGGAGATCCCATGCAATAGCATAACAACTATACTTAACCACATATATGAAAGTCATAGAAGTAAATAGAGAAGATAAATGATGAATCATAAGTCTTGTAGAGAAGATATAAAGACATACCATACTCTGAAGACATCTCTAGAACCAAAGTATAGTTCAACTCTCCTTTAGTCTTGATTAGATCTAAGTTAGATCTAATCTAGTTCTAATTACATGTCTAATCTATGTCTAATTACATGGCTAATCCTCTTCTAATCTTCTTCTAATTCACTAATCCCTAGAGAGAGGTTATCCTTTCATGGGACACCTCTACAACTGAAAGACTAATGATTAGAATGAGAATAGAATGAATTAGGGTTTCACCCTGGGGGCAGGGGGTCTTCTTATATAGGCCTTGGTGATGAACGTGAGCCCTTGGATCAAACCGACCTTGGCAACGGTGTAGATACAACCTCAAGGTCGGTGGTAAACCGACATACAAAGCTGGACCTGATTGGTCACTGTAGCCTGGCGGCCGGCCTATGTGGCACCGGCCGGCCGCCAGTCGAGTCTCCTCTCGGCCTCTCGTTTCTTCTGGTGTCTTGTGGTACCTTCTAGAATGTTTTAGTCCACTTTTCGGGTCGAGTTGCTTCACGGACAAGTCTGGTCTTCATATGCCTTGTATATTCTGGAACTTTCTCCATTAATCTCTGCAATTATCTATTAAGTCCCTGAAATTATATAAATCACCAAAACTCATGGAATTATGTTAGTAAAACCCCTAGACTTATGTTGATATTCATTTTAACCCCTTATTCCATGTTTAGTTGACTAGTAATATTATGCTATAACAGGTGTCAACAAGTTCCCCCAAGCTTACCTCTTGCTAGTCTCTTAGCAAGACACATGATATTATTTTAAACTACTTACTTGGATCAGGAGTTGCTACAACGCTATCACACTATTGGTATTTGCTAAGCTTACAGGAATATTATGATGGATAATCCGCAAGCGCACGGATACCGGTGAGCACTTCACCCGGGGTGATGGGTTTTAAAATATCGAGTCCACAGGGAGAACGTAGAGAAGGGTTCTTGAGATTTACTACTGATCCCTAAGTAGTTTAATAAAACTAGATAGATAATAAAGATAAGGAGTTCTAGTAGGAAGGTCTTGTTCTCACTTCCAGTAAATCATTTGCACATTGTTCTTAAGAGGGGTTGTCATGAAGAAACTCTTAATAAAGGGATTCTACGCTAACAACGCAGGGTCTCCTACGATTTCTATAAACGGGGGCGGGGCGTAACAAAGGACTCAATAGTCTTTGTCACCACTACGATCAACCTTAACAAGTGTTTTCACCCCGGCCTATAGAAGGTATTCGTAATAAGCTAGTCAATCTAAGCACCACGCTTATATTAATCTAACAACTTTAATTCAAGAGCGACAGGGAATCAAAGTAATCTTATCAAAGAAATACGAACCTTAAGAACAATAGAGACAATATCACTTACTCGAATGGAATTCGAACAATCCACAAGATCTCTCGAGTCGTGCTCCAATGGCATCGGCTCCAGGGGAGACGATGATGGAGGCGCCAACTCAGAGAGGAAGAAGAAGATGGAGGCGCCGAGCGACTCAGGGCCTTCCTTCAACTCCGCCTCAACCGCACTCTAATTCTCTCAACTTGCAAAACTAACTCTCAATCTAATTCTAATCTAGAGCTTCTATCTCTTGTCGCCGTTGATGATCTGATTGAATTGAAGATTGGCGAGATTGATTGAATCCGGGGGCACGGGGGTCTATATATATGGGTCTTCTTATGTCTCTTCAGCTTCAAAGAGCAATGTGGTATTAACCTTCATGCATCTCGTGCTTAACCGACGCCCTCGGATCAAACCGACATCAAACGACCGGATTAGATTGCGTCTTAGAGAGGCGGTGGAGGAACGTTTCGAAACGAGGGACGACTTGGGGGGCCAAGCCGGGCCGATCGCTACCGATTATTGGGCGATCGCCCCAGGGTGGGCTCCACTCGGGCCCGCGATGCGTCGTGGCTTACGGAGTCTTCTAGATGATGTTTTCTTCGGTGCCAAGTTTCGTTCACGTCGGGTGTATTCGAGCCTTCTAGTCTTGCTTCGGAGTTGGATTGCGTTACGATTTCTACCGTTTTTACGTTAAGTCCTCGCAAATCACAACTTTACCAAAACTCATGGAAATCATTAGTAGAAACCCCTAATAAGGTTATCTAATTATATTTTAGTCCTTTTCCATGTTTACTTGATAATTAAAAGTATGCATTAACAAGTGTGGGTTCTATCGACCCTCGGACACTTGTCCATTATTCATCTTTATTTTTAGAGATGTGGGCTCTAAGCCCTCGAACACTTGTTCATTTTTCATCTCTTTTATTTAGGGAGGTAGGCTCTACTCGCCCGTAGGACTTTTGTCCATTTTTCATCTCCCTTTTCTTTTTTTTTAAAGATACACAACCCAGATCTCTTTTTGCAATAACTTTTGAGAGGTATAAATGTAATGGAGCTTTTGTAAGATATTGGCTAGCAATGAATGGGTGGATGGGTATAGTAAATATTTTTAGTTGCTCTCCCCTGAGATAGGAGTAGAACATTTTTGTTGTCTAGAGTAAGTGGATGATAGTGAAATGAAGTGAGTGGAATGAGTGGAGTGTACATGATCAGCATGACAAGTTTCTCAGGGTCGACAAAGATTGAACAAACTCAATGCAAAGCAAGCAGCCTAATCTAAATCTAAATAGCATGTATATCTGGCTGTGGTAGGAAGTTCACACTCTTGTCACACAGGAACTTATCATGTGATTTTTCAATTTTTGAAAAATAAATCTCCAGAAATCTAGTGTCACTAGGAGTAAGATCAAATAGCAGCTCGGACTTTCATATATCATATCCGACAATTACCTAGACTTTTTAGAGCAAACATTTGCAACTCATATGTTTCAAGTTTCAAAGTATAAATTAATTTTGCAAATGGAGCTTTGAGAGAAATTAAGCTTGAAAGCTAGGTACTAGAAAAGAATAATAACGGAGCAACTATTCATCATCTCCTTGTTGACAAATTTTAAGGTTGCTTTTAGTTGAGCAAAGTAAATTTTTAGTGTGCACTCTCTCTTGATTCTTTTATTCACTCTCTAACAAAAGACTCTTTTAAACTATATATAAAAACTAAACTCTCAACAAACTTTCTAGCAAACAAAATATTTAACTAATAATATAATATAGATAATAAGATACTTATACGATAAGCGGGGGTTGCACTCCCCCAAGTCGGATGTTGACATAGTCTTCAATGGTCTTGATGGTTGGAAGTAGAGGTAGATAGTGATGGTGACTGATTGATCTTCTTTAACGCTAGACACCATATGTGTCATGTCTCTCTTCCTTGGGATCCTGCTGAACTCAAATAGACAACAAAACTAGTGGAACTTGATTAAGCGTTAGAGATTAGCCACATTGTTTTTGTGCATGCGGAAATCTTTCAAAGAAACATTAAATATTTTTGGATTTTCTATGCAAATAAGGATGATGATGCATGCATATTTATTTTATTTTTATGCCACCACAAAGTAAATATCCTTGTGGGTTGTTATACACCACAAAATTACTCACATGGGGCTTAGAGTTTTTCATGTCTATGCAACAAACAAATATTTATTTTTATTTTCTAATGCAATGCTAGAAATATAAATATGCTAAAGGAAAATGATTATGCAATGCAAGGGAATAAATATGGATAACTACCGATCTTACCTTTTCGGCAAGGGTTCAATGTTTTAAGTCCTCTGAACGAGACTTCTTACCTTGTTATTTCTTTGAGTGTATTATCTCGATCTTAACGGCCGTGCTCCTTGAGATGGTAAAGGACAGCATCACGCATGTTCTTTGCCTTATGAGTTGGAATGAAATATAGGCAGCATCTTGTTTAGTGTGCATGCTTGTAAGACACTCACTTGTTGAATTTTGGAGAGACTGATAGGCTTCTCCACCTTTTTGCTCAAAGTGTGTCCTGCTTGCAAAGTCATGGTAGAGATCAAGTGCATGGGCTCTATTGGTGGGAAAACACCAACAGAACCAAAACTTCATTCATTCTTCTCTAACCATAGGCACATCAAACAAGATAGAGTTGATTTATTATATACTTTTCTTAAACCTATCTTGGGTGACAAGATCAGAAGATTGAGCATGATTGTTTGTGATTAAAACATTCGACGAGATCAAATCAAGCTCGTTAACTCTTGGAAGGGTTTTCTTATCAAAACATCAAAAGCATGATTATGATACTTCCAAAGCAAGGTAAGCAATTCTGGCTTAGAAAATTAGGACTATGAGAGCAAGAGAGTGGTGGTAGGAACAACTAAAAAAAACAAAACATGTTGAGCTAATAAGCTAGATCAAGCAAGGTTGTTATTCCAACATGTTTAGTTCTTTATTTATGAACAAGCCATAATTAAGGTAAAGCTTAATTAATGACAACTTACCTCAAGATGTTACCTTATTATCGGAGTGTGACAGATCGTAACACCTTGTGATGGTCCTTTTCTTACGCTTTCGAAGCTTTCCTTCTTTGGCCTCTTGTGTATCTTGCTCCTCACTTGTCTCTTTTATTGCATCGTACTTTCTTTCTTGTCCTTAAATTGTGCTTAGACCTTTTTGCTCCTCTCATGATTTATTCCTGCAATATTAGTTGACAACAGATACCCGAAGGAATACAAGTAATTGTAAACAAGGGTAGAACTGTTATGGAGCTAGAGGTATCTTCTATGCCAGAAGAAGTTTTGATTGGATATTTTATATGCTCACCATTACTTTCTCTCTAGTTGGAAATTTTATGATATCTTAAGTTTGATTTTGATGCATGATATCTATTAACCATTCAAACTTAGAGAGATAAAGTATTTGTGAGTAAAGGGATTGCAAACCAGCATGTCAGAGTGACGGAAGCTTGAGTAGAGGAAGATTAATGTTGGATGATCTTTAGAGGAGTTGACCTTCTTCCCCCATGCTTGAGCCTTCCTGTCACTCAACACTTCAAGTGTGAATGCTGGACCGTTCCTAATCGTGTGTTGCAATCACCATGTCCTTAGATGTTGTTCAACCTTTGTTTCTGCAAGGTTAGTGACAAAGAATACCCGAAGGGAACTTGTCCTAGGAACATGTTTCTTTTACCATGAGCCATCATGTGCTCGATTTTTATTTTTATCTTTAATAGAGAACATAAGACAAGTTGTATACAAATATGATTTATATTCACTTACCTGTTTTTGATGTTCTTGTGGCCCTGTTGCTTTGTCCATCCATTTCCTTCGAGTGAGAGCTTCATCTAGATCGTGTCATATGACACTCTTCTTCATTGAATAGACATAGCACAGATCCTTTTTCTGCAAAATGTTAGTGGACACATACCCAAGGGAAAATACAACATGGTTGAAGCATGGGTTATTATCCAAAAGTTCATAAGATTTCATCTATGCTAGCAAAAAGATGGTTCTTTGATTATTCTTAGCACAGATCATGTCTTATAGCAAACTTTATTTATATGACTGCACTCTAGCATGTGCATCAAGGCAAAGGTAACTTGTAGCAAAAGACAGAGTGAATGATATTTGATACTTACAATTCTTCCATTAATGATGAATGAGCTATGTCTTTTGCACAAGATTGGAGTTCATCATATGCCTTGCTTCATCGCTGATCCGAGTTCATCCCTTGACTTACCCGAATTGGATTTAAGAGTTTTCTGCAGGGGTTAGTCCAACACAATAACCAATGTCTACGCAAGCAATTTTTAGTTCAATAACCAAACTAGACTCCATGTCTAATTTAATTAAGGAAGACTATTTAACCTAAGCACCACGCTTAATTTAATAGCCTTTAAAAATACCCTTAGCAAAGTATTTCCAAACCAAAGCATACTAAGTAGAAAAAGGTAGCATCAAAGCACTACAGAGATTTATTCAAAAAGAGATGAAAGAGCATGATCATGGTGAGGATATATATATTTTTTTTCTTTTTAGATGCAAACATGGATGGATACAAGGAACTAAACATGCAATGGATCTACTATGAGAAAACTTAAACTAAATGGAGTGAATGCATGAGTTGATCAAGTAAACATGCAATGCAAGAAATTAAATGATAACTACTTAGTTAATTTATAGTCAAGATTATCTCACCTTTTAATCATACTTACCATAATGAGCGACTTCTATGTACGTCACTTGAGATGAGTGCATTGAATTCTTGTGACGGCGACTTCTCCTTCAATCTAAACATGGTTAGAATAATATATATTTAAATACATACCTTGAGATAGCAGGGTTCCAATGTGTGATGAATCTTGAATGATCAGGCACCCTGGGTTCTTCAATCTTTCTCTCTTGTGGAATCTTGTCGGAAGATCGCAACGACATCTTTTGTCCCTGTCTATTCCACAACTCAACGTAACAAGGATAATCCTACTAAAGCTAGTGATAAACTAAATTAGCAGGACATCATGATTATTACTAGAATCTTTAGGCCAATTGCTTCCCAAGAACGGCGCCAAAAAAGCTTGTTGGCATTTGTTAAGTGCTAAAAGAATATGAAGGATTACGCAGCGCCACGTAACACCTACCATTGTAGCTTTTCCCTAGGATGAGTATTCTAGAGTATCGTATCCACAGGGAAGCTTTGGCTAAAGAATCTAATAAGTCACAATCATGTATCCACTAACTTAGCAAACCACTAGACTATAGTGAGGGGGTAAATGGTTATGGGATAAGTAATTGTCAAAGCATAAAATAATAAGTTACCTAAGATGTCAAAGATTAATTAAACTAATCAAGAAGTCAAAGAGAGTTTAAGGTTCCTATGCACTTCTCTATTACTAAGGTTCTATGATAGCAATTACACTATTGCACTTTGGAACAACAATGCCTTTCAGGTTCTCGAATAGACGGGGAAGAAGTAAGGGAGAAGGTTGCCTAAAGCTCTACGAAAAACACCAATCCGAACGTGGTGGACTACACAGCCTTTAATTTGTCACCCACAGGGGCTACCACAACTATCCGTGGGATTGGGCGCAACCTCGGGTAACCTATAGCCTAGACACCATGTCTATACTATAGATTACTACTCTAGCTACCATGAATAACTAGAGCACTCAATACGAGCGGAGATCCCATGCAATAGCATAACAACTATACTTAACCACATATATGAAAGTCATAGAAGTAAATAGAGAAGGTAAATGATGAATCATAAGTCTTGTAGAGAAGATATAAAGACATACCATACTCAAGACATCTCGGAGAACCAAAGTATAGTTCAACTCTCCTTTAGTCTTGATTAGATCTAAGTTAGATCTAATCTAGTTCTAATTACATGTCTAATCTATGTCTAATTACATGGCTAATCCTCTTCTAATCTTCTTCTAATTCACTAATCCCCAGAGAGAGGTTATCCTTTCATGGGACACCTCTACAACTGAAAGACTAATGATTAGAATGAGAATAGAATGAATTAGGTTTCACACCACGGGGGGCGGGGGTCTTCTTATATAGGCCTTGGCGATGAACGTGAGCCCTTGGATCAAACCGACCTTGGCAACGGTGTAGATACAACCTCAAGGTCGGTGGTAAACCGACATACAAAATTTGGACCCTGATTGGTCTTTGTAGCTGGCGGCCGGCCTATGTGGCACTGGCGGCCGCCAGGTCAGAGTCTCCTCTCGGCCTCTCGTTTCTTCTGGTGTCTTGTGGTACCTTCTAGAATGTTTTAGTCCACTTTTCGGGTCGAGTTGCTTCACGGACAAGTCTGGTCTTCATATGCCTTGTATATTCTGGAACTTTCACCATTAATCTCTGCAATTATCTATTAAGTCCCTGAAATTATATAAATCACCAAAACTCATGGAATTATGTCAGTAAAACCCCTAGACTTATGTTGATATTCATTTTAAGCCCTTATTCCATGTTTAGTTGACTAGTAATATTATGCTATAACAGGTGTCAACAGGGCTCTACTCGCCCTCGGACATATGTCCATTTTTCATCTCGTTTTCTTCTCTTTTTTTTTCTTTTTCTTAGCATAGCCCATATCATTTTCTCTTTTCTTTCAAATTAGATTCCCGGATGTCAAGTTTCTCTTTTTGGACGAAATCATAGCAAATCCATTTGTACCATATCATACTTGGCAACAACTTAGACTAGATAGAGCCTATGCAACCCACATGAATCGGGTTTTTTCGGATGAGTTTTTAGACTTAGCCACTAAACCCAAACTTTTAGAGAAATTCGAATTATAAACTAGGCACAGGCAAAACATAAGACAGAGCAACTATTCATCATTTCAACAAAGGGGCGAACTAAACATTTCTACAACACATATATATGAAGTGGAATAACTCTCCTCTCTCTCTCTTTCTTCTTCCCCTTTTTTTTATTATTATTTTATTATTCTCATACCTCATCATTCATATAAGATAATAAAATAACTGAATGGAATGTGAGATACGAGTTACCTTTGTGGGAGTCCTCCCCAAGCTAGCTTTTAACTTACCTTTGGTTTATGAACGTTGCTAGCTTGTGAATGCTATGAATGGATCTTTGATTAACATTGTCTTTTTGAGCATGCCGGGAGACTCCCCAAGCTTGTCTTGTGATGACCTTGGACGAGCGGGACAATCATTCTTGGGGTTTCAAAGGTTTTTATTATTTTATCATTATTATTATTATTATTTTTAGGTTCACCAAACAACTTTCGATCTCCATTGTCATCTCTTAGACTTACCCTCATGATGTTTGATAAAATCCTGCCAGGGGTTAGTCCATAGATTTGAGAGCAATAAGATTCATCCAATGAAGATGAAGATTTTGAAAGGTGAACAAAAAGATTAATTTTTTTATATAGATTTTATGTAATAAATATTTTTGTTAATTTTGATAATAAAAAAATATTTTATAAAACTTATATATATATATTTTTTAAAATATACCCATTTTTTTTTTTGAAATATACCCCATTTTTTTTATTTTTTTTGAAAATATTTACTTATATATATATATATTTTGGTAAATATTTTTTGTTTATTTTGATGATAAAATATTTTATAAAACACTTTTTTTTTTTTTGGAAGGTAATGGACAGGAGGATGAGAGTGTAGGTTTCTCATTACCTTGGTAGGGTCCTCCTCCAAGCTAGCTCAATGCTCATCGGATCGGGGTTGTACCCCCGTACTTTTGGTCTTTTCTTGCATGGTTAGTATATGGTAGATTCGCGAGTGGACTTGTCATCCTTCGCGATTACCCAATTTTGAAACATATGCGGGGAAGGAGCAAAAAAAGAGCTTTTGTGTTGTTTTATTTAATTTTTTTGAAAAAAAAAAATTATTCGAGAAATTTATTATCAAGGGAGGACGAGAAAAAAAACTTCACCAAACTTTTATACTCAAACAAGGCTAAGATAAAAATGCAATGTAAGTCTAGCCTTTTTTTATCTCCATGATGAAATATATTATATATATATATATATATATATATATATATATGGAGATAAGTATGAGTAAAAAGAATTGGTGAATTATTACCTTTGTATACCTGAAGTGTGTATGTACCATCCGCGCATGAAGGAAAGATCGTGGAGACTCGCGGTGGTAGCTTGATAATCCATCTCGGGCGGGCCACAAGGCTTAGGTGATACACACATGTAGTGTATATGGACCATGGGCCTTAGTGGTCACAAAGGTGTAAAGGAGGATGTTCCTCCTTTCCTTTATCTTCTTTTTTTTCTTTACTTTTTTCATTTTCTTTTATTGGACCTTTGTGTACCCTGAGTGTACTTGGCCAAACGACTTGAGGATAGGGTTCATACTTTTTGCATCGGTAGCGTGATGATCTTGATTTGGTAATGACTTCCTCACACCGGAGTAGAGGGAGGCGGCAGACCAAACTCACCCAGTGCAACAAAGATCTTGGGAGAGAAAGATCCCTTCTTGCTTACGTGGAAGCAATGAAGGATGGAGTCAGTGTCTTCATTGTTTATTTTTTGATCTTGTGGGGCCAACACGCTCCTCTCTCCTCTTATTTTTTTTTCAACAACCATTTTTTTTTCAATTCTTCTTTTTTTTCTCTTTTCTTTTTTATAGCAAGGGGAGGCTAATCTCTTATTCATCTCCTTTTTTTTTTCTTTTTTTTTTTTTTTCACTTCTCTTTTTTTTATGATCCCCTTGTACGTGGAACTTGATATTATCACCGCCCTCCCTCTCACACTTGTACTTTCATGAAAAGTTGAGTGTGCAAGGTCGTGGTCTCCTTTTGAGTGCGTTCCTCCGCCCAAGAGCATCAAAGTTTTCTTGATGTAGCCCCCATGTTTTCAAGCGTCGCGTGCCCCTTTGTTCTTCTTAGTCTCCACCCGAAATGGTTAGTGACAAGAAATACCGAAGGTGCATACTAACTTGATAACATGTCCTTGCTTTTTATTTATAAGATTTTTTTTTTTTTATAAGAGTTTTTTTATATAAAAGATTTTTTTTCTTTTAGATAAGCCTAAGATGAACAAAGATCACTACACATGCATATTATCATCAACATGTCCTAATAGATCATCCCTTTAACCAACGCCTTCCCGGCAACGGCGGCAGGAAATGCTTGTTGCATTTCTTAAGCGCAATCACTAGAAACAGGTTTAGAACCCATCTCTAATAACAGCGCCAGAAATGCGCCGTTGATATTCCTAAGTGAAACCACCGTGTCGGTGATAACACTAGGTACATCAACGGTGATAGATCTTGCCTAAGAAGATATTCATCCGCAAGCGCACGGATCTATCATTGTAGCATTTCACCCGGAAGTATTCGGGGGTATCGTTATTTATATTTTCCCAAGGAAGGCATGGTGGAAAAGTCTCTAATTCGGACATGGTCAAGATGACACGAATGTATAATGGACCAATGCTCATAATAGGAGTAAAATAAAGTAGGTAGTAGGATAACTTGACACACACACTCAAGCCAATCTCAAGGATAAAAGTAAAAGAAAGAATAAAAGAATAAGTCTAATATGGAGTAGGCATATCCTAGATAGTCATGTCAAGATAGCAAATACACACATGTTTTACTATGAGAGATTCTAAGTCAAGCTCGTCAAGGTCTCTGCCGAATTACTTCGGGCACCGGCAATCGCCCAAAAATGGGATGGAGACCGGCAATTGCCTTTGCGCCACACCCGAACGGGGGGGATTACAAGGGACGGACAAGGTCGCCGAGAACCCGGCCCGCCTACCCCCTCAACCGTGGGATGTGCCACAAAAGATAGGCAACCCTTAGTCTAGACACCACGTCTACACTAGTGATTATCACTCTGGCGTGTATACAAGGCGTACCCGTCCCCGGGGTCCTTCTACCAGAGCGCCGCCCCGAAGGACGACTATCAATCCCGCAACCCAACATCAACCAAGTCTTACTCTAGATAGAACTCATCATAACATTCTAGCTCTTGATCTAAACATGTATGCATGATAAATTAAGCACGAAGTTCTATAGGACAAGATCATGATATAGGAACTATAGACTAGTTCTTCAACCAAGATTATTTCACAAGAACTTTACTCTAATTCAAGAACATGACTATATTGATAAGTAGAGAACAAGAACAAGATGAAGAACTCTAAATTGATCATACCGAATAGCTCCATAATGTCTTGCTCTCCTTTATTAATCCTTGCCAAACTCCTCCTAAGTACAAACTAAAAGAAGAAGAAAGAAGAAGAAGAAAGAAAGAAGAAGAAGAAAGAAGAATAAGAAAGAAAGAAGAAAGGGAGAGGAAGAAGAAGAAGAAGAGAGAGGCTACATTGTGTGGTGTGTGTTTACAATGAAGGAGATGGCCTGTATTTATAGGAGAGGGGAGGTAGAGGCAATCCCTATACAAGGAAATTATTCCTGCCGCCTCTAGTGGCATGCAACCGACCCTCCTAGGTCGGCAATAATGTTTCCTTCAAGTGGCGTTGAAAACCGAAGAGAACCGCCGGGAAGGCGGTGAACCGGAGCGAAGCCGACGGATCTCGGGCGCCATCGGCATTTGGGGGGGCGGAATATGCGGCGCCATGCGGCCCAACCGGCCGAACCGGCCGGTCTAATCGCAGGGGGCGGAACCGTGGAACCGCCATGCGGGGGTGCCTCCGGGGGGCCGACCACGTGGCACGAAACCGGCCGGACCCGCGCCTCCGCGCGGCAGCGGCGCTGCCGCCCGAGGGCCGCCACGTGTCGCGACGGGGCCGGCCGGATTGAATCCGGCGCGCGCGTCTCCTCGCGTGGGAGCCGCCCGGCGCCGACTGGCCGGCCCCGCGGCCGGGCAGCGACGACCGCCCATCGCCTGCGACGCGCTGGCCGTGGAGACAGCCGCCACGTGTCGCTGCGTGGTTGGGCCCGGTCGGGCATCGCCCCAGGGGGGACATGGCCTCGCTTCTGTTCGACCGCCATGTGTCCATCTCTAATTCACCTGCATGCCCTTTGTTCACGTGTACATGGAATCATAATTTCATGTGATTGTATTTGCTTCAATATCTTTTCCATCCGAGTCCAAATATATCAAGTAATATATCTATTTCGATCAGCGTGACGAGCTCTCCGTGATGGTGTACTTTGTTTTGCTTTTTGAGATAACTATTCCACTTGTTTTTCTTTATAATTCCTGCAACCATGTAAATCTCGAGGACAAGTGGAAATATGTTAATAGTAAAGGTATATGTGTGTAGTCATGATTAGTTTTCTCCCTTTTTGGTAATAAGTTGACGTTAAAAATGTGTCGTTAGTGACCGTCAACAAGCGGTAGTTGGTGAGGTAGATGCCACCACCTCGGCTCGAACGGGTATAGCTTCTTTGGAAGGGACGAGGTAGCAAAGGTGTCCTCATGCGCGGCCTGTGAGAAGGCGGGGCACAAGAGGTACTTTCGGCACGACGCTTCTTCTTGGTGTTGAGCTTGTCGGCCTCCAGCTGATCCTTCTCGATCTCGATGCACTTGTTAATCATTTCCCGGAGGGTAGTAGAAGTTTTACCCCGAGAGGGAGAGCTTAATGCGAAAGTGCTCGGGCCCTTCTTGAAGTAGTACATTTTCTCGCTTCTCGCTTTTGACATGGTCTCGAGGCGCGCCGCGCATCATGTTGGTGAAACGGTTTGCGTGAATCGATGATCTTGTCACTCCCCCGCTTGATGTCGCGGAATTCATCTACCTTGATCTCCATGGCACCTTCGAGAATGTGGTGCTCACTTTAAAAATCTTGGCGAACTCTTCCCACGAGACACCAATGACCTCGGGGCGCGTGTCACAAAGACTCATCCCCACCATGCGAGTGAGAGCCAACAAGCCGGTAGGTGGCAAGCCTAACACACTCCTCGCTGGAGCAAGTGGTCGTCAAACCTCTTTTTCATCTCTCGAACCAATCCTCGCCGCAATTGGGTCACCGTTGGCGGCACCATCAAAGGTAGAGGGGGCTCCAACCCGATAAAACCCTTTAGCTTATTCCGAAATTGTCGTCCCGACTTTCTGGCGAATCTTCATGCTTTCTGCCATTGTTTTCATGAGCTCTGGCCCGACGAGCCATCAAATCTAGCATGTCGTCGAGGTGCATGTGCTCCTCCGGTGATGGTGGTTCTTCTCCACCAGGGGTAGGTGCACGAGGTATCTCCTCAAGATTGAGGGCAATGCCCCCACGACCTCTACGCCGCGTCCACGGTCATAATTTGGGGGACGGGGAAGGTGAGCGGTTGCGTAGGCGGTTGGAACGACGGGTCATGGCCGAAAAACAGCATCGGGGTTATGACATGTGTATGATTAAATTATCTTCAAGTTTATAGATGAGTGTATTTAGCAATTTAAAACTTTTCAACTAAAGTACACTCATACAAAGAAGCAATAAGATCCATAAAAGCAATAAGACCCAAGCATTCAATACATTAGTTTGTTACATGGCGATGTCATTAGCTTCTATACTAATAGACTCGCGGGAACGTATACTACACATAGGTAGTCTCGATAGTGGAATGTTTTCATCTACTCAAGGTAGGTCTTCCAACAACTTCGGTCCACGAGTTGGGTGTAGAAGGTTAGCATAATGAGGTAAGCCATGCATTAAAGAGAATGCAGGGTTGGTAATATAAACCGAATTAGACAAGTTTCACTTATTGCTAACGACCAATCCTAAGGGTCTCGCCCTAAGGTCAAGCTGGTCCGATACCAACCGTAACATCCCCCGATTTGCGCGAAGGGAAATCCATAGAATGAAGTATAACACGATGGCCCCCCGAGGATCATTCCATCACATTATCCGAATTACGCCGACATGCAGTCAAACTTCAAAAAAAAGAATACAAATAGAAGGGTTTATAAGAGTACATCGCCACTTGGCGGAAATAATCGAGTCACACAAAGATCTCAATATCCGCGAAGACCGGAAGCTAGTTGCGGAAGCATCATCATCATCATCTCCAGCCTTGAGCGTAGGCACGAGGCCATCTAATCCTTCTAGTTACCACGAGACGTAAATCTGCAAAACCGCCGATATGTGCGTGCCATGGTCAAGACCGAATGAGCTTTTAGTGGAAAATAGAAAATAAGGGATCCGCGATCCTAATAGTTATCGTGGTTTGCATCCTTAGCGCATGCAAGCAAAGCAGTAATAATATAACAATATTCACATTTTAAACTCATTTCCAACACATTCCCCCCAAAGTCCATCCCAAGCACAACACACATCTTACAACTCACAACTCACAACCGACACAGGGCGACAAGACAGCAACCTGCTCCTTTGCCTTGCCTATATAGGTTCTCCCCCAAGCTCTCAACCGTAAATCCCCACCACGCAACTACATCCGAGGTAAGAAGAGAAAACACCCTCTCTACCTAACGAAAGCAAGAACCCATGGGGTAAACCCAACAAGTAAGCCGGCACACAACTTTAGGTCGTCCAGGCTCGAAGGCCGGCGCACACCTTTAGGCGATCCAGGCCCAAAGTCGGATCCATGCGAAAGGCAGTGACAATACGTATTGGTTTAAACTCTGCGAGAGCGTGTACACAAGATCTCTCGATCACCATCATCGATGCTCTAGAAGCACCTAGGAAGATTCCGGCTGCCTTCCAACTAGTAACGATGCCATCCCCGCCACTAACACAGGAAGCCTCGAGTACCACCCGTTGGCATTTGTTAAGTGCTAAAAGAATATGAAGGATTCGCGCGCCACGTAACACCTACCATTGTAGCTTTTCCCTAGGATGAGTATTCTAGAGTATCGTATCCACAGGGAAGCTTTGGCTAAAGCATTCTAATAAGTCACAATCATGTATCCACTAACTCAATAAACCACTAGACTGTAGTGAGGGGGTAAATGTTAAAGGTTAAGTAAATATCTAAGTATAAAATAATAAGCTAACTAAGATGTCAAAGAGAAACTAAACTAATCAAGAGGTCAAAGAGAGATCAAGGTTCCTATGCACTTCTCTATTATTAAGGTTCTATGATAACAATTATACCATAACACTTCGGGACACCAAAGCACTAGCCACGGAAAGGGATGAGAAGGGGGCTAGGAAGGTTTGGCTACGGTCCTACAAACACCAACCCGAACGTGGTGGAATACATCGGCCATCGTATGTCACCACAGGGCTACCACAAACTATCCGTGGGGTTGGGTGCAACCTCGGGTAACCTATATCCTAGACACCAAGTCTATACTATAAATTACTCCTCTAGCTACCATGAATAACTAGAATCCTCAATACGAGCGGAGATCCCATGCAATAGCATAACAACTATACTTAACCATATATGTAAAACATGGAAGTAAATAGAGAAGATAAATATGTGAATCATAAGTCTTGTAGAGAAGATATAAAGACATACCATACTCTGAAGACATATCCAGAACAAGAGCATAACTCCTCTCTCCTTTATTCTTGATTAGATCTAAGTTAGATCTAATCTACTTCTAATTACATGGTTAATCTAGTTCTAATTACATAGCTAATCTTCTTCTAATCTACATCTAATTCACTAATCCCAGAGAGAGGTTATCCTTTCATGGGACACCTCTACAACTGGAAGACTAATGATTAGAATGAGAATAGAATGAATTAGGGTTTCACCCTGGGGTCAGGGGGTCTTCTTATATAGGCCTTGGCGATGAACGATGACCATTGGATCAAACCGACCTTGGCAATGGTGTAGATACAACCTCAATGTCGGTGGTAAACCGACATACGTAGCTGAGCCTGACATAATGTAGCCCGGCGGCCGGCCTATGTGGTGGCGGCGGCCGCCAGTCGAGTCTCCTCTCGGCCTCTCGTTTCTTCCGGTGTCTTGTGGTACCTTCTAGAGTGTTTTAGTTCACTTTTCGGGTTGAGTTGCTTTTACGGATAAGTCTGGTCTTCATATGCTTTGTATATTAGGAACTTTCTCCATTATTCTCGCAATTATCTATTAAGTCCTCGAAAAGATATAAATCACCAAAGCTCGTGGAATTATGTTAGTAATACCCCTAGTCTATGTTGATATTCATTTTATGCCCTTATTTCATATTTAGTTGACTATTAATATTATGCTATAATAGGTGTCAACAAGTTCCCCAAGCTTACCCTTTGCTAGTCCCTAGCAAAAGCCAAACTTAGCATTGGATCGGGAGTTGCTACAACGCTTTCACACCTCAAAAGTACACATGCTTTCAAAATTTCTCTTCAGAAAAAGATAAACTTTTCAAACTTTAATCATTCAATTTCCTCTTACCTTTTGGGGCTTTATATCTTTTTTCGCAATCTTGGGTAATTGAAAGATAGAAACAGTCAAGTCAAGCACTAAATCTCAAACTCTTTTGATCAACTATCCTTCTGGAGTTTTTTTTGCTGATTTTCAAATAAACTCAAAGTTCCTCAGTATGACTCTCTCTAATCTCTCATTTGTGGTATTTGTGGATCCTCTCTAGGGCAATAATATAGTGTTTGCCTTACTCTCATAATATGTAACATTTTTAGTTAAGGCAATAGCATACTATGCCTTCTTTTTTTCTCTCACCTAATATCTAAGGCTTATATATGTGGAGCTCATAGGTAGGAGAAAATAATTTATTTTCTTACTAAGCATATATTGTAAATTCAAGCAATGGATCCAAAGATACAAGTCACACTGATCAAGTGGTGCATGTGTATGGTGGATAGGATATAAATGGTATGGAATGTAATAAAGTATAGAATAGAATAGATGATGGAAAATCTTACTTTCGCCTCCATTTTAGAAATCTTCTCTCTTTTCATAAACTTTTTGTAGAGAACCCGGGTTGTATTTTTTTCAAGAGAGGTGGTCTCTGGCCCCTCGGACTTGTGTCCATTATTTTCTCTCTTATAAAGATGTGGGTTCTCATGACCCTCGGACACTTGTCCATTATTCATCTTTATTTTTAGAGATGTGGGCTCTACTAGCCCTCGAACACTTGTTCATTATTCATCTCTTTTCTTTAGGGAGGTAGGCTCTACTCGCCTCGTAGGACTTTTGTCCATTTTTCATCTCCTTTTTTTTTTTTTTTTATGATACAACCCAGATCTCTTTTTGCAATAACTTTTTAAGAGGTATAAATAATGGAGCTTTTGTAAGATATTGGCTAGCAATGAATGGTTGGATAGGTAAATAAATATTTTTGGTTGCTCTCCCCGAGATAGGAGTAGAACATTTTTGTTGGCTAGAGAGAGTGGATGATAGTAAAATGAAGTGAGTGGAGTGTACATGATCAGCATGACAAGTTTCTAAGGGTCGACAAAGATTGAACAAACTCAATGCAAAAGCAAGCAGCCTATATAGATATATTTTTCCAAAAAAGTTTTCCTAATCTAATTAGCATGTATATATATATGGCTGTGGTAGGAGGTTCACACTCTTGTCACACAGGAACTTATCATGTGCATTTTCAATTTTCAAAATATAAATCTCAGAAATCTAGTGTCACTAAGAGTAAGATCAAATAGCAGCTCAAACTATCATATATCATATCCGTCAATTACCTAGACTTTAGAGCAAGCATTTGCAACCCATAGGTTTCAAGTTTCGGAGTAATATTAATTTTGCAAATGAAGCTCGAGAGAAATTAAGCTTGAAAGGTAGGTACTTGAAAGGAATTACGATGAGGAGCAACTATTCATCATCTCCATGGCAAGAGATTATCTTCAAAGTTTATTTTATTCTCACACTCTAATATAGACTATTAATAAAGACTAGATAGACCCTATTTATTTGGTTTTCTTAGTTATGCATCTTTTTATATCTTTCTAATTAAGCAACCAAATCTAACTAAAATTAAATAAGATAGAAGGATACTTATTCGGATACATGGGGGTTGCCCTCCCCAAGTCGGATGTTGACATAGTCTTCAATGTTCTTGATGGTTGGAATTAGAGATAGATAGTGACAGTGGCTGATTGATCTTCTTTAATGCTGGACACCGTGTGTGACTTATCTCTCTTCCTTGAGATCCTGCTGAATTCAAATAGACAACAAAGCTAGTGGAACTTGATTAAGCATTAGGGGTTAGCCACATTGCTTTTGTCTGTCTGGAAATCTTTCAGCAGCATTAAATATTTTTAGGATTTTCTATACAAATAAAGAAAGATGATGCATGCATATTTATTTTATTTTTATGCCACCACAGTAAATATCCTTGTGGGTTGTTACACACCACAAAATTACTCACATGGGGCTTAGAGTTTTCCAAAGTATATGCAACAAACAAATATTTATTTTCTTTTCTAATGCAAGGCTAGTAATATAAATATGCTAAAGGAAAATGATTATG
Organism: Hyparrhenia diplandra; assembly: GCA_015847255.1. NCBI lineage: Eukaryota > Viridiplantae > Streptophyta > Magnoliopsida > Poales > Poaceae > Hyparrhenia > Hyparrhenia diplandra. The sequence continues at coordinate 681,447 of JADLZK010008681.1, forward strand.
CAATGTAAGGAAATAAATATGGATAACTACCGATCTTACCTTTCGGGCGAGGATTTAGTGTTTTAAGTCTTCTGAACAAGACTTCTTACCTTATTGTTTCCTTGAGCATATTATCGATCTTGACACCGTGCTCCATGAAATGGTGAGGGACAACGTCACCCATGTTCTTCACCGATCTTATGAGTTGGAATGCAACATAGGCAGCGTCTTGTTTAGTGTGCATGCTTGTAAGACATTCACTTGTTGAATTTTGGAGAGACAGATAGACTTCTCCACCTGTTTTGCTCAAAGTGTGTCATGCTTGCAAAGTCATGGTAGAGATCAAGTGCATGGGCTCTATTGGTGGGAAAACACCAACAGAACCAAAAACTTCATTCATTCTTCTCTAACCATAGGCACATCAAACAAGATAGAGTTGATTTATTATATACTTTTCTTAAACCTATCTTGGGTGACAAGATCAGAAGATTGAGCATGATTGTTTGTGATTAAAACATTCGACAGATCAAATCAAGCTCGTTAACTCTTGGAAGGGTTTTCTTATCTAAACATCAAAAGCATGATTATGATACTTCCAAAGCAAGGTAAGCAATTCGCTTAGAAAATTAGGACTATGAGAGCAAGAGAGTGGTGGTAGGAACAACTAAAGAAACAAAACATGTTGAGCTAATAAGCTAGATCAAGCAAGGTTGTTATTCCAACATGTTTAGTTCTTTATTTATGAACAAGCCATAATTAAGGTAAAGCTTAATTAATGACAACTTACCTCAAGATGTTACCTTATTATTGGAGTGTGACAAAGATAGCACCTTATGGTGGTCTTTTTTCTTCTATGGCCTCTTGTGTATCTTGTCCCACACTTGTCTCCTTTATTGCATCGTCCTTTCTTTCTTATTCTTTAAATTGCACTTGGACCTTTTTGCTACTCTCGTGATTTTATTTCTACAATATTAGTTGACAACAGATACCCGAAGGAATACAAGTAATTGTAAACAAGGGTAGAACTGTCATGGAGCTTAAGGTTGCTTTTATGCGGAGAAGAAGTTTGGTTGGAAATTTTATATGCTCACCATTACTTTCTCTCTAGTTGGAAATTTTATGAAAACTTAAGTTTGATTTTTGATGTATAACATTTATTAACCATTCAAACTTAGGGAGATAAAGTAATTGTGAGTAGAGGGATCACAAACCAAAGCATGTCGAGTAGAGGAAGAGTAATGTCGGATGATCTTTAGAGGAGTCGACCTTCCTTCCCCACGCTTGAGCCTTACTTGTCACTTAGTACTTCAAGTGTGCATCTTTGGACCGTCCCTAACCATGTGTTGTAATCACCATGTCCTTAAATGTTGTTCATCCTTGGTTTTCGCAAGGTTAGTGACAAAGAATACCCGAAGGGAACTTGTCCTAGGAACATGTTTCATTTACCATGAGCCATCATGTGCTCAGATATATATATTTTTATTTTTAGAACATAAGACAAGAGTTGTATATAAATATGTGAGTTATATTCACTTACCTGTCTTCGATATTCTTGTGGCTTTGTTGCTTTGTCCATCCACTTCTCGAAAGTGAGAGCTTCTTCTAGATCGTGTTGTATGACACTCTTCTTCATTGAATAGACATAGCACACATCCTTTTCCTACAAAATATTAGTGACACATACCCGAGGGAAAATACAACATGGTTGAAGCGAGGGGTTATTGTCCAAAGTTCATAAGATCTCATCTATGCTAGCAAAAAGATGGTTCTTTGATTATGTTTAGCACGTATTTTATTTCTCATGTCTTATAGTAAACTTTATTTATATGACTGCACTCTAGCATGTGGATCAAGGCAAAGATAACTTGTAGCAAAAGATAGAGTATATGATATTTGATACTTACAATTCTTCCATGAATGAACCGTGTCTTTTGTACAAGGTTGGAGTTCATCTTATACCTTGCTTCATCTCTCGATATGAGTTCATCTCTTGACTTACCCCAATTGACTTTGAGAATTTTCCGCATGGGTTAGTCCAACAAAATATCCAATGTCTACGCAAGCAATTCTTCGTTCAATAATCAAACTAGACTCCATGTCTAATTTAATTAAGGAAGGTATTTTAACCTAAGCACCACGCTTAATTTAAAAGCCTTTGGAAGTACCCATATGAAGCACTTCCAAACCAAAGCATATTATAGCAAACAAAGGTAGCATTAAAGCACTATAGAGATTTTACTCAAATAGAGATAAAAGAGCATGATCAAGGTGAGGATTTGTTTTTTTTTAGATGCAAATGACATGGATGAATGCAAAGGAATTAAACATGCAATGGATCTATTATGATAAAACATAAACTAAGCGGAAGTGAATGCATGAGTTAATCAAGTAAACATGCAATGCAATGCAAGAAATTAAATGATAACTACTCAATCAATTTATAGTCCATGAGCAAGACTTTCTCACCTTTTAGTCATACTTACCACAATGTACAAACTTCTATGTACGTCACTTGAGATGTGTGCATTGAATTCTTGTGACGGCGACTTCTTTAATCTACATATGATTAGAATAATATTTAAATACATACCTTTGAGATGGCGGGGTTCCAACATGTGATGAATCCCGAATGATCGAGCACCCTCGGTTCTTCAATCTTTTTTGTTTTTCTTTTCTTGTGGAATCTTGTCGGAAGATCTTAACGACATCTTTTGTCCTGTCTATTCCACAATTCAACGTAACAAGGATAATCCTACTAAAGCTAGTGATACACTAAATTAGCGACACATCATGATCATTACTAGAATCTTTAGGCCAATTGCTTCCCTAGCAAGAATTAAAAAAGCTTGTTGGCATTTGTTAAGTGCTAAAAGAATATGAAGGATTCTCGCAGCGCCACGTAACACCTACCATTGTAGCTTTTTCCTAGGATGAGTATTCTAGAGTATCGTATCCACGGGGAAGCTTTGGCTAAAGCATTCTAATAAGTCACAATCATGTATCCACTAACTCAATAAACCACTAGATCGTAGTGAGGGGGTAAATGTTAAAGGTTAAGTAAATATCTAAGTATAAAATAATAAGCTAACTAAGATGTCAAAGAGAAACTAAACTAATCAAGAGGTCAAAGAGAGATCAAGGTTCCTATGCACTTCTATTACTAAGGTTCTATGATAGCAATTATACCATAACACTTCGGGACACCAAAGCACTAGCCACGAGAAAAGGGATGAGAAGGGGGCTAGGAAGGTTTGGCTACGGCCCCTACAAACACCAACCCGAACGTGGTGGAATACATCGGCCATCGTATGTCACCACCAGGGCTACCACAAACTATCCGTGGGGTTGGGTGCAACCTCAAGGTAACCTATAGCCTAGACACCAAGTCTATACTATAAATTACTCCTCTAGCTACCATGAATAACTAGAATCCTCAATACGAGCGGAGATCCCATGCAATAGCATAACAACTATACTTAACCATATATGTAAAACATGGAAGTAAATAGAGAAGATAAATATGTGAATCATAAGTCTTGTAGAGAAGATATAAAGACATACCATACTCGAAGACATATCCGTAACAAGAGCATAACTCCTCTCTCCTTTTATTCTTGATTAGATCTAAGTTAGATCTAATCTACTTCTAATTACATGGTTAATCTAGTTCTAATTACATAGCTAATCTTCTTCTAATCTACATCTAATTCACTAATCCCGAGAGAGGTTATCCTTTCATGGGACACCTCTACAACTGGAAGACTAATGATTAGAATGAGAATAGAATGAATTAGGGTTTCACCGGGGGTCGTGGGGTCTTCTTATATAGGCCTTGGCGATGAACGATGACCATTGGATCAAACCGACCTTGGCAATGGTGTAGATACAACCTCAATGTCGGTGGTAAACCGACATACAAAGCTGAGCCCGATTACTCGTAGCCTGGCGGCCGGCCTATGTGGCATCGGGCGGCCGCCCAGTCGAGTCTCCTCTCGGCCTCTCGTTTCTTCCGGTGTCTTGTGGTACCTTCTAGAGTGTTTTAGTTCACTTTTCGGGTTGAGTTGCTTTTACGGATAAGTCTGGTCTTCATATGCTTTGTATATTAGGAACTTTCTCCATTATTCTCGCAATTATCTATTAAGTCCCCGAAAAGATATAAATCACCAAAGCTCGTGGAATTATGTTAGTAATACCCCTAGTCTATGTTGATATTCATTTTATGCCCTTATTTCATATTTAGTTGACTATTAATATTATGCTATAATAGGTGTCAACACCACCGAAACGCTGAGACTAGGAAAGACAACACCGGGCCCACAAGTGGTGCTGCCTACTAGAACGGAACGGGCAAGACCTCCGTCTCCGCTAACCCTAATCACCTTACAAACCTAGCAGTAATGGCACCATCCTAGCGAGTCGGACTACCCGTCCCCTACCCATGTTGGGGCGAGCGATGTGTACCCAGGTTCCCATATGATTCCGTCCCAACGATCTGTAAGTCCTTAGGTTGACCGGACAAGACATCTTCTCATCTTCTCGTGCTCTCAACAAAGACCTTGGGGCTTCGCTCCACAAAGGCTCTCCACCCCGAACTCTGGGAAAATCACCATGTACCCGCCATAGGTACCTGATACTAGGGGTGCCCAGGCCGCACCTCCTCGGCAAGACTCGTCGATCCCGCCCGGGCCGACTCAACCCTCACCACCACACACACCCAAGACACACGCAGAATCACACTCCCCAGACGACACAACTCAACCGTCCGGCTCATATACTTCGGTCCTCATATATATACACGTAAGTGAGGTAAAGCCACATAGTGGCGAGTGCAAGCAAGCAGGCAGGAGTATATAAGTGCGAGCGCAAAGCTAGGTAATTGTGGTGGATGGTTTTCAATCAAGGCATATCGGGCTGGGGGCAAAAGCATGCATCCATATATACTAGCAAAGGAATAAAGTAAAAGCGCTAGCATATCTATTTGCAATGTCTAAATAGGATTCTCTAAAATAAAGTGCTACCATGACACCCGCGATGTCGAGGAAGTAGTGGTACTAGTCTCCGTCACTTGGCGTAGTCGCACGGGGTCTCCTCCTCCCCGGGTCGACTCCACTCCGGACTGAACGTAACGTAGAGTCGCGATGCGACTCCTATAGAGGTCCACAAAGAAGCAACAATATCCAAAAAGATCCAAATGCACTCATAGATAACCCTATGACGTAGAGCTCGATTTTAGAAAAATTTGGACTCTTGTTTCATAATTTTCTCGACATCGTATGAATATTCTATGAATTTCCTAAGATCGCTTTTAAATTTCGAAAAATGGAAAAGGTCGAAGTTAACCGTGGCGCGACAAGTGGCGGCTTCTGGTTGGTCGGGATGATGTCGGCATGACGCCATGCGGGTCCAGCGGTATAGCAGCCGACAACGGGTTCAGCCGACGCCACGCATGACGCCATCCGTGACGCGGCGGGTCCAAGCGGTGGTCGCCACTTACATGTGTGTGGGTCCCGCGGCTATAGTCTCCGGCGAGGTGTGGGGCTAGTTGCCGGGTCAACGGTCAATGCCGACCGGTCAACACTTATTGGGCCGAAGTGGGCCGATAACGGGCTTTGTGGGCCGGACATGGGCCTTTTCGTATTTGTTAACCTACGTGAATATTATGATGGATAATCCGCAGTTTAACGGATACCTAGGTGAGCACTTCACCCGAATAGGGCTTTAAATATCGAATCCACAGGAGAAGGTGAGAGAGTAGGTTGAAGTGTATAGCTAAATCGAGTGGCTATAAAACTAGATTAAAAGAGAGGTAAGGAGTTCCATTAGGAAGGTCTTGTTCTCACTTCAAGTAAATCATTTGCACATTGTTCTTAAGAGGGGTTGTCATGAAGAAACTCTTAATAAAGGGAATCTACGCTAACAAACAGGCTCCCTACGATTTCTATAAACGGGGCAAAGGCGTAACTAAGGACTCAATGGCGCGTTTACCACCACCACGACAGCCTTAACAAGTGTCTTCACCCCGCCTATAGAAGGTATTCGTAATAAGCTAGTCAATCTAAGCACCACGCTTACATTAATCTAACAACTTCAATTCAAGAGCTACAGGAATCAAAGTAATCTTATCAAAGAAATACGAACCTTAAGAACAATAGAGACAATACCACTTACTCGAATGGAAGTCGAACAATCCACAAGATCTCGAGTTGCGCTCCAATGGCACCAACTCCGGAGGAGGAAGAAGAAGATGGAGGCGCCGACCTCCGGCCTTCCTTCAACTCCGCCTCAACCGCGCTCTAATTCTCTCAACTTGAAGCTCTACTCTCAACTCTAATCTAGGGCTTCTAGTTCTACATCTTGTCTAATCTTCTACTTCTAGTTCTTGAACTAGAGCTAAGGCCGTCGACTAGAGCCGGATCCGATCCGATATGATGATGAGTTGATCCGAGATGCTTGAAGCCGGGGGCCTAGGGGTCTATATATATGGGTCTTCTTATGTCTCTTCAAACTTTCGCCAGCAATATGGTACTAATCTTCATGGGCCTTGACAATGAACGATGACCATTGGATCAAACCGACATTATACGACCGGTTTAGATTGCGTCTTAGAGGCGGTGGAGGAAGCTTCGGAAACAGGAGCAACTTGGCGGGCAACAGGGCCGATCGGCCCGATTATTGGGCCGATCGCCCGTGGTGGCTCCACTCGGGCCCCGCGATGCGCCGTGGGCTTCCGGAGTCTTCTAGATGATGTTTTCTTCGGTGCCAAGTTTCGCTCACGCCGGGAGTAATCCCGAGCCTTCTAGACTTGTTTCGAGTTGGGTTGCATTACGCTGCGTTGGTCGTATGACACGCCAATTTCCGCTGCTTTTCCCTCGTTAAGTCCCCCGCAAATCACAACTTTACCAAAACTCGTGGAAATCATTAGTAGAAACCCCTAATAAGGTTATCTAATTATATTTTAGTACTTTTCCATGTTTAATTGACAATTAAAAATATACGTTAACATGTGTCAACAAACTCCCCACACTTAGGCTTTTACTCGCCCTCGATAAAAGGATGGTCTAACTTTAAAGTAAATCAGAGAGACAAGGAATGGATCATAATTATACTCCATGGTCATACCCGCACTTTGGGATATCTCGAGCATTTAATGGTTAGAAACAGATCACCTTAAATTCTTAAACCAAGTCACTTGGAGAGATTTTGCATAAGTTTTGAAAAGAAAACATAGCTCTACTTACTCCTTTGTGACACTCTCAAGTCTCAAAATATATTATATCCTCACAGTTCATTTATCATATGTGGAGCTCAAGAACATGTAGCACACTTACCTTGTATTTATTCTTCGAGTCAACTGTGGATCCATGGAGATAGATGTCATAAGTCATAGATCAAGATGTGCATGTGAGTCAAGATTATTATTATCTTTGCTCTCTCTAGTTGAAAAATCGTCTATCTCCCTTTTTGGAACATTTATATTTATTTATTTATTTTCCAAGCGAGGTAACCAGCTATTTAGTGGAGAGGTGGGTTCTACTCACCCTCGGACACTTGTCCATTTTTACTCTCTCAATTATTAGAGAAGTGGGCCCTACTCACCCCGGACACTTGTCCATTATTCTTCTCTTTATTTTTGCCTTTTTCCCTTTTTTTTAGAGAGGGGGTTCTTCCGAACCCGTAGAACACTTGCTCATTTTCTCCTCTCTCACTTTTTCTCTCCACTCTTAGAATTTTGAACATTTGGCTTTTTCATAGCTGTACCTTTTTTCAACAATTGAAATTATGGGAGATAGAGATTAAAACTTTTAGAGCATGGATACTTTAGTGAAAGCAAAGTGTATGTGATCTTGATCTTAGACTTTAGACAAATTTCAACATGGGTCGTGGTTTTGACAAAGCTCAACACAAGAAAGCAACAATTAATTAGATATATCTTTAATGATTGCTACGGCTCTATTAGGATGTATCATTGATCACAAAGGAGAAGCATAACTAATGATTTTAATGTTTTGAAATAAATGACTCTCCAAGGACAAGATACAAGAAAGAGGATCTTATTATTCTAACTTTATTCTTTCTCATATTTTAAGCAATTAAGGCATCCCAACAAGTGACAGTATATGTAGGAATTTAATCATGCAAAACTTTGTTCATGGGTTAACAAGATATATTTTTTCATATAGGGAAAACATACCATAAATGTAAAAGACTTATTTTAATTCGAACGGAAAGTAATTTGCGAAAATTGAAAAGTTTTAGAAAGCAAACCGAGCGGTGGACTAAGCGGGGCCTACGTGGGACTGAGGCAGGGGCCGGTCGGCCGGGTATATGGCTGGGCCGGCCTCCCATTGGACCGTGTTGGGCGCGGTTCGTCAGGCGAGTCGATGGTTCCGTCTTGGTTCGAATTTTTTATTTTGGTCGCGAAGAATTCTCTGTTGGGTCGCCGAGGATCTCCCCCACACTTATTTTCTGTTATCTTGCATACAAAGCATGGTGGAGACAAAAACATATCCGTAAAATATATGGAGAATAATTGACTCAACTTGTGGATGACTTCCATAAGAGCACCTAATATTTAATAGTAAACTAATTTTGACTAAACCGAACTAAACAAATTAATCGAACTAACTTTTTATAACTCACATGCTAAGACTTATTAACTCTAATCAAAGCAAACATATATAATAACTAGCTAATAATTTAAAAGATAGTGATACCTATCGTGAAAACTCGGGGTGCTCTCCCCAAGCCGGATATTGAAGTAGTCCTTTGATTCGCCCTTGGAACTTATTCGCCTTCGTGTTCTCCTTACATGTTCTCCCCTGTAAATATTAATTCCGCATATACCCGAAGGAACAAATTTAGGAACATATTGTGAGCCTTCATGTGCTCACGTATTTTTGGATTTTTCTGTGCAAAAAGAATGATGATGCAAAAACATATGAATGCAATATTTTTGGATTTTTATTTTTATGCCGCCACAACAAGGAGTACTTGCATGGGGCTTAAAGAAACCGATGCAAATGCAAAGAAACATATTTTTATGATTTTTTTATGCAGGTGTAGGAAAGTAAATATGCTAAAGGAAATATGTTAATTTAAATATGCCGTAGAAAATAAATATAGATAAATACCGAAGTTACCTCTCGTAAGAGTTTTGAGTACTTACTCCCATGGCGTGCGTCATCGATGGCATCTCGTCGGAGTGTCGTGGTCCGAAATGGTGCCTTCAATGATCTCGACGAGTGGCGAGACGAGGTGGCCGATGGAGATGGTGTTTGTTCGCTTGATGACGTGGGTAGTGGTAGGTCTTCCGAAGGTGTACTCTTGACGCCCTCTTCAAGAGGTGATGCTTCTTTCTTTTTCTATGTCGCTTCTTCTGAGGAGACCTTTCTTGGAGTGGTGGTGTGCCGAGTGTTCGCTTGGTCGGGCCGAGCGAACTTCTTTAATCTTTCTTAATGTCTTCCTTGTTTGTCAACTCCGTCCAACCGGTCTTGTGATTTTTAGCGTCTCCTCGCCGTCTTGTTCTTTTTGGGTCTTGTGGTGAGGTAGGCAATAGTGGTGGTGTAAGGCCTTCTTGATCGAGTATGGGGATGAATGACCCATTACTCTTGTCAAGTGGTCTACACCTCCACCATGTCGTGCTCACTTTGATCTTCCTAGGTCACTCTTCAAGTGCATCATCTGATCTTAATAGCCACTTGGTGATGGCGTTGCCTATGTTCTTCGCTGGTTCAGCTGTTTGAAGGAAGATTGGATGGTGGCAAATGCGGCGCCTTGTTTAGTGTGCATATTTATAGGTCGGGACTTCCACTTGTAGGAATTGGGGAAGTAAGACTTCTCCTCTTATTGCGCAAAGTGAGTCCCGCTTGCAAAAGACAAGGTAGAGATCAAGTGCATGGGCTCTGTTGGTGGGAAAACACCATCGTAACCAAAATTTCATTTACTCTAGTCTAACCTTGTGGGCACATTGAACAAGATAAAGATAATGTATAAGTTCATTTATGACAAGGGTGGTAAGATCAGAAGATAAATCTAGCATGTAAATATTTTTAGCGAAATAATGAGCGAACAAGAAAGTGATGCTAGAAACAGTTTTAAAAAGCTAACATGTCGAAGTTAACAAGATTGAATCATGTGAAACTATAACTCTAGCATGTTTTGACTTTTCATTTATGCTATAGTAAAGAGGAATTAACGACAACTTACCTCAAGGTGTTACCTTTATTATTGGAATATGATGGCGCTATTACACCTTGTGGTGGTCCTTTCTCTTCTTCTTGGCTCATCGGGAATTCTTTTTTATCCATAAGTCATGTCTCACATGTCTTGCTCCATCTCTAGTGAGTTCATCTCGACCTCCCCCAAACTTGTTTTGAGTTTATTATTTTTACGAGGGTTAGTCCAACAAAGATATACCAAAGATCTACTATAGTGTACTATGGTTCAAAAGTCAACCTAGACACCACGCCTAATTTGATTTAGGAAGGCGTTCTAACCTAAGCACCACGCTTTAATTTAAAAGCCTTTAGAAGAAAGATCACCACACCTTATGGTTTCGTGAATCAAACTAAACACCATGTTTAACTCGAGCCATGAAAACAATTTAAACTAAGCACCCTCGCTTAATCTAAAAGGTGTATGAAAATACTTCAAAACCTAAGCATACTATAGCAAACAACGGTAGCATGAAAGCATTGCGTAGATTTATTCAAAACAGAGATGATAGAGCAATGATGAGTGTTTAACAGATCGAGGATGCATAAAGGTAAAGATAGCCAAGCTAGTGTAGCAACACGATAATAAATGTTTCTATGTAATTCAATATTGCGTAATGACTGGCTGGACATACCTTGTATTGTCATCCTTCGTTCTTCTTTACTCCAAACCTGGTATGGTTAGTGACAAGAATACCCGAAGGAAAAATTTTTATAATCATATGCTCATAATGTAGGGGTATATAGTGATATATAGTAATTCCCCCTAGAGTGCTTGTTTTAGGACAAAAAGCTCATCCTTGGGAAACTTTCAATTTATGAATCAAGATGATGAAGTGGTTTCCCTTATATTGCCAGTCTCAAAATTTCAAGCCGTAGGAAAATTCATCAACAACCACCCTTTCTAAATTTTTAATGAGGGGGGATGGAGATCTCATGGCAATCAATTTAGGAGTTTTCAAATGAGCATGGGCTAAGTGGAAAAAGTTCCATTTATGAAGTAGTCTTTATGCTCATTGATGTTCTCTCAGAAAATGCGCTCCTTTTGGTCTTCCTTAGATCGTTCATAATATTTTAGGATCGTGAGGAGACGCAGGAAAAGGGCACAAGAGGGTTCATTGGGCTCAAGGATGTGGTTAAAGATGGGTTTGAAAAGAATTATCTAATTTGAACATAAAGAGAGAAACAGGAGTGGCTTCGTGATGGCTTTGCTCTCTTCCTATGGCATGATTAGATATGCCATCCTTGAGGTTCCCCCAATGTTCTTGCATAGCAATAAAGGTGCTTTCTAAGAGATTATCTCAAAAGAGGTTTGGATTATATATTGTCTCTTGTAAAGCCTGGAAGTTCGTGAAACTCATCATCTAAAGAAATATCCAAGGGTTGAATTTCTTCTCCCCTTAAAGGTTTTTAGCGCATTGATGGTTTGGGGTTGATAGCTAAGTCTTGGGATTGGAATGATGGTGATATAGCTATCGAACTTCTATATTTTTTTTTTTATTTTGGAGGATGATTCTTCTTCCTTTTGGGTGGTCAAAAAAAGAATGCTAGTATATGGGTTTCACGCTGAGTTCGTCAAAGCAAACCTTGCTTAAAAAGGGAAAGAAAAGGTTCCTCCAAAAAGCGCATGATGATCATGCGCACAACACTTTCATGATGTCGGCAAAGACTCCTACCATAGAAGATATGATCCCCGCTTCTCACTCCCGAGAAGTATTGCTTCATGATCATTTTGATCAACCGTAGGCGTAGCTAATGGCCGATGTAAGGATGAGATCTAAGGATTCTAGTGGCCGAGCTTCCGCTAAGGGTGCAAAGATAAGATAGATAAATATGGAATCAATTGATCCCACGAAGATAGAAAAAAAGATGAGAAGATAGAATAAAAGAAAAAAGATAAAAGTATGGTACAAGATTTAGCTATAGTTTTTCAACGTGGTCTCAAACCGTTCTCCCAAGAACGGCGCTTTAAATGCTTGTTGGTATTTGTTAACCTACAGGAATATTATGATGGATAATCCGCAGTTTAACGGATACCGGTGAGCACTTCACCCGAATAGGGCTTTAAATATCGAATCCACGGGAGAAGGTGAGAGAGTAGGTTGAAGTGTATAGCTAAATCCAGAGTGGCTATAAAACTAGATTAAAAGAGAGGTAAGGAGTTCCATTAGGAAGGTCTTGTTCTCACTTCAAGTAAATCATTTGCACATTGTTCTTAAGAGGGGTTGTTATGAAGAAACTCTTAATAAAGGGAATCTACGCTAACAACGCTAGGGGCTCCTACGATTTCTATAAACGGGCAGGCGAAACTAAGGACTCAATGGCGCTTGCCACCACCACGATCGCCCTTAACAAGTGTCTTCACCCCGGCCTATAGAAGGTATTCATAATAAGCTAGTCAATCTAAGCACCACGCTTACATTAATCTAACAACTTCAATTCAAGAGCTACAGAATCAAAGTAATCTTATCAAAGAAATACGAACCTTAAGAACAATAGAGACAATACCACTTACTCGAATGGAAGTCGAACAATCCACAAGATCTCGAGTTGCGCCCAATGGCACCAACTCCGGAGGAAGAAGAAGATGGAGGCGCCGACAGCCTCGGGCCTTCCTTCAACTCCGCCTCAACCACGCTCTAATTCTCTCAACTTGAAGCTCTACTCTCAACTCTAATCTAGGGCTTCTAGTTCTACATCTTGTCTAATCTTCTACTTCTAGTTCTTGAACTAGAGCTAAGGCCGTCGACTAGAGCCGGATCTCGATCCGATATGATGATGAGTTGATCCGAGATGCTTGAAGCCAGGGGCCTAGGGGTCTATATATATGGGTCTTCTTATGTCTCTTCTTCAAGAAGCAATATGGTACTAATCTTCATGGGCCTTGACAATGAACGATGACCATTGATCAAACCGACATTATACGACCGGTTTAGATTGCGTCTTAGAGGCGGTGGAGGAAGCTTCGGAAAACAGGAGCAACTTGGCGTTAAGGTGGCCGATCGGGCCCGATTATTAGCCGACGGCCCGTGGTGGGCTCCACTCGGGGCCCGCGGCGCGCCGTGGCTTCCGGAGTCTTCTAGATGATGTTTTCTTCGGTGCCAAGTTTCGCTCACGCCGGAGTAATCCGAGCCTTCTAGACTTGTTTCGAGTTGGGTTGCATTACGCTTGCGCCGGCCGTATGACACGCCAATTTCGCTGCTTTCCCCGTTAAGTCCCCGCAAATCACAACTTTACCAAAACTCGTGGAAATCATTAGTAGAAACCCCTAATAAGGTTATCTAATTATATTTTAGTACTTTTCCATGTTTAATTGACAATTAAAAAAATATACGTTAACATGTGTCAACAGGGCCGGGTTGGGCCGCCCGGCCGACACGTGTCGCCGCGGGGGCCTTCCACGTGGCGCCGCTCGGGCTCCTAGCGGCCCGTGGTGCACAGTGCCGGGTGCACCGGCCGGTTCATGGTGGACACGCGGCTTTGGTCCATGGACCACTGCTTGGTCCATCATGGACTAAGTCCACTTACCTCCTTTTCTCCTTTGGCTCACGGTGGACTAGGTCCACGTTTCGGGCTCCTCTTCTTTCCCCATCCCCGCCTCGCTTCTTCCACGGGCACGGCGCCGCGCCGCCGGTGAGGTCGCGTGGTCGCGCCTCAGACGACTTCGCTAGGCATCGAGGCGGCTTCTAGGGTTTTCGGCTGGTGGAGCGCCCATGCCGGGGTTGGACGGGCGGCATCGCCGCTCCAAAGAAACCGGCGCTGGGTTCCGCGGGCGGCGCGAGGCGGCGTGGCGGTGCGGGCTGCACGGGGGCCCGAGCTCCCCCCTTTTCTCTCATTTCCGACTAACGGGGTTCGTGGGTCCTTCGGTGGCGGTCCGAGGCAACGTCGCGACCGCAGGTGGCCCTGGTCGCTGGCGCGGCGTGGCCGTGTCGACGATGTGCGGCGGCGAGGTGGTTGCGGCTCCAAAAGCAACTAGGAGCGGGCTCCTTTCCTCGATTGTTCGGGCAAAGGCAAAGAAGGCGGTCCGACGACCTTACTCCACGGCGGACTCCGCGCGGCAACGACGCGGTGAAGCTCCGACGGGCGCGCGCTGGTTGCGCTGGTCGAGGCCAAGACGACCTCTTTCCATCCGTAGCGTGCCCGTGGGTGCGGCTATGTGGCGGACCTCATCGGCCTCGCCGGGCCGCGCGGCGGGCGGTGCTGCGCGGGGACGGTTCTGTGCGGCGGGCGGCGCCGACGGACGGCGCTACCGGCATGGTCAGCGTCGGGCCCCTAGGTCTCTAGCAAGGCAGTGAGGCGGTGCTTTCCCCAGCTACCGAGCAAGGCGGGCATGATGGTGGTGGTCCGAGGCGGCTTTGGCGGTGGTTAGACCGAACGGGGTGTCAGGTGGTTCATAGCCATGGCGGTTCGCGCCACGGCGGTCGAGTTGAGCACCGGGCGTTCCCCGAAAGCTACTAAGGCTCTGATCGGGCGATGCGCCGGCCGTTCTAGACGGAACCTACGATCTAGGGCCAAAAGGCAACAAAAAGGCCCTAGCTTGGGCTCCTATGCGCGGATGAACAAGATGAACGCATCCATGGCGACAAGGGCATGGTGGTGCTCACCTCGGGTTGATGATCGCCGCGGAGTGGCAAGGAATAGTGATCAATGGATGTTGAGATTGAGATGATGTTGAGACATGGATTTAAGTTGATGGTGACTATGGTGATGACGTTGATGATGATGGTGGAGACTTGATGACGATGGTGCTCTTAATTATTATGTGGGAATATATGGGGCTTAAGCATAACTTCTTGTTTAATTAATGATAAAATTTGACCTACTAAAATGCTAACCGTAGTTAAACCAGTGTCTATTCTTTTGAGCCTCATAACTCCATGTTATATTTGCTGAGTTCAACATGGACTCACTCTTGCAATTTCCCACTCAAATCAGGATGTTGCAAGATTGCTAGAGTTTTGAAGGAGTCAGGCTTGTGATCAACCAGTCAGTTGGTCCCTGTGGTGTGGAGGCTTCATTCCAAGATCGGAGTGTCTTTCCGTTGTTCGCGCTTTGAGGTTATCTTCTTGTATTAAGTTTGTTATATATTAAGCATTATGTTTTGATATTACCTTTAATTGTAACTATATGTGAGAATTGACTTCCTGGGCTCACATATGGTGTGTATCTGGTTTTATTCTTAAAACCGGGTATGACATGGTATCACCATATTGTCTAGGGTGATGCGTCATCCTTAGGGTGATGTGTTATCCTTCTAACCCCTGAGAAGTCGTGGTGAAGATTATACCAATATACCTAGGAGGCATCCAAGCGGGTACGAAATCTAGTTGGGCCTGTTTGAGCCAAGTCGAGGTGGCAAGGGCAGCGCCTATCGTGTGGGGAAATTTGTACACCTCTGCAGAGTTAATTGAATCTATTCGAATAGCCACGTCCTTGGAATGGGCAAGTGCTAGGCCGAACATCTATGATTAGATATACATGTTGATGATGACTAACCTGTGGTGTCATGACAGCAGTGATCACATGAGATAAACCGGGAACTAGCGAGAGCAGTTTTAGAGACTCTACTAGGGCCCAAACCCTTAATAATTACAACCCCCTGGTTGGGACTTGCTGAGTACATTTGTACTCACCCCTCTATTTTACGAGATATCGGCACATGTGAAGGTAAGATCGACGATAAGGTAGAGGACAACGTATCGTAGGAGTTCGAGAGGTGTTTGCTTAGGAGAAGGACGTTGAAGACCAGATTTCATCCATGCACAAGTCTGCCTGTGGAGCACGGGGCAGTTTCATAGTTAATCCACCGCTTCTCGGTTGGCCAACTCTGATATCGTGAACCCGACTTGGTGACCCTTTCGCCACCGTAAGCCCCTTTTCATCCTATATTTCACTAGCTTGGTTTACTATTAATTCTGTTTACCATCATCTATTACTAATAGACGTGCTTGTGGCGTGATCCTGACGCAAACACGTGTGATTAACAACCCATTAAAAGTGGGGCGTGACAGGTGGCTAGATCCTCTTTCTTGATAATGAATGGTGGCTTAGTAGGATACTTGCTATTTTCTCAACATAGAGGCTTACCAAACCTCGTTGAGACCATTTTAACAAATTTAAGAGAACTTTCCAGTTGTCCCAAAACTTTTCCCAAACCAGCAATAGGCAAAGTAGCAACAAACTAAGCTAATTGTGTTTCTATCTTTTTGGTTAAAGCTTAGTTGAAGTTAAACTTTTAATTTTGCAAATCATGTTTTCAATAGTTTTATCATTAAGCATCAACTTCTTCGTAAGATTTTCAATTATTTTTGCTTAGTCTAAGACCAAGTTTTTCAAGGAGAGAAGATTCAAATTGTAACTTGAGTTGGAATTGAAATTAACTCCTTGGTTTTTGCGGGTGCGATTTGGTTATTCCACCCATTATGGTATCCTTGTTGGCAGAACACATTGTTGATGTAGCTAGTGTCTGCACAGGTTTCGGGGTAGCTGTTGACATCTGTTATAGCATAATATTAATAGTCAACTAAACATGAAATAAGGGCGTAAAATGAATTTTAACATAGACTAGGGGTTACTAACATAATTCCATGAGCTTTTGGTGATTTATATCTTTACAGGGACTTAACAGATAAAAGCAGATACGAACGATGAGAAACCGAAGATTTTACATCCCATACGAAGTAACTCAACCCAAAATGTGGACTAAAACACTCTAGAAGATACCGAAGACACCGGGAGAAGGGAGATCACAAGGTGATCACATGCATCTTCGGCGGCCGCCGAGAGAATTAGGGCCGGCCGCCAGGTGGGTCCCACATGTCAGGCTCTCCTTTCTATGGCGGTTTACCACCGACATTGAGGTTGTATCTACACCGTTGCCAAGGTCGGTTTGATCCATGGGCTATCGTTCATCACCAAGGCCTATATAAGAAGAGCCCCTAACCCCAGGGCTAAACCCTAATTCATTCTAATTCTATTCATTATCTCTCAGTTGTAGAGGTATCCCAATGTAAGGATCACCTCTCTCTCATGGATTAGTGAATTAGAGGTAGAATAGAAGTAGATTAGCCATGTAATTAGAAGTAGATTAGATCTAGATTAGATCTAATCAAGAGTAAAGGAGAGTCGAGTTGTGCTCTAGTTCTGGAGATGTCTATAGAGTTAGGTATGTCTTATATCCTTTCTTTGTAAGACTTATAATTCATATATTTATCTTCTCTATTTACTTCCATGTCTTTCATATATGGTTAGTATAGTTGTTATGCTATTGCATGGGATCTCCGCTCGTATTGAGGGCTCTAGTTATTCATGGTAGCTAGAGTTATAATCGATAGTATAGACATGGTGTCTAGGCTATAGGTTACCTTAGGTTGCGCCCAACCCCACGGATAGTAATGGTATCCCTAGGGGTGACAGCCCTGATAGGCCTATGTAGTCCATCACGTTTGGGTTGGTGTTTCTTAGAGCTTTTGGCAATCTTCTCTCAACTACCTTCTTCCCAGTCTTCTTCGAGAGTTGGGACGGATCCGTTGCTCCAAAGTGTATTAGTGTAATTGCTATCATAGAATCTAAGTAATAGAGAAGTACATAGGAACCTTGATCTCTCTCTTTGACCTCTTGATTAGTTTAGTTATTCTTTTATAATCTTAGGAATGTTATTATTTTATGCTTTGTTATTTACTTACCCTTTATCAATTACCCCTCACTTTAGTCTAGTGGTTTGCTAAGTTAGTAGATGCATGATTGTGAGTTATTAGATTCTTTAGCCAAAGCTGCCCTGTGGATACGATACTCTAGAATACTCTCCTAGGGAAAAGCTACAATGGTATTCTGTGCGCTTGCAGAATCTTCATATTCTTTTAGCACTTAAAAAATAGCAACAAGCTTTTTGGCGCCGTTGCCGGGGAAGCAATTGGCATAAAGATTTTAATAATGATCTTGATGTTTGCTAATTTAGTGTATCACTAGCTTTAGTAGGATTACCCTTGTTCTGTTGAGTTGTGGAATAGACAGACAAATGGTGCCCGATCATTCAAAATTCATCACACATTGGAACCCCGCTATCTCAAGGTATGTATTTAAATATATATTATTCTAACCATGTTTAGATTGAAGAAGTCATTTGTCACAAGAATTCAATGCACACATCTCAAGTGATGTACATAGAAGCCGCACATCGTGGTAAATATGATTAAAAGTTGAGAAAGTCTTGCTCATGGACTATAAATTAATTGATTAGTTATCATTTAATTTCTTGCATTGCATTGCATGTTTACTTAATCAACTCATGCATCCACTCGCTTAGTTTATGTTTTCTCATAGCAGATCCATTGCATGTTTCATTCTTTGCATACATTCATGTCGCTTTTTGCATCCAAAAGAAAACAAATAAAAAAAAAAATCCTCACCATGATCATGCTCTTTCATCTCTTTTTGATTAAATCTCCATAATGCTTTCATGCTACCTTTGTTTGCTATAGTATATTTTGGTTTGGAAATATCGCTAAGGGTATTTTCAAAGGCTTTTAAATTGCGTGGTGCTTAGGTTAAAATGTCTTCCTTAATTGAATTAGACATGGAGGCTGGTTTGGTTATTGAACTAAGAATTGCTTGTGTAGACATTGATTATTGTGTTAGACTAACCCATGCGAAAACTCTCAAATCCAATTCGGGTAAGTCAAGAGATGAACTCAGATCTGAAATGAAGCAAGGCATATGATGAACTCCAACCTTGTGCAAAAGACACGGCTCATTCATCATTGATGGAAGAATTGTAAGTATCAAATCATTCGTGCTTTCTTTTGCTACAAGTTACCTTTTCCTTGATCCATATATAAAAGTGCAAAGTTGGTTTTAAGACATGATAAATAAAATATGTGCTAAGAGTAAACAAAGAATAAACCACCTTTTCATTAACATAGATGAGATCTTATAAACTTTGGACAACAACCCCCGCTTCAACCATGTATATTCCCTCGGGTATGTGTCCACTAACATTTTGCAGGAAAGGTCTATGCTATGTCTATTCGATGAAGAAGAATTCCATACAATACAATCACGAAAAATAATCACTTAACGTAGTGGATGGACAATGCAATGGTCCACAAGAACATCAAAGACAGGTAAGTGAATATAAATCTCATATTTGTATACACTTGTGTCTTATGTTCTAAAGAAAAAAAATATAATAATATATATATCCGAGCATATGAAGGCTCATTGTAAAAGAAAACAACAAAAACATGTTCCTAGGACAAGTTTCCTTCGGGTATTATTGGTCACTAATCGTTGACGGTCACCAACGACATATTTTTCCGTCAACTTACTACCATAAAAGGAGTGAAACTATACCTTATCATACTCATATACATTTATAACTCACATATTTCCACTTGTAGTGTCCAAATTATTATTGCGCAGATTTATATAAGAAACAAGTGGAAAATATACCAAAAGGCGCCTTCGGGAAAGCGCACTTGAACATCCTTCACCCCAATGGAAATGATCCCAACACGATGCATTAAGTGCATAGGAGTACAGCTCAATGTGTGGCCGATGATGAAATCCATAAAACAAGCCCAAAAAGTCGAGGCCCAAATCCAACATGAAATCATACCGGGCCGCAGGACATGGGTTCAATGTTTTGGGCATAACTTTCTCATACGAAATCGATTTCAGCGAACAAATACGAAACGAAGTTTACTCCGAGGCCCACGCACTCCTACAAAATTTCAGGCCAAATGGCCCACATCTTGGTGCGGGCGCGCCAAGTGGTGCGTCGCACCCTGGCGGCCATCAACCGGGTCCGGCTTTTTCGAGGCGGTTCATTACTTTCCAAAAAGTGTGTTGCCGACGTTGGTTGGTCGGTTTGGGCTGATTAGGAAGGTGTTCCTAGGTCGGTTTTGATCCTTCCATGTGGGGATGGCCATCTTCCAAAGAGCCCCCTCTCCTCTACCTATAAAAGGAGGTCCTCTCCCCCTCATTCAACACACACATCATTCCAAGGAAGAGTCTCTCCCTCTCCTCTAAGCTCTCCCTCTCCTCTAAGAGAGCTCTCCCCTCTACTCTACCCCTTCACTCCAATGGGCTTAGGCCCTCACTAGTAGTAGAGAGATCGGCGGAGGAGAGATGTGAAGGGCGAGAGCGGGAAGCGCCGGGACTTGTCGGTGTCTCCCCAACCTTGTACCTCGGTGGATTCAGACTTGGCTCCTTAACGGGATCTTGGCTAAGTAAGCTTCCAAGGTTCTCATAATCTTTACTGTCTTTTGTTTATCCATGATTTATCTACTTGTTTGCGGGATTGGTAGTCGTTCCTTCGGGGGCGGAACTCTAGTGGTGGAACCCTTTGACTAGGGAACCTGGCAAACACTAGAGTGATAATCACTAGCGTAGACGTGGTGTTTGGGCTAGCGGTTTTCTACCTTTTGCGGTGCATCCCACGGTTGAGGGGGTAGGTGGCTTGGTCGTGACAAGCCTTGTCCGTCCCCTTGAAATCCCCCACGTTCGGTTTTGTGTCGTAGAGCTAATTACGGACTCTACCCGGTTGGGAGCGGGCCGGTGCCCGGTGAACAAGTAGCTCGAGATCGGCTAACCATAGACCCTAAAGGTGTAAGGACCCTTCTCGCTAATCCTCCCCATCTTTGGTCTTGTGTGTCCTTGGCCGAACTAGTTAGGAGAGAGTACATCCGTTCCCCGTGGAAAATATGATACCCTGAATATTTCCGGTGAAAGCTACAACGACAATTCCGTGCACTTGCGGATTTATCGTGTGCGTTAAGAAACGTCAACAAGCTTTCTAGCGCCATTGCCGGGAACGGTTGCTATTATCTTCCAACTTAGTGAGTCCTCGTGATCTATCCTTTTAAAAAAATCAAAATAGTTATTTGTTTTCTTTTTCCAAAATGAAGCCATCAAATCAATTTCAAAACCCTTCCGCTTCAATGGAGGAGTTCACAGAGCCGCAATCTTTTTCAAAACCAAAATTTCCATCCGGCTATGAACTCCATCCATATTTAAAATCCATTGTTCGGGCAGACCCTTTCTCTGGCTACCACACTAAAAACCCATGTAGCCACCCTACGAAGTTTTCAAGAAAATATATGCATGTCTAAGCATTCTGGCATGACACAAGAAAATATCATGTGGAAGTTGTTTCCGTTTCTCCCTCACGGGGAGCAGAACAATGGTACACATTTAACGTCGTAGGAAGTTTGAATGGGGACTGGAAAGAACTCAAAGACAATTTTTGTCTAGCATTCTTCCCCATCAACACCTTACCAAGGACAATCCTCGATTTCGAGCAGGACGAGAAGGAGTCCATAGGTGCAGCCTGGGCCAGGTTTACGATGTCAATACATTCTAGCCCGGACTTGTCGCGTTACCCGATAGTGTGCTTTTGCATATATTTTGTTCGGTCTTGACATAAATGCTGCCCTATGCCTTGACATGACCATCGGAGGTTTGTTTTCACGTAACCCTACAACGGAACGGAGGAAAATCTAGATCACATCCTAGAGAAGCGTGCTTCTCCCGTTGTAGAACCCCTCCCTCCATAACAAGGGCTTGTCAAGTTTTGAGGAGCCCTCATCGGTCGAACCATACCACGCACCAACAATAGAACCGATCGTTGAGCCCCTCACCGAACCACGAACACCGAAGGAAGGGATGCTTCATCTTTCGGAGTTCCCAATCAAATTCGAGGATCATGGGAGAACCTTGAACCTTCGCGGGCACGAATGGAGCAAATGGAGCACAGCTCCTCCTAAGGAATTTTCCTCTAACATGATACCTTCAAAAGAATGGTTAATGGAGGTGAAACGTTCTTCTAAAGCAATTCAGATTCTTTCACCTTCCACGACCATACCTTGTTCATTACGAGGAAATTCCTTAGATGCCCTACACAACCCAACAACCGAGGCGAATATCATGTCACAACATCTTGCGGAAACCCTTTTGGGTAATTTGTCGCTAGCCTCGACCGATAGACTTTTCAAAGGTCAATTCGCCTCATCTTTGCATGTTGTGGGATTGCTAGGGCCGTGCCAATAAAAATTCACGAAAACAAGGTTCACTTAGATTTCTATATCTATCCCATCATCGACTTTAATCGATAAAGATCGAGATTCAACGTTTGTTCTTCATGACATATCTTTTAAAGATAAGAACTCAAGTGCCATGGACATGCATGAAGCAACAACTCTTGGGACCAAGCATGAACCTTCTATTAAGCATGTCGAGTTTTCATTCAAAACTTCTCATGATACATGCTCACCTCTTTGGATCTCTAGGGTTGTCTTGCTTCTCACCACGTGCCCCTAGGAGGACCCCAACCTTCTCTTAATCCTCGTACAAAAACTTTTCAATAGGATGGTTGTGGATGTCTTCGTGTATCACAAGTTTGGTCGGTATCGTAGTGGCACGATGGCTTTAACCTTGCAGCTTAAGCTTAAACGCCAACTTCGTAGTGGTGAAGCGGGAATTTCACCACCTTTCATAGCCGCAAGAAGAAATTCCCAAGGTCAAGCTTACGACCATAAACAAAGCACTGCTTAGGGAGATAACCCGGATCGTAATAAAAAAAAGATGAATAATTCTCTCTTGTTATCATAAAAAAACAAAAAACAAAAAGTTTTTCTCTTTCTCTTTTAATAAAAAGCAAGAGCATGTTATCAAGTTAATATGCACCTTCGGGTATTCTTATCGCTAACCATTTCAGGTGGAGATCGATTAAGAAGATCAAAAGAGGCATGCGATGCTTGAAAGCAGGGGGCCGATATCAGCATAAAAAAAAGAAGAAAAAAAATGATGCCATGGGTGGTGGAACACACTCAAAAGGAGACCGGACTTTGCACCCTTGACTTTTGCACAAAAGTCCAAGTGCGGGAAAGATGGTGAAAACCTCAAGTTCCATCTACCAAGGCGTCATATAAAAAAAAAAGAGATGGTGAAAAAAAAAAATGATGTCACCCCGCCTTGCTAAAAAAAAAAAAAAAAAAAAAGAGAGAAAAAAAAAAGAGAGGTTTGAGAATAAAAAAAGAGAAAAAAGGATTGAAAAAAACAAAGTGTTATCAAAAAAAAAAGAAAAAAATATATATACAATAAGAGGAGAGAGGAGCAGGCTGGCCACGCATGGTCAAGATACATACCAAAGTGCCACCCGACTCCACCCATCATTGCTTCCACGAGCAAGAAGGGTTTGTCTCTCATCCTTTGCGGCTACCATCAAGACCCATGGCCCATATACACATGTGTGTGGCCTAGTCTTGAGGTGCACTGGCAGGCCATCACGCCGGACGCAAAGCAACAACTTCGATGCTTCATCCATAGATGTTGTTGGTAAGTTCATCCGGTATGCAATGGAAATAAATGTTCACCAACACTCTTCACTCATTTTTGTCTCCATAGAACCAAAACTTTTCGCTTCTCATGTTTATGTCATATGCTCTAGTTTGGGTGTTTTTCGCATGAGCGCTCATGAGTTACATCCATAGATCTTTTTAAATTGAGCATGGTGCTTAGGGGTAAAAAGATCTCCTTTAATCAAAATTCGACATGGTGTTGGATCTTGATTAATGAACTTAGAGCTTTGTTATCATGATCTTTGGGGGTATCTTATATTGGAGATGAATCAAGGCTAGGTTCACATTGCTTCTTTATATGAGCCTTGTTTGAGTAATGTTGTGGTGAGCAAAAAAAAAAAAAAAAAATAAATAAAATAATCTCAATAAAAGCTCCAAGGTATTCATGCCAATAGAGCCATGTGTTTTTTTTCTTCTGTTTTTTTAATAAAGCCAGTACATGATCAAGTGTGGGGGAGAGCTCTTAAACACAATGAATAAACTTCCGAGATCTCCCCAACACAATGCACAATCATCGAGCAATTCATGGTGGAGAAGGACGAGACGAACGACTACCATGAACTCCCTCCTCTTCAAACGATGGTTTGTGCAACTCTCACTCTCACGTCTCACAATAATAAAAAAAGGGAGAGAAGAGGAGAAGAAAAAAAAAGAAATGGAAAAAGAGGAGATAAACCTTTCAACCCCAAGTTCCTTTGTCGTGTCTTTGTGATGACATCAAAAGACAAGCTTGGGGGAGAGCCTCCAACCACGCGACCAATCACAACTCAAATCACTGCGCGCACAAGCTAGCACAACCAGGAAAGGTAAGTAAAGAGCTAGCTTGGGGGAGGACTCCAAGAAAGGTAACGTGTATCTCACATTTTGATTATATTCTCTATCTTATAAAATGATGAGTTATGCTAAAAATATATAGATAAATAAAATCCATTCCTATACATATGAGCTATGAAAATGTCTAGATTTATTCCCTTATTGAAATGATGAATAGTTGCTCGTCTTATGATTTGCCTGTGCCTAGTTTATAATTCAAATTTTTCTAAAGTTTGGGTTTAGTGGCTAAGTCTAAAAACTTGTCCCGAAAAAAACCTGATTCATGTGGGTTGCATAAGCTCTATCTAGTCTAAGTTGTTGCCAAGTATGATATGGTACAAATAGATTTGCTATTATTTCGTCCAAAAAGAGAAACTTGACATCCGGGAATCTAATTTGAAAAGAGAAAAGATATGGGCTATGTTAAAAAAAAAGAAGAAGAAGAAAGAAAAGAGATGAAAAATGGACATGTGTCCGAGGGCGAGTAGAGCCCACATCTCCAAAAAAAAAAAGAAAAGAGAGGAAATAAAAGACAGTAAGTCTAGGGCGAGTAGAGCCCACCTCTCCAAAAAAATTATATAATAATAATAGTAAAGCTCATACTTTCTCGGGAAAAAAAATATAATCTAAATAAATAAATCCTCGGATAAAAAGTTGATCGAAAGGATGAATGATAAGTATTTCCGTTATAACTGTTCTATCGGCAACCACCCAAGACTTTGAGAAAAGCTAAAAAGCCCCGCTACGATGAAAGGTAATAAAGGGCGGGAAAAAGATGTGCCATTTTATTCAAACTCTAGTAGAAAATCTTATTATAACCCCTCGCACTTGTGAAACGTGAATCGACATAGTAGCAACTCCCGATCAACAACCAAGTACTTATCTTTTTTGCTCGAGGACGCCGCAAAGGGTAAGCTAAGGGGAGTTTGTTGACGGTCACCAACGACATATTTTTCCCGTCAACTTACTACTATAAAGGGAGTGAAACTATACCTTATCATACTCATATACATTTATAACTCACATATTTCCACTTGTAGTGTCCAAATTATTATTGCGCAGATTTATATAAGAAACAAGTGGAAAATATACCAAAAGGCGCCTTCTGGGAAAGCGTACTTCAGAACATCCTTCGCCCCAATGGAAATGAGCCCAACACGATGCATTAAGTGCATAGGAGTACAGCTCAATGTGTGGCCGGTGAAATCCATAAAACAAGCCCCAAAAGTCGAGGCCCAAATCCAACATGAAATCATACCGGGCCGCAGGACATGGGTTCAATGTTTTAGGCATAACTTTCTCATACGAAATCGGATTTCAGAGAACAAATACTCGAAACGAAGCTTACTCCGAGGCCCACGCACCCCTGCAAAATTTCAGGCCAAACGGCCCACATCTTGGTGCGGGCGCGCCAAGTGGTGCATGCGCACCCTGGCGGCCGCCAACCGGGCCCGGCTTTCTCGAGGCGGTTCATTACTTTCGAAAAAGTGTGTTGCCGATGTTGGTTGGTCAGTTTGGGCTGATTAGGAAGGTGTTCCAAGGTCGGTTTTGATCCTTCCATGTGGGGATGACCATCTTCCAAAGAGCCCCCTCTCCTCTACCTATAAAAGGAGGCCCTCTCCCCCTCATTCAACACACACATCATTCCAAGGAAGAGTCTCTCCCTCTCCTCTAAGCTCTTCCTCTCCTCTAAGAGAGCTCTCCCCTCTACTCTACCCCTTCACTCCAATGGGCTTAGGCCCTCACTAGTAGTAGAGAGATCGGCGGAGGAGAGATGTGAAGGGTCGAGAGCGGGAAGCGCCGGACTTATCGGTGTCTCCCCAACCTTGTACCTCGGTGGATTCAGACTTGGCTCCTTAACGGGATCTTGGCTAAGTAAGCTTCCATGGTTCTGATAATCTTTATGTCTTTTGTTTATCCACGATTTATCTACCTATTTGTGGGATCGGTAGTCGTTCCTTCGGGGCGGAACTCTAGTGGTGGAACCCTTTGACCAGGAACCCGGCAAACACTAGAGTGATAATCACTAGCGTAGACGTGGTGTTTGGGCTAGCGGTTTTCTACCTTTTGCGGTGCATCCCACGGTTGAGGGGGTAGGTGGCTTGGTCGTGACAAGCCTTGTCCGTCCCTTGAAATCCCCCCACGTTCGTTTGTGTCGTGAGAGCTAATTGCCGGACTCTACCCGGTTGGGAGCGGGCCGGTGCCTGAAGTGATGAACAAGTAGCTCTGGAGACTGGCTAACCATAGACCCTAAAGGTGTAAGGACCCTTCTTGCTAATCCTCCCCATCTTTCGTCTTGTGTGTCCTTGGGCGAACTAGTTAGGAGAGAGTACATCTGTTCCCTGTGGAAAATACGATACCTTGAATATTTCCGGGTGAAAGCTACAACGACAATTCCGTGCACTTGCGGATTTATCTGTGTGCGTTAAGAAACGTCAACACTAACCTGGCAGGAACAAAGGATGAACAACGTCTAAGGACATGGTAAGTGCAACACACGACTAGGGATGACTTAGCATTCACACTTAAAGTATGGAGTGACAGGAAGGCTCGAGCATGCGGGAGGAAGGTCGACTCCTCTAAAGATCATCGACATTACTCTTCCTCTTCTCGAGCTCTCATCACTCGACATCTTTGAATCCCTCTATTCGCTATTACTTTGTCTCTCTAAGTTTGAATAGTTAATAAATGTCATACATCGAATCAAACTTAAGGTATAATAAAATTTCCCACTAGAGAAAAAGTAATAGTGAACATATGCTAATTAAAATTTCTAACCAAAACTTTGTCTAGCATAAAAGAAACCTTTAGCTCCGTGGCAATTCTACCCTTGTTTACAATTACTTGTATATTCCTTCGGGTATGCGTTGTCAACTAAAATTGCAGGAATAAAACCATCAAAGGAGCTAAAAGGTCCTAGCACAATTTGAAGAACAAGAAAGAAAGGACGATACAATAAAAGAGACAAGTGAGGGACAAGATACACAAAAAGGCCAAAGAAGGAAAGCTTCGAGCAAAAGAAAAGGACCAGCACAAGGTGTTATGATGTTGTCACATTCCAATAATAAGTTAACATCTTGAGGTAAGTTGTCATTACTTAAGCTTTACCTTAATTACGGCTTGTTTCATAAATAAAGAATCAAACATGTTAGAATAACAACCTTGCCTAATCCAACTTCATTAGCTCAACATGTTTTGATTCTTTAGTTGCTCCTACCACCACTCTCTTGATCTCATAGTCCTAATCTTGTAATCCGAATGTTGTTCACAATGCCTTGGAAGAATCATAATCATGCCTATGATGTTTAGATAAGAAAACTCTTGCAAGAGTCAACGAGCTTGATTCGATCGTCGAAAGTTTTAAACAATCATGCTCAATCTTATGATCTTAGTTAGGATTAAGAAAAGTGTATAAGAAATCAACCCTATCTTGTTTGTTGTGACTATGGTTAGAGAGAAATGAATAAAGTTTTTGGTTACATTTGGTGTTTTCTCACCAACAGAGCCCATGCACTTGATCTCTACCTTGACTTTGCAAGCAGGACTCACTTTGAGCAAAAGGTGGAGAAGCCTATCAGTCTCTCCACAATTCAACAAGTGAATGTCTTACAAGCATGCACACTAAACAAGACGCTACCTACGTTTCACTCCAACGCATAAGATCAGCCAAAGAACATGGGCGATGCCATCCTTCACCATCTCGGGGAGCATGGTTATGAAATAATACACTCAAGGAAAAGACAAGTTAAGAAGTCTTGTTCAGAGGACTTAAAATACTGAACCCTCATTTGAAAAGGTAAGATCTGTAGTTATCCATATGCATAACATATTTACCTTCTTGCATTGCATAAATTATTTTCCTTTAGCATATTTAAATTATAGCACTAGCCTTGCATTAGAAAAGAAAAATAAATATTTTTTTTGCATACACATTGAAAAAAAAAAACTCTAAGCCCCATATGAGTAATTTTGTGATGTGTAACAACCCACAAGGATATTTATTGTGGTGGCATAAAAATAAAATAAATATGCATGCATCATCATCCTTATTTGCATAGAAAATCCAAAAATATTAATCTTTCTTTGAACTACTTGTCTTAAAAGGAATAATCCTAATCATTGGCAACAAGAAGCTAAGTGGCTAAAACCACTAACGTTTAACTAGTCCCACTAGCGTTGTTGTTTATTTGAGTTCAAAGAATTCAAGGAAGAGAGACATGATAGGATAACACTATTGTCGTTGTCTACCTCTACTTCCACATCATCATCAAAGACTACGTCAACATCCGGCTTTGGGGAGGGCAACTCCCATGTATCCGAGATAAGTTTCCCTTTATCTTATTTAATATTAGCTAGATATGTTTGTTTTATTAGAAAGAAATAAAAAGATGCATAACTAAGGAAATCAAATAAAAAGAGTCTTTATAGTCTTTATTAAAGAGTCTTATTTAGAGTGTGAGAATAAAATAAACTCTAAAGATAATCTCTAATCATGGAGATGATGAATAGTTGCTCCATCATAATACCTTTCAAGTGCCTACCTTTCAATCTTAATTTCTCTCGGGGTCTTATT
Organism: Hyparrhenia diplandra; assembly: GCA_015847255.1. Classification (NCBI taxonomy): domain Eukaryota; kingdom Viridiplantae; phylum Streptophyta; class Magnoliopsida; order Poales; family Poaceae; genus Hyparrhenia; species Hyparrhenia diplandra. The sequence goes on from JADLZK010008681.1 coordinate 710,384, forward strand.
GCAACTGCTTTGGCTTGAGATTTGCTCTGATCCTAAAACCTTTGGGTAGCAAATGCTTGCTCTAAAGTCTAGGTGATTGACGGGTATGATATATGAGAGTCCGAGCTACTATTTATCTTACTCCTAGTGATACTAAATTTTTGGAGATTTATCTTTTGAAAATTAAAGTGCACATGATAAGTTCTGTGTGACAAGAGTGTTGAACCTCCTACCACACCCATATATACATGCTCCCTAGATTAGGAAAACCCTTTGACATATATATAGGCTGCTTGCTTTGCATTGAGTTTGTTCAATCTTTGTCGACCCTTAGAAACTCGTCAGGCTGATCATGTACACTTCACCTCACTAACTCCATGTCATTCCACTTCATTACACTCCACTCCGCTCCACTCTACTCCACTTGAATTAATGCTACTTCTACCCTGGAAGTACGCATCCACAAAACATCCACCAAATATCCATAAAAAATGTTCTACTCCTACCCTAGGAGAGAATAATCAAAAATATTCCCTACACATACCCACTTAGCCAACATCTCATAAAGCGCCTTTATCCTTGTTTCTATCTCTTTACAAGTTTATTGCAAAAGAGAGGCTTGGGTTATATAGTCCAGAAAAAAAAAGAGAAAAGAAAGGGGAGATGAAAAATGGACAAGTGTCCTATGGGCGAGTAGAGCCTACCTCCCTAAAAAAGAGAAGAATAAAGAAGAGTTAAAAAATGGACAAGTGTCCACAATAAAACAATGGGTACTTAGATGCCCGCCTCTCCATGAGAAAAAAATATATATAGAAAAATAATATAAAAAGAGTATACAGCCCAGGTTCTCCCAAATACTTTCAAAGTCCTTAAAAGAGAGATATGATTCCTCGAGGAGCAAAGTAGAATTAGGCTTTCCCTCATTGCATTCACCTCACCAACCATCATATTCCACCATACACATGCATCACTTGATCAGTATGACTCGTGACTTTGGATCCATTGCTTGAACTTACAATATATGCATAGTAAGTAGATTTAGTTTTCTCCCACCTAGAGCTCCAGATATAAGCCTTAGATATAGGGTGAGAGAGAAGAAGGCATAGTGTCTACTTGCCTTAGCCAAAAAATACCACATATAATAAGAGAAAGGCAACACAACATTATTTCCCAAGTGAGGATCCACAAATACCACAAATGAGAGACTTGAGAGGGTAATACAAAGGAACTTTGAGTTTTATTTTAAAAACTTGCAAAAAACTCTAGAATGAAGGTTGAGCAAAGAGTTTGAGACATGGTGCTTGACTTGATTATTCTATCTTTCAATTGCCCAAGATCCTAAGAAAAGGCTATAAGCTCCACGGTTAAAGGTAATATGGGTAAGTTGAAGGTTCAAAAAGTTTATTCTAATATAGAGGAGAAATTTTGTTTGAAAGCATGTGTACTTTGGAGGCGTGAAAGCGTTGTAGCAATTCCTGATCCATTGCTAAGTTTGGCTTCGCTAGGGACCGGCGAAGGGTAAGCTTGGGGGAACTTGTTGACACCTGTTATAACATAATATTAATAGTCAACTAAACATGAAATAAGGGCATAAAATAAATATCAACATAGACTAGGGGTTTACTAACATAATTCCACGAGCTTTTGGTGATTTATATCTTTACAGGGACTTAATAGATGAAAGCAGATAAGAATGATGAGAAACCGAAGAGTTTACATCCCATACGATGATAAGACTTGACCGTGAAGTAACTCAACCCAAAATATGGACTAAAACACTCTAGAAGATACCAGAAGACACCAGGAGAAGGGAGATCACAAGGTGATCACATCCCCTGGCGGCCGCCAGAGAGAATTAGGCCGGCCGCCAGGTGGGTCCCACATGTCAGGCTCTCCTTTCTATGGCGGTTTACCACCGACATTGAGGTTGTATCTACACCGTTGCCAAGGTCGGTTTGATCCATGGGCTATCGTTCATCACAAGGCCTATATAAGAAGAGCTCCTAACCCCAGGGCTAAACCCTAATTCATTCTAATTCTATTCCTTATCTCTCAGTTGTAGAGGTATCCCAATGTAATAATCACCTCTCTCTCAGGGATTAGTGAATTAGAGGTAGATTAGAAGTAGATTAGCCATGTAATTAGAAGTAGATTAGAAGTAGATTAGCCATGTAATTAGAAGTAGATTAGATCTAATCAAGAGTAAAGGAGAGTCGAGTTGTGCTCTAGTTCTGGAGATGTCTATAGAGTTTGGTATGTCTTGTATCCTTTCTTTGTAAGACTTATAATTCATATATTTATCTTCTCTATTTACTTCCATGTCTTTCATATATGGTTAGTATAGTTGTTATGCTATTGCATGGGATCTCCGCTCGTATTGAGGGCTCTAGTTATTCATGGTAGCTAGAGTTGTAATCGATAGTATAGACATGGTGTCTAGGCTATAGGTTACCTTAGGTTGCGTCTAACCCCACGGATAGTAATGGTAGCCCTAGGGGTGACAGCCCTGATAGGCCTATGTAGTCCATCACGTTCGGGTTGGTGTTTCGTAGAGCTTTTGGCAACCTTCTCCCAACTACCTTCTTCCCAGTCTTCTTCGAGAGTTGGGACGGATTTGTTGCTCCAAAGTGTATTAGTGTAATTGCTATCATAGAATCTAAGTAATAGAGAAGTACATAGGAACCTTGATCTCTCTCTTTGACCTCTTGATTAGTTTAATTATTCTTTTATAATCTTAGGAATGTTATTATTTTATGCTTTGTTGTTTACTTACCCTTTATCAATTACCCCCTCACTTTAGTATAGTGGTTTGCTAAGTCAGTAGATGCATGATTGTAAGTTATTAGATTCTTTAGCCAAAGCTTCCCCTGTGGATACGATACTCTAGAATACTCTCCTAGGGAAAAGCTACAATGGTATTCTCAGGCGCTTGCAGAATCTTGATATTCTTTTAGCACTTGAAAAATACCAACATAAAATTATACATACATGACCTAATGAGTATGAATTTTTACTATAGTTCTAACATACAATTATTAACCCAGCATAAAATCTCACCACAATTGAACCATAGGAACAACACCTATGCATTATTCTAATTAATTATAGAAAAACTGCAACAAAAACTTTGTACTAAAGCATAACGTGTCCATTGTGTGTAAATCTACTCACGTGGAGTTGAACAAAATTGAATTTTCTATTTTATGAATTTTTTAAGATTTAGCTAAAATAAATGAAAAGGGAAAAGACAAAACCGCTTATAACCGTGCTAGGGAGATAATAATGGTTTTAAAAGTCGAGAGGAGTGTTTTGATTGGGTTTGGAGTTCACGGAGGAAATGCGGACTTTAGCGGAAGTTGAGAAACCTAATTTCCCTCTTTTTTGCTGGCATGTTCACTTCGTGTGGTTTTGAGGCTTTGGGCTTGGGCCGTTTGATTGCTGGCTTCCACGATGGGCCAGGCTGATACCGGAAATATTTTGGCCGGCACGTTGGCCACTTGGCACTTAACAGCCCCCATATGAAGCTGATTGGTTGGTGCTCAACTGCTCCTGTATAAAACGAAAGAAAACGATACAAAAGCTAAGAAGGAAATAATATGAATATATGGGTATCATTAATTATATTAGGCAGCTGTCATTTAGCCATAAATAATCAGCGTCATTAGTTGCGATGATTACTGCATCATCATCGTAGTTGGCCTATAAAAGGAGACCCGCTACACACGCCAAGGAGGGTCCGCACACACTCATACTATACTGGAGGAGACTGTCTCGCTCACACTAGCACACGCTAGCTCAGATACACTCAGACCAGGCACGCACACGCCAGTACATTTATACAGAGAAGGCAAAGCGCGCTCCAGCTTCATTCGTCGCCGGCCGGCCGGCCATGTACACGGGAGACGCCAGGTGATCAGCTAGTAGCTGCTGGACGGAGATCATGGCCGGCACATCCAGGTAGTCACACAGAGTGATCCATCTCTCTCTATTTTAATTTCTCCAGTTATTACATGCAGAGCTGCAGGCCAGTCGCCACCACGTAGATCGGCCAGATTCCGGAGAAGTCGCCGAGAAGATCGGATAGCTGCGAGCCTGTGAAGATGCTGCCGAGAAGGTCGACAGCTACGAGCCTACGAAGATGCTGCCGAGAAGGCCGACGACAGCAACGACCTATGAAGATCGATGCTGCCGAGAAGATCGATAGCTACGAGTCCGTGATGATGTGATCCATCGCCTCTGCCGAGACCACCGTCGTCACAATCGTGCATTGCCTATCGACATCATTGTTATCTCAGTCTAAACGTACCTCAGTTTAATCAACCCCGCGCATGTCTAACGAAGAAGCTGACGCAGCCGCTGGCGTACCACGCCGAGAGATCGATCGATCATAGGCATGCTGCTGAATGCTAGCTCATTGATGCTAGCTGTTGAGTTCTTCGCGCCATCGGGAGGTACGCTCCTTCCTAGGGAGCAACTCCGTCGTCGTTGAAGCCCATCAGTTACATCGATGCGGGGGAGGTCCTTCCTAGGGAGCTGCTTCGTTCAAGCCCATCAGTTACATCGATGCGGGCTCATCATTCCAAGCCCTGTACTAATATATCAAATAATAAAAGCGCCATATCCGTCAAGGTGCTCACGGCGCAATGACAAAGACCATGTATTGGTTGGTGGGCTTCCATCTAGTGTTCAAATCCTGGTGCGACACATTATCCTGGATTTATTTCTAGAGTGTTACGCATCAAGTGGTAGGGTGTAATCTCAAAAACAAAGTGTCATATCCACTCAAAAAATAGAATCAAAGGTGCTCATAGAGGTAGAGTTTGCGTCAGTCCTTGCGTGTACGTGTGTTCATAGGAGTGTGCGTGTTAAGCGTCAACGTTGTACTGTATAATCTAAAAAACTTCATATCCACTCAACAAAAAATGTATATGAGTGTCATATCCACTCAAAAAAAAAATATAATAATAAAATGGTCTATGGTCTTTGATTTCACGGCCCAAAGCACTCGGTCATAAAATGCGCCATATCCACTTACAAAAATATAATAATAAAGTGGTCTTTGGTCTTCTGATTTCACGGCCCAAAGCACTCGGTCATAAAAATGGTCTATGGTCTTATTTGTAATCTCAAAAACAAGTGCCATATCCACTCAAAAAAAAAAAATATAATAATAAAATGGTCTATGGTCTTATATACCGAGCTAGCTCGGTTCATTATAGTTCGAGTCGTTATGGCTTAGCTCATTATGACTCATTATAGAAACAAGTCAAAGCTCAAAAACATAGTACACAGAGATTATAACCACAAATCAACAACAAACACATCACCTGCATAGTTAAAATGAAAAAAAAACACACATGAATTTTCCAATGGAAAGATATAAGTATGCTATCATCTATAACCATGATCCATCGTCATCTGTTGATCGATTTCATTGATCCATACAATATTTGTTATTTATCTTGTCTTATTTTGGCTCCCCACCTGGCTTGAGCTGGCTCATTAACTACCGAGCTAATTTGCTAGCTTGGCTCGTTAAAAATTAAACGAGCCGAGCGAACCACTGATGAGCCGAGTCGAGGCGAGCTACGAGCTATGATTCTATTTTTATCCAGCCCTAATGGTTTAGTGGTAGAACACTCTAGTGAGACGCTAGCCATTAGGATTCCAATTCCAAAACATATTGTCATAACTTTTTTCTAGATTTTGTTCCAGAAAAGTAGGTTTGAGTACGGACCCAAATGTGTGTTTGTGCGTGTGATGTGTGTAGTGTCTGTGGGTTGTGTGGTTGCACGTTGTACCAGATCCAAAAGTCCCGAGTCATCTAGATGACTATCCGAGAGACAGAGATTAGGTTATCTTAACTGTTGAGCAACTTTAATATATAGGTTGTGTGGATGCACGTAGTACCTGATCAAAAAGTCCCTAGTCACTTGCTGATTGTCTGAGAGACAAAGATTAGGTTATCTTAATTTTTGAGCAACTTTAATTAATATTTATTTGTCAATATCAAGTCTATTCTTCATTTCTTCATTCGTATTACTAACCAACCATGTCCACACGTCACCCATGACTGACTAGGCCACATGGTAAGATATAAGCGTAGTTTGGGCAATAGATATGTGATAAATGACACTGAAAACGCCTAGAGTATCATCCATCTACCACCGCCATGCATGGGAAGGCAAAAGCAAAAGCGAAGATGACAACCATGTGCAACTTAATCGGAGGTTGTTTCCCGTATATTCAATTCATGGTGTAATTAGCTCCAGAATTTTTATTTAACCCCGTGAAACCAGAGATTTCACATCGAATGACCCCTTGACGCTATGGAACAGAAAATATGTAAACCGATATTGTAATTTTGTTGTTAAAAAAAATAATGAAATGCATGATTTCCCATCTACTTGTCTTTATATATTTCTGTACTTGTTATTACACTAGTACGCCCACAACTAGTATATTTTATTTTATCTTATGTGTTTTACGTTTTTGTCATGCTTGCGAACAGTTGATGAATATGTTATTATTTTCTCTCATTTTCCATTTTTCATGGTTGTTTAATTCTATTTTCTAAGCAAATAATGAGAATTATAGTTTATATTCCCTAGTTTATGGCTCCATGCTTTTTGGAATTATATAATAATCTTATATAGTTTTGTTGTGGCCACTTAAATCTCGAATTCATCATTATGTTGTTTGGTGTTCCCTGAATCATTTCTGACCATTATCAATGTCAACCTATTCGAATCCTTCGGTTTCTGATTATGAGACATGGGTTACTATTTTCCTAACAAAAGGTTCCTAATTCCATTTTTGTTTTGTGAAATTAAAAAGGCTAGAGACTTTTGCAAACCTTGTTTTGTCTATTATTATCATCCATATTCGAACTAAATGCAAGTTGAGGGAACATTGGCTATCTGAAGAACATGCATCATCCTTGTTATGTCTAAACGATTATGGGTCCCTATTGAGTCTAGTAAACTTTTTGTATCCAAATATGGAAACTTTGTTTGTGAAGGCCTTTGAAATACATGCAAATGCGCTCCACCACCGCCTCCTATTTATAAAAATGTTAGGGGCTTTAGCGTTTTTACCCTCGCTTTGAGTTGAAATGATGATTTTATCCTTGTTTTTATTAACTTTGTGATTTTATCTCTGAGTCTACATGTGGTATGTTATGTCCCTATAACGGTGTTAAAAAGAACGACTTTTCCCATGTGTTTTACCCTTGTTTTATTTTGATATATGTGTTTTTGCCCCTATTTTTAGAGCAGTAAGTTCGACATTGTATATAGATTTTTTTTTACAAAATTTCTGGCAGCATTCAGCTGCAATTTATATAAACAAAATTTAATATCACACAACAAAGTAAATTCAACACATATTGACAACAAAGTAATTCCACACATATTGAATTTGGAGCAACAAATCAGATCCATATAACTTGTTACCATATTAGATGCCAACATAGAGGTCCAAATAACATGTCAAACACCAACTAGGATTTCCAAAGCAAGAAAAAAAAAAAGAACATGATACAATAATTAAATGTGCCATTTTTTAATTAGGATTGAAGTAGCAAATACTCCTCGCAGCCACAACAATCTGTAATGTTGTTTTACATTGAACAATAACAATAATGCATTATTTAGAACTAATTTGCATGCATTATGATATTTCTAGCTAACATAGAGAAATAAAACTACAATATATATTGAAATAAAGGATAATTTCCCTAGGAATAATTAATTCTCCTTCCAAAAACCAAAGTTTCATAAGATTATATCTAATTAAACATACATAAGGGAAATCACATATAACTAAATAAAGTTTATTGAGATTAACTAGACATACATAGCTAGCATATCCGGAGCGACACACCTTTAATTTTGTGACTAACAAACAGTAACTAGTAGTGGACAACTGCATTTCGTATTGCTGCCAAAACTCAATCTATGTCTTGTTCATTTGGAATGGGCAGCAGCAAGTCTAGACATCAATTCCTTTATAATGGCTGGGCAGCTGTTGCTTAGATGATCAAATCCATCAGTTGCCATGACAGCATTCAGTGACCCAGGAGACTTCTTGAGGAACTGGAAGCATGCTTCCTTGAGCCCCCTTGCATCGGTGCTGCTCAGCAAGGGCCAGCGTGGTGGCCACGGTGCTGACGTCGATGTGCCTGCATAGAATGTCCTCACAGATGAGCTTGAGCCTCTCCATGCCATACCTGTCGGCGGCGACGAGCAGGTGCTGAGCCATGATGAGGGCAGCCTCATGGGGCTCGAGCTCGGTGGGCAGCGCGTCGGTGTAGATGAAGTGCAGCAGATTCCTGAATACGTCTGCCCTCATGTCACCGACCTCCACCCAGCCGTGCTCCCCAGCGGCAACAGATGCCTCCTTCATGGCGCCAAACAACTGGGCCTGGAACACCGGCGATCTTGCCGCGAGCACGCAGCGATGCGCAGCGAAGTACTCCCCCGTCCACCCGGAAGCGCACGTCGGCGCCCAGCTCGCTCCGCAGGAGCTCGCCAAAGTTCCACGACAAGTCTGACGGCGGGACGCGGATGCATGCGGCCGCGGTGGAGGTGGCGTCCTCGGCGCGGAAGCCGGTAACGACGTTGACCTCGCAGCAGACGGAAAGGAGTCATCCCTGAGGTTGAGGTACCTCGACTTCTCGAGCACTTCCCTCCGGATGAAGGTGGTGAAGCCCCGGTGCGTGGCGTGGGCGGCAAAGCGAGTCACGGAGCGAGCCTGGGTGTGGGATGGCACCGGCTTGCCGGCGCGATCGAGCAGGGCGACACAGAACTGCGCGAGAACTGGGGCGCCGTTGGCAGGGGGGTCCTCGAGGACGAGGTAGAAGGAGATGAAGTCGGCATTCTGCGGGCAGTCCCCGTTGGGGAGGTAGGCGAGGTGCCAGGAGTGGCCGCCGACGCGGAAGGAGCAGGACCTCAGGTGGATGCCGGTGGCGAGGCCCTTGGTGCGCGTGTAGCCGTCGATCTTGAGCACGTGCGAGCCGAAAGAGGAGGTGGCGACGATGGACGACGTGGTGGACGACGATGCCGGAGCCATGGAGGACGAGGACGACGCCATTGTGGCCGGGCCGGCGGTGATGGATGGAATAGCTAAGGAGCGAGGGTTTAGAGTGAAAAGATCGATCGCGGGGTTGCTGTGTATGTGTGCTTTGAGCCCACCAGCGATGGTGTTTTATATATAGTCGTATATCTACGATGTACGGCTGTAATATGGACGGCTGTAATAGTGTGTTATTTATTTATTTACACCTAAAAACTACCGATGGCTTTCGTCTCGTGTGCGCGCCCACCGAGTCTATCGATCTCCGCCCCTCACGGCGGGAGCTGGTATATATGCGAGTAACAGTAACTTCTCCTTGCTTGCATCTCTCGCTTACCAATGTAGCACTGGCCTCCCCTCTCTCGCATCACTCTCGATCGCTGGTATATGCTACGGCAAGCGCAGCTAAGCTCCGACGCTCTCGAGCATTTCGTACGTATTCGTGCCATCCGAGAGCTGCAGCTGGCCAATATATGCGGAGCTCGGCGGTGCGCGAGCGCTCGGTGAAGCTGCCGATGTCGATGTCGATCATGGCGCCGACTCCCACTGCGTTTAATTCCTCCGCGGCCCACGACGTCAGCTTCTTCAGCTCTAGCTTCACTTACCTCAGCTGCGTCACCTTCATCTTCATCCTCGTCATAGCCGTCCGTCACAGACGATCATGCCCTGTGTCGTCGGTCGTCGCCATTGAGTAAAGCTCGGGAAGAGAGATGGAAACATTTAGAAACCTAACCTTCTTCATTGGCAGAGTCCCAAACAAAATCGAGTAGGCATCCATCAAATTCCTCAATCTCACTCATCCCAGTTGATGGGATCGTTCAAATCTAAACCAGGCATTATGATCAACCATATAGGCGGGTGTGAGGCTGTCCGACTCCGCTGTGCATAAGCACCGTCTATTTATAGGAGCACACAAAACAGAGTTGGCTGCATGGCGTGCCAGCTACCAAAAAATAAGAAAATTCATACGCGCGAGGAAAATTCAGTTCGTAGCGACAGAAAAAATTCTGATAGAAAATAATGCAACATTTAGCTAAAAACAAAAATAGATGAGGGCCACCACCTGCATGCGCCTCCGTACAGGGCCACTCAAATAAAAGACACGTGCCTCAAGTCCATCACGTGGCTAGACGTGGTGCACGCTTCCACAAACAAGTTTTGCACACGTTCCCTATTGGTGGGTAAACAAACATTTGGTGAATTCTGCTTCACAATAAAGTTGAGTAAGGGGGGAGTAAGCCTTTGCTACTAGAAAGATACATTGTGGAGGTGGGAAGAAGAATTTGTATTAGTTATACCCAGGAATAGCACTACTACCCGATAATAAGAGTAAAAAAAAAACATTCTATCTCTCACCTCTGTCACATGCAAGTGCAGTAGTAGCATCTTCACCTCTTCCCCTCCGTATTCTTCCCATCTCTCTCCTCTATCACATGTGCATAGATCCCACCTTAATACCCATTACATTGTGGCACTAGGAATAGCACTACTACTAGCTGACACATGACCCCACCTTACTACTCATACAGGGAAGATACATTGCAGTTGCCCTGGGTCAAACAAGTTTTCCCCTTTAGGGACCCGCCGCCAGGGATAGACTGTAATGAAAAATAGACTTTCCCTGACACAAAATCATGAGAAAGACTTATCTAGCTTAGTCTATATGTGTGCAACTACGATTTTGTTGTTGCTATCTCTACAGCAAAAGAGTTATGCAATCTAAGTTCTAATCCTATCAACTAAGCTAGGAAGGTAAGTCACACAACCAAGATAAGGTAAGTCACACAACTAAGATAATGCATATAAACGGAAGGTAAAGGCGATAGAGATACAAACACCCGTCAATGCTCCGACACTTTTTTACGGTGGTATCGAGAAACACGCAAGCTCCCCATAATCCTTGTTAGAGCCCCTCGCAAGGGCCAAGCTCCCCTGTTAGGTAACTTTGTGGATAGTCTCGGGTCTTCCCCGCGCGCAAATGGGTCTCTCACGTGCCTTCCACAAGCATCTCCCGGATGCTCCCCTGCCGTCTTCACTATCAAGCTTCTGACCGAAACACCGCGGGCCTTAATCCCTTTGTACATGGTGGCGGCCACACCACAATCACGGTTGGTGTGATCACGCAATACTTTGAGCCCCACCGAGTACACAACTTGGTGCGTGAAGCACCAAGATGATAAGAGGTATGCAATCCTCACTAAACACTAAGGATAAGCCTAGAGCAAGCGCATAAGCGGTGTTCTAACTAACCTAAACACTTCACGATCACCTATGCTAATCATTAAATATTTCACTAAGCACTATGCATGTAGAGAGCTCTACAATGATGTACCAATGTTGGTATTTCTAATGTCACTATAACAAAAGATGGAGTTAATCTCACCTTAGGCTATATGCCGTCGAGACACACTCAGTGTGGTTCATCTCTTAACACTACTATGTGCTAGGTTGTCATCCCCAGTAGCAGTGCTAGAAAATGCATTTGTGATACTCGTGATATGTTGTGTTGCTATCTCTAAGAAATAAATATAAAAGGTCTATCCGCAGCGCACATATATAAATACCACTTGTAGCATTTCACCGGGAGTAATCCAGGTTTGTCATTTATATTCTACCACAGGGAGGAATAATTAAAGATGGGCTCATAAACAATTGATAAGTGGCATACTTATGAGAGTTCTATCACTAGTGCTAACTTTAGCAGGGGTAAGCCAATAATAATAAGAATATGATAATGATAAATGAAGGTAGAGTCATCACACATATAGATGGGAATAGACTAGTATAAGTTAAACTTAACATTGGACTACTTAAAGAGACAGAATTCTTCTATAGCATTGAATCTACTCTAAGGCATACATTATCATATATAGCATAGTAAACTCTAGATCATGTATCCGGACGACTATCAAGGAAAATCAAGAGCGAAACAAGATATTCCCCATAATCATTGATCACGATCCGCAGTGAATAGCCACAGCGGCCGCCAGTGGCCTTGTGTCCTCTCGGTCTCTCGTTTCTTCCGGTATCTTCTAGAGTGTTTTAGTCCACATTTTGGGTCGAGTTACTTCACGGTCAAGTCTTGTCATCGTATGAGATGAAAACTTTGGGACTTTCTCCATTCTTCTCTGCATTTATCTGTTAAGTCCCTGACAATATATAAATCACCAAAACTTGTGGAACTTATTAGTATAAACCTCTAAACTAAGTATTTATTCAATTTATGCCCTTATTTCATATCTTGTTGACATATAAAAGTACATCATAACAGGTGTCAACAACCAACACCCTTGATATGTTTCCACACTTCCACACACCTCATTTGGCGGGTTGGAGGGGTATTTATAAGCCCCCATTGAGAAAGTAGCCATTGTTAGCGAAATAACCGTTGTAGACTATGCATCAAACGCGTCTGCTAGGCTCATCGGACATGTCCTGTGTTGCCAACCATTGGAGCTTCAGGTCAACCGTTGGAATATGTTGTTTTTTCTCATCGGGCGCACCAATCACTCGCATCGGACACATTCCCCGGCGTCCGGAGCAAGTCCGCACAGCTTCCGGCATGTCGAAATCCGCATTTGGACGATCGCGCTATCGTTGCATCGGACACGCGGTTTACGCGGATGACCGTTAGGTTGCATCGAACGTTGGCGAGCTCATGCACTGACGCATCGGTTGACGGCGGACATGTCGATGTGCTTTCGCACTCAATGCGGTGCGTATGTCATGTTCTCCTAAAAACCCTTCCTTGACTTGAATATTCGCGATATTCTCTTCGGGCTCGGTTCCACCTCGCATGCTTGGACTTTTGCTTGATCCTTGGGGTTTTTCTTGAGCTTCTAAGGTCCAAGTCATGTCTTACATCCTATGAAACTATAAAATAAAGACTAGCAAACTCATTAGTCTCATCTGGTCATGTTGGTCATCAAACACCAAAATCCAAACTAAAATGGGTCGTGCTCCATTTTTCATACAATCTCCCCCTTTTTAGTGATTGATGACAACACGACCAAAGCAAGCAAATAATAATATTTTATAAAATTCAAAAAGCTACCCACTTGCTAGGTTGCAATGCAAGGACAAGTTCATATGATGCAAAGGATAACATTTTATGATCTCATCTTATCCTTGCTCATGTCCCTTTGTGGTATTATGGACTTATGATCCCCCTAAATCCATAATCCACAATTCTCGCTTTCATGGACCATACCCTATTAGGATCACATCCTTAGATCAATGAATCAATGAATTTGGGCTTGCTTTTGGTCCTACAACTTCTCCCCCTTTAGAATCAAACACCGAAAAGGAAGACATTAGTAGCACAAGGGTGGGTCAAATTTTGTGAACCTTTGTATGTGGAGTGGAATATGTCACAAAACTTTAATCTCACATTATATAGACTAAATTACCCCCTAAATATATGCAATTATGCATACATATAGTAGAAGGCGAGAGCACATGCATAATTGAAAAATTAATGCACACAAATGAGTTTAATCTATATAATGCATGGAGAAAGCATATACATATCCAACCGAAATCATTGTGATAGGAATACCGCATGTAGAGACCAATTGAATTTACACCACTTGAATGGTGGTTTGTGAAAGCATGATGCTCATCTCCGGGGTCTCCATTTTCCTTGCAATGAGACTACAACACACATGATAAGCTTGAAATAATATTAGTCTCAAATGATCCAACTTCTAGAGAGCCCTCCCCTAAATTTGTGAATACAAGCATGAAATACTTGTAGGAGAAATGCACATTGAATTAAATCAACAAATCATATAAAAGATCCTCAATTCATCTCCACTACTAGATAAGCGATTTTTCCGTGGCGGGCTTTTTCGATTTTCCGTGGCGGACATTATAACCGCCACCAATGGAAGGTCACGAAAAATCACACGATTTTTTCGTGACGGTTTTGGAAACAAAAATGCCCGCCACCGTTAATACAATAAAAAAAAAAAAAAAGAAAAATTGAATCTGAAACCTTAACGGGCCCGGCGCCAGTGATCTGGGCCGCCCGCCCGTTAGGGTTCCTCGCCGCCGCTGTGAGCTCCCACGCCGACCCGCCGCCCACCGCCGCCATGGCCCCGAGAACCGCTACTGGGGGAGCTCCGCCGAGGGAGACAGACAGACGCATCCCGCGAGCCCACACCGCGACGCCGGATCTCGGCTGGCCACGAGCTCCACGCGGGTCCGCATGCCCGCCGCCGGAGGACGAATCCCCGCCGCCGCCGCCGGCTGCCGAGGAGAGGGGCGCGCGCCGCCGCCGCTGGCCGTGGTGCCGCTGTGAGCCGGAGAGTTGGGGAGAGAGGGCGCTGAAATTCAGGCGGCGAAGCGCCGGGCCGGGGCGCCGGCCCTCCGTGTTCCTCGCCACCATGGACGCCCAACGCCGCCGCGAGAGTGTCGCCGCGTGGCCACCGTGGGCGCCGCCGCCCACCGGCCGGAGGGAGTGTGAGGATAAGGACGGGAGCAGAGAGGAGAGTTGTGAATGTGTGGAGGATAAGGACGGGGAGGAGAGGAGCCGGATCCGAAACGAGATGTGTGAAGTGTGGAGTTGAGTTAAAACCCTGACACCCCGTATATATATATGAAGTGCATCGAAATGGGCCTTTTGGGCTGGCGGGTTGGGCACGATTTTCCATGGCGGGCCAGTTATAAAAACCGCCACGGTTAATCGATTTATCGTGGCGGGCATTATAACCGCCCACGGTTAATCAAAAAAATAAGCATCACGGTTAATCGTGCTATTAACCGTGGTTGTTTCTCAAATGTCCGCCATGAAAAATAAAATTCAAACACCACGCAAAATCAATTCTCGTAGTAGTGCTCCATACTATGCTCAAGCCAATGGTTAAGCGAAATCTAGTAACAAGACCTTGATCAAGCTCATCGAGAAGAAGATAGATGACAATCCAAGAAGGTGGCATGAGGTATTGTCAGAAGCATTGTGGGCTCATCGCATAATGAGGCATGGCGCTACCAAGGTCACTCCGTATGAGATGGTTTATGTTCAAGAAGTTGTGTTGCTCGTTGAAGTCAATTTGGATGCATACAGGTTTGCTAAGCAAAATGATCTATCTCCCACACCATGTATCATGATTTGATGATGGATAACATCGACGAGGTGATTGAAAAAGAACAAAAACTCTAAAAGAGATAGAGAAGGACAAAGCTCGTATTGCAAGAGCCTACAACAATAAAGCCAAGAGCAAATCATTCCAAATCAGTGACTTAGTATGGTAAACTATATTACCGGTAGGAACAAAGAGCAATCAATTTGGCAAGTGGCCACCTAATTGGAAAGATCCTTTCAAAGTGGTCAAGGTAATCTTTGGGAACTCATATGTGCTTGAGTCAACCAATGCAGAACACCAGACGAAGGCAATTAACGGGAGATATCTCAAAAATATTTCCCAAGTGTTTGGCAAGAGGCCTAGTGCTCTCCAAACAATGGTTGATGCATGCATCGCCAATAGAACAAAAATGGTTGATACTTAGTATCGCCCTTAGTCACCGAATAGCCGATGTGATGGGTATTCGTTGCTATTCGGTTTTCTTGTCTTGTTTTTAGGTTCGTGCATCCCCCTGAAAACAGGGGTGGCATATGTTGACAACCAAAAATGTCCAGGGCATAATTTTCGATGGATTAGCATGTAAAAGACGTTGTGAGCATTTTGGGAATTCAACAAAAGGACCGAAAGATCAAGAAACCCAACACAGAAAGCAGTGGGATGAAATTGACACGTGTCGGATGCTGGGCTATAGCCGAGGTGCGTCCGGCGTGGGCTCGATAGACCGTCCGGGCGGTGTGCTCGAGTCGCGGTCCTTCCGCGTTCGGCATGCGGCCGGACGTTGGGCCGAGAGCGCCCAGCGCTATGACCTCGGGCGTCCAACAAGAACCCAGCTGAAGGGCTCTCTGGATCGATTCTGGCGTACCACCGGATGCGTATGGCGCCCCTGAGGCCAGTGTCTAGCGCGTCTCGAGGCGCGCATGTACGGTTAGCAGGTTCCGAACCAATTCGATTTTTAGATCCGCTTTTGGGAGGTCTTTGGTGCTTGGAAATGTATCTAAGACGGTTTCTAAGGGGATAAGACCACTCCTCTATATAATTAGAGTTTCATGGCTGATTTGATCTCATCTACATCCAATCGTCAAAAAAACAATCTATCAACCCTTTTACCCTCTTCCAAACCCTAATCTGTTGTCTGACGACTTTCTCAATGAATTTCGTTGATGTTCTAGGTGGCCTTGCCGATCCTAAAAGATCCTTCGCGTGCATCCTCCTGACGGATCCTTCCGGAGGTTCTTCCGAAGCCATTTAAGCCAATATCAAGCTCTACATCAGCCTCTACCGGTCTCTAGATTGGTTTGGGTGATCCTTGTTGTCTGTTACAGGTTGATCGCAACCTCGTGGGCGTCCAAAGCCCTACCAGTGTGTTGGTGCAAACCCTAGTTTATGTCAACAGCCGTCAACTATGACCTCCCACATCTTGCTGAACGTTCCGCCAGGCCGACCGATCACTCATCGTTGGGGGGTGCCATGGAGACTCATTATCGCCACTATTGTTCGTCATTGGCATGGAAACCTTGAGCACTCGCTCGGCATGGCCCAAGAGGAGGGGCGCTACGCGCCATGGGTTTGCGGCGACATCGGTTCAATGCAAAGCATCTATGTGACGATATCATCTTGTTCATGCTCCCGGCCACCGGGGAGGCAAGCGTCATCGCAAGGATCCTGCAGATCTTCGCGGAGTCACCGGCGTTCGGACAAATCGAGGAAGTGCTCAATTACGGATACCTTCGGAGCGGAGGACATGCTCGTTCGATTCAACGGGCATGTCAAATCCCCCACCCCGACCCCACCCCATTCGATACCTCGGGCTGCCCCCTCAGCACATTGAAGGTGCCCAGGACCACATCCACCACATAGTCAAAGCCGTCGCCGGAAAGGGCGGCCGCATGCCCGGGGCCACTCATCAAGTTCATCTGGGCAATCCTGGTTTACTTTATGATTGCCGACGGCCAACCGCCATGGGCATAGAACGAAATTGCCGCTGTCGAAGGTTCCTTTGGGCAGGAAAGGATGCGGATGCCGGAGGAAAGTGCATGGTCGCCTAAGACATGCTCTCGGCCTAAAAGAATTAGGCGGCCTGGGGATTCGGACATGAAGCTCGTGGCCATGGCATTTGAGGCTAAGTGGTTGTGGTTGCAAAAGACCGACCCTGACAGAGCCTGGTCATTACAGCTGCTCAAGCTCTCAAGCGAACAAGGGCATTCTTCCGCTCCTCCGCCTACTCAGTCATCAGTAACCGCAGGAACACTCTATTTCGTTGTAGCTGGGATAGCGGCATCGCTCTTAGGACCATGGCTCTTACGCTCATGCACTTCATGTCCAAGCGCACCATCAACACTCTTACCGTGGCTGAGCCTTTAAGAAAATGGAGATGGGTTACTCTCATCACCGGCGGTGTGAAACCCAAGCCACGGCAGAGTAATTGCAGGTTTGGTATGCGGTCAATAATGTCGTCCTCTCGGATGAGCAAGATAGAATCGTCTAGCGATGGCAATCGGATGGCCGATTCTCGGCGAAGTCAGCCTACCTAGTGCTGCACCTAGGTTCGCACCCACCCCAAGTTGTGTCTTGATTTGGGAGATTTGGGCGCTGTGGAGGATCAAGCTGTTCTTATGGCTCGCCATGCGACGGAGACACTGGACAGTCGATCGAAGAAGGCGGCACGGGCTCGACGCCTGCGACCAAGAGCCGGAGAGGATCGATCACATCACCGCCGAATGCTCGTGCACCATGCAGCTATGGCATCGGGCAACACGCACTCTGGATAGGCACGGCCTTCCCATCGACTCGCTGCTGGATTGCTGGCAAGAATGATGGGCACACTACTGGACCAGAAATCTCAAGAAAGGAGCTGACTCGCTCTTTGCGCTAATCTCATGGGAGATCTGGAAGGAATGGAACACGTGCTGTTTCCGTGGTGCAGCCACGACGTCGATGCTGTCACGGCGACCATCCAGCACACGGTGGAGCAGTGGGTGCTGACGTGCTGTCAGGTGGTAGGCACGTTGGGGAGTTGATTCAGTGAGTAATACATGGTTAGGCCAATGGGTAGGATGCGTAGGCAAATGAGATTTTCATATCTTGTAATGCATCCTTCATGTAATCAAACTCTCTTATAATATAAATACACGCGAAGCTTTTGCGTGGTTGAGAGGTTAGCAAACAGCTACTCACTCCATCTCAAAATAAGTGCATGTCTTGCTTATGGATAAATCAAACCTTTTTAACTTTGACCACATATATAGAAAAAATAATAATTATATTTACCATGTGTAACAAGTATCATTAAATTGATATTGGAACATGCTTTCGTAATAAATTTATTTGGAGATCTAAATATTGATGTTGTTTTCTATATTTCTTCCAACCAGGAAACCCATTTCCATTGAAAATAACAGAAAAACACAGCATTCAAGATGATTACAGATACGATAGCAACACGCTCTCAACAACATCAATGGATCGACCTAATGCTCTGCAACCTGAACAACGCAACCATCGAGATACCAGAGTTCCTGCCAAACCAACCGATAATAGCACTAACCAACAGTCATAACGCAAAGAACACTACATCGAAACTTATTACCGACCCCATGCAAAGCAACCATCAGTATCACTACCTAGAGTTTGAATTAACCAGACCACTTTGTCCATCAAAAGTGCTCAAAAGTTCACATAAGCTTCATCTTCTTAGATGACTTCTCTTCTTCAGTCTTCGGCGTCCTCCATTCAGCGTCCTCCATTTCCTGCGGATTATCTCCTTCAAGCAGTAGGTGGCCGATCTTTCGATTTATCTGACTTGCTAAGATCTCCTTTGCGATACTCAGCATTGTATTTGCACTTTGTTCCCATCATTTCCTTTCATCTTCACCATACAACCCTGACCAATAAACCTTATAAGCATCTGCCGGGCATAATACCTCAATTGGGTTTTTATGACTTTTCTATCAAAAGAAAGATGCTATTTCGATATTTTCATATTGCCCAACAAATAGCTCCTATTCCAAAGTCAAAAACTTTTTAGCCTCAGGTAATCATTCATTACACCAGCTCCAGCATTGTCCCAAATTCCTAGGGATATTGTTAGCATTCACACATATAGCAATGACAGACTAAACAATTTTACTACAAGAACATTGAAAAAACAAATAATCAGCAGTTTCTAAACTGTCACAAAAGGCACAACAGTCATCCCCTACCATTTTCTTTTCCTTCAGTTTACTCTAGTAAGGATAGCATCATTGGATAGAAGCCACAGAAAAATCTTTATTTTTTAGGACATTTATTTTTCCATATCATTTTAAAATCAAAGCCATCATTGCAAGTAGTGAGCATATTATACATAGACTTTGTTGTGTATTAACCAAACAATGTCATCAGGTAGGTCAGAGAACTCACAACTTCTAATTTCCTCCATCAACTTATTCCATTTAGATCTTAGACTACCACCAAACCATCTTCTAAAAGTGATAGAAACTCCTTTTCTAAATTCACCTACTGTAATTTTTCTTGTTTTTAGCTAACTGAAACAACTCTGGATGACTATTTTTTAAAGGATCATTTTTAATCCAGGGGTCATACCAGAATCTGGTAAGATCCCTATTTTTGGTAATTATTTATTTTCGTGCCCTGCAAATAAATATCTTTAATCTTAATCAAATCAGCCTACGTAGGAGAGTCATTTAGTAAATGTTTAACATTATGATTTATGAATATTCTTTTCTGTAGATACTTATATCTAGTGATTTCTTGCCATAAACCATCTTCTTTCTCCAACTTCCGACACAATTTCCCAAGTAGACTGATATTCATTTTTCTTAAGTTCTTAATCCCCAAGCCACCTTTCTTTTTTGTTTTTACAAATAATTTCCCATTTAATTAGGTGATACTTTCTTTTTAAACTTCCCTTCGCAGAAAAAATGTTCTCCTTTATCCATCTTAGCTATAGTAGTATTTGGAAACACGTAAACTGGCATATGATAAATAGCTGTGTTATTTAGGCCAGAGGCAATTAACGCATTCCTCCCAGCCATAGAAAGAAGTCCTCCCTGTCATACATCAAGTTTTTTCTCCCTCCTTCAACTAGAGGTTTCCAATCTCTTACTCTCAGTCTGCTAAGGCTAACATGAACACCCATATATTTAATTGGGAAGAGGCCAACTTGACAATTAAAAATGTCTGCATATATATCCCCCAACCCACCTCCACAATTCATTATCATTTATCATGATCACATCACTCTTGTTAAATTTAAAAGAGTTTGACTTCTCAAAAATGAGATGTGCAATTATTTTGAGTTGGAGGGAGTAGGCTGCTCCCGCAGGCCAATCTTTGGCAAAGGTCGCCCCGACCACCCGTTTTTGGGCCGGCCCAAGGCCCAAAAGTCCACGACCGCTTTCGGTGGCCCGGCCAGAGGCGAGTAGTAGGAGATCGCCGGAGGCAACGGGGGCTTCGCCCGGAGGCAGCGACGACGACGCTTGCCGCCGCCGCCGCCCGGCGGCGTTTCCCGATGTTAGTGTCCAGCGTCCCCCCTCCCCATCTAGAATGCCCCGACGGCCGACACACGGACGCCCGGCCTGCCCGCGGCCATCGACACGGCGGTGGTAACTTGGTCGCCGACGGTGAGCTCGGGCGGCGCCCGGGCCGGCCTCATCCGGCTGGGTGCGGGTAGGCGGGCGGGGCGTGGAGCTCGTCCATGGCGGCGTCCATAGTGTCTAGGGTTCGGTGAGGGAGAAGAAAGAGAGGGGAGGGAAGAAGGGGGCACCCGCCGGGCGGGGGCAGGGCAGCGCGGGGAGCCGGTTGAAGACCACGGCGCGGCAGCCGAGGTTGAAGACGGCGTGCCTGGTTGGGCCTTTAGGCGGGCTAGTAAAATTGGCGCCTGGCCTGCGGCGGGCACCCGGCAGGCGGCGCCTAGCACTCCCCTCCTTGCAACCTAGGCTGCGAGGGATACAAAAAAGGTACCGGGCCTATATTACACACTGGGCTTTTGCACAACCACATGCGGGGCTTCAAGTGCATACTCAGAGCCTGCATCTCCTCTATTCTGCAATCCCTAAAGACCTTTGTGTTCTTTGCTTCTAGATGGCCCATAGAGTCAAGATGGCCAAGCTATACATCGCTTGTTTTGTTTCCTGCTGTCAACATTCGGGAGAACCAAGCTTCAAGATAGAGTATAGCAGAAAAAGAGCCAAAAGCGCGGAAAAAGTAGAAGTTCAAGGAGGAGACCCAAAACAAATACTCCTGTGGAGGAGAAGGGTCCTGTGGCAGTTTGCAGGAGCCTTAAGAACTGCTGGCTGGATTTAGGTTGTGGTTTGCTTGCGGGTTGTTTTGTGAATGGCGATTCTGTGCTCGCTGCAATGACCTGTTCAAATTAAGGGTCTTAGTCTATTCAAATTCAGGGGAAATTTGAAGTGTCTGTGTTATTCTTCAGATTGTTCAGTTGTAACCTTGTAACGCAGCAATAATTTGCATTTCACTGGCTTTTTTTTAAATTCCTAATTCTCATCATATTTGTTGCTTTCACACAGTAAACTAGTAAAAAAAACCCTGCTTACATCAGAAACAGATATTTGTTAGGTTGATCTCCACCAGTTGGCCCAACGGTCAACTGGGCCCTTGGTTTTACGCCCTGATCGGGGGCGTCCAGCCCAAGACAAGGCTGGTGGGCCCCTGTCGCACAGCCCTATAAAGAGGAGGTGGGGGCCACGGTTTAGGGTACGAGGTTCACCGGAGCCGCCACCCCACCGTCCTACTCCTAGTCCGATCGACGGGATGCGCTGCAGCGACAGGATGCTCCACTTCGCCACTGCCTCGTCGCCGTCGGGAGGCAGTTGCACTGCGTCGCCTTTCTTCACCGACGTGAAGACATGCCGGACTCCATTGCGGCCCCAATCCCTCTGGTATGATCTGTACCCTATCACTCCTCTCTCATCTCTCGGAATCCCTAGATAGTGTTCTAGGGTGATCTACTTGTTTGTTTATCACGAATAGAAGAAAACTCCCCTCTGCATCCGCACCTAGATGATCCCCAAATTACAACAATATTAACCAATGCTCTACCATGACGATCAGCACCTGTTTCATTAGAATTATTCGAAAGGCAAACACGAATTCCATACTGGCCCAATCGAGTGTAGGCACGGCAATGCCGCACCCTGTTTTCTAGTGCAATTCAAAAGCTGAACAGAGTGCCTTGCAACATAGGACTGCATTCACCAAACATCAACAAGAAAGAACAAATGCTGCAAGCTAAAGCATGTTGATCACAAATAAAAATACACGTAATGTTGAGATGGCATGTAAAGTTGATCACAAATAAAAATGTTGAATGAACAAATGTTGAATGAGATGGCATGGAAAGTTGTTCACAAATAAAAACACCCTGTGTCCTGAGAATCTGAGATGTTCCATGTTGGCAAAGGTATATCCAAAAGAACAACAGAACATTATTAACCAACCTCTATACATAATTGCATCCAGTTGACCATCATCTCTCTTGTATATGCCACTCAACGTAATTGCTTCACAAGATTTTTTTCTGAACCATTTCAATTCAAACTCCAAGTATTGATGACATATTAGAATAATACTACAAACAAATTCATGGCGAACATGTTGTAAACATGGAAAGTACACAATGTGTTTAATTTTGCTACAGAACTGATGAATGCCCATAGTTATAGCACATAAATATTACCCCTGATTCGATCTGATTATTTCTCTTTTTTAGTCTAGCGTTTAATAAACCATAGCATATATTTATTTAATTATTAATTAGCACCATGCCAACATATGCTTATTCAACACAGCATACTGTTGCAAGGCTACTTCACACAATTGCCATATATATTGCAAGAACAATGTCACAGAGTGTTTAAAGAGGAGAATATGTGGTGAAAAATTGAGTAAAAATCTGAAACCCATGTATCATAATAATAATATATATGGCTCGTGAATTTCACGATCAAATTAGTTCATGTTGTAAATTACATACTCAAACAAAGGACATACATTTTTGTAAAACATTGTCCTTCAATTCAATGTGCTTAGGCGTGATCTCAAAAATTGTCCTTCAATTCAATAACTTAGTACTGACATGCATTATATAAGCACATAAACAAATGATAGGATTATCAATACAAATCCATCAGAAGTAGTATATCATTGTAGCTTTTAAATGCACTCATGGAGAAATTTTACCTCTTACCAGAAGGTCAATTGAAGCCCTCATCATTGCCATGTCACACTTTGTGCTCTACCTGAATCTGCATGAAACGTTGCACTGAACCAAAATATATCCATGTTGCAAACAATAAAAATAGAAGCTCGCAGAGAGTTCCAGCCTTAGATGACTAGAATGAACTCCCAATTCAATTTAGAGGCTCAGAAGGGAAGTACTGAACGATCAGCATGCTGATCACATTTAATTTGCACGGTGTTATATCATGTATCATCATGGTTATAATATTAATAACTATAAAGCCATCCACAAATAATTCTCCACGACGAAACAAAAAGGAGGCACAGGTACGTTGATATATGTTTACGCATATATTGAAGTAACACAAAACCCAATAATTACTCTTTCTAGGTACTCCTGATCTACTGAAATCCCATGACCATATCTTCCATTTGCTCGTCGAGGTATCAATGGGAAGCGAGCTTAGACATGAACTCGAACAAAGCAGAAGGACAGCTTTTCACCAAATGCTGGAACCCATCAGTTGCCATCACCGCGTCCAGCGATTTCCAAGACTTGAGGAACTCATAGCAGGCTTCGGAACACCTGAGGTACCATACCACTCAAAACATTCCTTGTCTCCAATCAATGGACGCATGGTACCTTGTCTCCACAATAACACTCCTAGGGTCAGCTACTACCTCATCACATTTCTTGCTTTCATACAGTAAACTAGCAAAGCAACCCCTGCTTACATCTGTGAGAAACAAATATGAACCAATGCTCTACCTTGACGATCAGTTCCTGTTTCATTAGAATTACTCGAAAGGCAAACACGAATTCCATACTGGCCCAATCCAGTGTAGGCACAGCAATGCCGCACCCTGTTTTCTAATGAAATTCATAAGCTGAACAGACTGCCTTGCAACATAGGACTGCATTCATCAAACATCAACAAGAAAGTACACATGCTGCAAGCTAAAGCATCCAGGTTCTGCAGAATGAGTAGGTTGGAATCACAATTGAGAAACTAATGTCTCTCTAGAAGCAATGGAAGGACCAAACACAAATAGAGCAAGGCATCACAAGTCTCCTGACAGCGCTGATGATGCGAGGATTACAATAACGCACTGATTTGGTGAAACATGCAGTACCTACCCAATGTTGATCTCCTTGCATCCATATCAGTGGATAGTAAGCTTGGAAGTGAGCTCCTCCAGGACCGCAGGGCAACTCTTGATGAACTCCAAGCATTTCTCCTTGAGACCCTGACAGCTATGCCGCTCGGCCAGCACGAGCGTGGTCACCACCGAGCTCGTGTCAATGCACCAGCACAGCTTTTCCTCGCACATGAGCTTGAGCCTCTGGAGGCCAAACCTGTCGGCAGCTTCAAGCAGGCGCTGCGCCATGGCGGCTTCTTCTTCCTTGCTCACCTCGGGCAACGTGTCCGTATACATGAAGTGGAGCACGGCCTGTAAGACCCGTGGCTCCATGTCCTCGATGCAGTTGGTGGTGCTGGTACCCTCCTTCATGGAGCCGAGGAGCTTGGCCTTGAAGACCGGCGACCTCGCGGCGAGCACGCACCTGTGAGCACTGAACGTCTCCGCGCCGGCCTGGAGCGTGACGTCGGAAGCCTCCCCGCTGAAGAGCAGCTCCCCAAGGTGGCGGTGCAGGTCGGGCGGCGGCACGTCCACAAAGGGAGCATCTTTCACCGCGCGGAACCTGTCGAAGATGACAATGTCGCACTGGAGCGTGAAGCTGTCATCCTTGGGGTCGAGGAACAAGGTCTCCAGGTCCGCCTTGCTCATGTACTTGAAGAACCACCACCCACGCCCACGCGCGAGACTGTGCACCGGACTCTTGTGTGTTCGTTTCAGGTCGGCAGCCCCAGACCTGTTGATCACGGAAAGAGTGAACTGCGCCATGACGGCCCCGGCGGCGACGGCGCCGTCGAGGACGAGCTGCAGGGGAGGTAGCCGCGGGCCGCAGCCGTTGGGGAAGTAGTTGATGTACCAGCTGTAGCCCCCCGCCTGGAAATTGGAGGACCTGATGTGGGCGCCGCGGGGCAGGGACTTGGTGAGAGAGTAGCTGTCGATCTTGAGCCGGTGCGTCCCGGTGGCCGCCGCGGCGGTGATGGAGGACGACGAGGCGGCTTGTGGAGGTCCGCCGCTGCGGCCGAGAGACCCCGACATTGCGTTGCGCGAGCCAGCCTGCAATGCAATCAGGGCAGGGCAAATGTTTCCGATCCATATTCCTCGCAGCAAGAACAAATTAAAGGTGGTGAATTGGAGACGAGCTAGGGAGAAAGATGCCATGGTGACTCACAGCGGAGCCTTGGACACGAGGGGCTGTCACAGTCGGCTGCCCTCTTGCTCCAGCAGCCTCGCCGTCCAAGAGGAGAGGGTTTTGCTCCGAAGCAGAGTGGAGTGGGGAACGGCGACTGTGGAGACGACCAAGGGGGAAAGGCTCACGGTCACGGACTGGTTTCCTACTTTCCTTTCTTGGCAAAATGGTTCCTCTGTCTGGGCTGGGCTGGGCTTCCTAGATGGGCCTTTCTAGCCTTTGGGCCTATATATCCACACAGCTCATGAAAAGGGCTTCTCTGATTTGTTTGCTTTGAAATGCCAGGAACTCAAAAAGTCAATCTATCTATGATTATGATGCCAGCATACTGCCCTAACAAACTGATTAAAGGACATTTTTAGTGACAGACGAAGCATATTTGGCACATGAGTCAAAAAACCTGAAAATCGCATTCCAAGCCATAAACTTCATGACTTCTACAAATTGGATCATTCCAATGCGTTAAATCAACATAGTAATAAGCGCCTACAGATTCTTCAAAAATAATGGACAGCGCACAGCAGCCTCGCCAAAAACAAAAGAATAGATTTATACTGCTACAAAATAAATCGTAAAAAATGATGATATATCAGGACGTAATTCAGTCACAGGCAATTGAGATCGTTATGTTCAAACAAAGGAAACATGGAATTGATCTTTCCACATTGCGAACATATCTGCCAGTCAAGAACTTAGCATTTACCCTTTATCTTTATTTGTACCGTACCCACGTCAAGGAAACAAATTTATACATCAATTAGTAGTAACATAAACGCCCCAAGATGTTTCAGTGTTTTCATATTGTCACATTACAGCTCAATTTACTGAACAATGAGCAAACGTACACCGCAAGCAGCAACTTAACTAAATCCACATTGTTAAATTTACATGAACGTTTTCAGTCCATGCAATTATTTCATCAGAGGTATATCCCAATTATTTTTAGTTCAACGGCATGCAGTAATGACAAGATCAGCAATACAAACAACACAGGGAGATATCATAAATATGAAAAAAAGAACGAAACAAAAAAATGGATGCCAGTATTAAATCACCTCAATTATATGGCTGCAAATAGCTGAATTCTACCCTGACTTGGTTTAGTTCGTTTCATGTCTGTATTTGTTATGACCGGCGTCCAGTACCAGCGCCGAAAGCCCATTAGTGGCTAACTAGAGGCGCCGGCAGTAGGGGCAAAGGCCCAAATTATCAATTACTGTATCATTTATTTACTTATTAGAATTATGAGATGATCTATAAATACTTGTAAACATTTGATCAATGGAACTAAGCAAGTTGCAACCTAATTGTGGCCGGCTTCCTTTAGGGAGCCGGGATTCTCCAGCCTTAGCCGTCACCCCTGCCATCCCCAGCCACAGCGCCCCAGCGCCACCACCGTCCAGAGATCCACGGTAGGATCAGGAATCCTATCAATCTGGTATCAGTCTTAAATAGGACATCAGTTATAAGCTATAGCATGTGGTTTTTTGACATATATACTTCAATAAGCTGATTACAGGACATGTTGCAATGACAAAATACAGGGGAAGAAGAGATGACACATGGTGCTTAGAGCAACGATAGTGGGAGTAGACAGTATGAGATGAAGAATCATATCAAAATTTTGATTGCATGGTTCAGTAAGGGGATAATAACCTTCTCAAGTTGACACGTGCCAATTGATAATTCTACATGTTCATGTTCTTCGAAAACATGGACAATGAATATGATCATGCTGCCATATGCAACAATTTGCATCATTGCATGAGAACACTAATGGCCTATCAAAGACTAGTAAGAGCAAGGATAGTCGAAGGATGTACCTGTATAGGATTGAAACTTTGTGGAGGCATGTTTTGAGGAAGTTAAACCTTCTTTATTGGAGTCTGTAATCATACTACCCTTTAGTGAACCAGCATGAAACATTATGTTGACCAAAAACACATCCACAGAGCTAACAATATGATGAGTATCAATAGGGCATTGCAAAAACTAATTCAAATGCTGAGCACATATATGATAACAAAATAATGGCGTAGTATAAACTTCCATGTCAATTTGGAGGCTTATAATTGAACCAATTGCTAATCACAATAGCATGCATTTCTCAAATTATTGTTAAAAATCTATACACAAATGAATGTTAGAAGTAGCACCTGATAATTTTCATTTCAAACTAATAAAAAAAGGAAAGAAAAAAAAAAGTTTGAGTATCATAACAACACCAAATTGTCCTGGGCAGTTAAAATTTGACACCCGTTTCTTTGAACATTCATGTCTTTAATTCAGCAATGACAACTGTAACTCGTAAAAGGAACCAAGGACAAATCAGAATTTAGGTTTTAACTGATTACATGATAACATGCATGACAAAATAGAAGAACAATTGACACATAGTGTTTAACAAGAGGTCAAAGAAAATTATGTTGAAGAGCTGCAGCTGGAGAGGAAAGCATCTGATAATGTGATTACAAGTATTCATAAATTAATGACCTTTTCAAAAGGCCTCGGGGAAATATACATTATCAGCATACTCAAACAAATATAGCTTTATATGCTATCCAACAACTGTTCTATATAAACATGGCAAAAAATCAGCATATAAAAGTGCCAGGATTGTTGAAAAAATTTCATCAACATGTATATGAGATTGTTGCTTTCAAGCAATAGCATCGTCAAGAAATTGTTAATCTTCTATATATCAGTCATACTAGTGAGTGAAGAACTTCTTTACTGAATAGTATCCACCTTTAATTGTACCCTATCTGAACCTAAATATGCTGGACAAAAACACATCCAACCTGCTAACAAACAACCAAAAGAACAGAAAATGGAGAAATTACGGTGATGGAAGGCAATCATAAAATCCCATAACGAACTTCCAGGTTAATTTACATGCTTAGAAGTGAATTAACTGCTTTATAACATTAGCATGTTCCTGGCGTCATAGTTAAAAGCTGCCCATAAATGATTTGACGAGCAAGCAAAATAGGCACAGGTACATCACATCCTGTTGTGGACATGACTGCATATTCACATACAACTACTAGTACTAGAATAAGTAATATTAATTAGATAGTGAAACCAACTAATTAGTCTTCCTGGATAGTTGTAGTTGGCATCCCTGATCCACTGAAAGCCTCATGTTCATGTCCTTCATTTGCTCTTCCTCAAATTCAGTGTTGAGCAAGCTTGGACATCAGCTGAAACAAAGCAGAAGGACAGCTTTTCATCAGATGCTGGAATCCATCAGTCCCAGTGACCTCATCCAGTGTTTTAGGAGACTTGAGAAACTCAAAGCATGCCTCCTTAAGCGCTCGACAGTGGTGCTGCTCAGCCAATGCAAGTGTGGCAGCCACCGTGCTCACATCAATTTGCTGGCACAGCCTTTCCTCACATATCAGCTTAAGCCTCTGCAAGTCGTATCTGTCTGCAGCTTCTAGCAAATGCTGCGCCATCGTGGCTCCACCGTCATCTTGTTTTATCATCTCTGGCAGCGAGTCGGTGTAAATGAAATGCAGCAAGGTCTCGAACACCTGAGGTTCCATATCATCGATGTGTATGCAGTTCTCCGTGGTGGTGCCTTCTTTCATCGGGCCAAAGAGCAGTGCATCGAAGACCGGCGACCTTGCAGCAAGCACACACCGGTGCGCGGCAAATGTCTTGCCCCCGACAAGAAACTTCACATCGGCACCCTTTCCTCCTAGGAGGAGGGCACCGAAATGCTGTGGCAACTCGAGCGGCGGCACCGCAACGATGAATGCTGGGACGGCCTCCGCGCGTGGCTGGCCGGCGACGATTATGTCGCACCTGATCGAGAAGCAGTCATCCTTGAGGCGGTTCGACTTCTCCAAGCTCTCTCTCCTGACGAATTCCTTGTATCCCCACGCTCCGTTGGTGCTGAATCTACGGGCCTCGAGGCTACCGACGAAGGCCGGCTTCTGCCTCTCCACCTGGTCGATGAAGCTCAACTCGTACTGCGCCATCACTTCGTCCCCGGGCGCGCGACCTTGTCCTTGAGACAGAGGAAGATGGAGATGTGAGCGGCGGTCTCCGGGCGGTCGCCGTTGGGGTAGTACCAGATAGACCAAGTGCGCCCCGCGACGCGGAAAGGGAGGGACTCGAAATGCTTTCCATTGGGGAAGGCGGCTTTGATGCTCGAGTAGCCCCTGATCTCGAGCACGTGGTAGCCGCTCGCGGAGCTGCCGACGATAGCGGAGGCGGAGACCGAGGGGACGCTATCGTCGCTAGCGGCGATGCGCCGGCAGCTCGGGGTGACAGGAGCCATTAGTAAGGTGCCGACGACGTAGTGGTGCGCTCGATCCTCGAGGGGGTGGAGCGGCGGAGCGGGTAGTGGAACGCAGTGTCACCGGCGGAAGAAGGGAAGGGGGGAGGAGGCGGCGGCGGAGCCGAGGGGTTGGGACTGGGACGAGACAATTTTCGACTTTCGGGTTTATTAGGGTGTGATGAGAACCGAGAAATTTGTTATTTGGCACGTTTCATCTGCATGTCTTCTATGGCATGATTGCTGGAATAATGTTGCTCTCAGTGAAACCTTTCCACATCTTTACTCATATGCAATTCAGGATTCACTCAAATTGACAATGGCTCTCTCAACGGATCCTCTTCATGATTTATTTCAATTGCCTTTGTCAGTGGAGGCCTTTACTGAATTTAATGATTTCTCAAATCTTCTGCAAAACTTTCAGACTCAGAACATAGGAGATGTTTGGCATTACAGTTGGGGCTCTTCCTATTCCTCAAGGAAAGTTTATGCAATTCTCATTGGACATCATGACACTCCTTCAACTTTTCATTGGATGTGGAAATCTGCTTGTCAAAATAAACGAAAATTTTTCTTCTGGCTTGTGCTTCAAGACTGTTTAAGTACCAGAGCTGTTAAGATGAAGGAATATGCATTTGCTAGATTATACATGTGTTTTGTGTCAGCTAGGGGTGGATGAAGATCTATGTCACTTGCTCTTTCATTGCCCGTTTGCTATGTCATGCTGGAATTTGATTTACGTAATCATTCCTAATTCTTTAAATGTTCTTTGCAATTGTGGAAAGTATCAAATCTCAATTACAGGTCCAATGTTTCATGGAAATTATTGTGACAATGTGCTGGTCCATCTGGATGCTTAGGAATGATGTGATATTCAGAGCTCAGAACCATTCTCTCCAGAGATGCAAGGAAGTTTTCAAAAAGGAATTTGCCCTAGTTAAGCTGAGGGCAAAAGCTCCTCTTAAAATCAGTTTAGATTTATGGATAGCTTCTCATTTGTATTTTTTTAATTTTCTTTCATACTTTCTT
This sequence comes from Hyparrhenia diplandra, assembly GCA_015847255.1. NCBI lineage: Eukaryota > Viridiplantae > Streptophyta > Magnoliopsida > Poales > Poaceae > Hyparrhenia > Hyparrhenia diplandra. Next base: position 741,360 of record JADLZK010008681.1, read on the forward strand.
CGTCTCTTGAAGACGTTGTGTAAGAACTTTATACTTTTTTGTTTATAATAAAAGCACAGTAGGGGCTTGCCCCTCCTGTTTTCATCTTATTTTATAACATTTGTTAAAGTTTATATGTTTTCTTGCTTCGACCATGTACATTACTGGTTTCTTTCCGTCTCTTCGACGCCAGTTTTGCAAAACCAACTTACTAGAGCCGAGAGACGAGTCTGACTCCTAAGTACTCCAAAGTTAAGCAAAAACCATCTTACTAGAACCTAGAGATGAGCCTATCTCCTAAGTACTCCAAAGTTAAGCGTGCTTGGTTTGAAATGATGGGTGATCGACCGAGAAGTCCTTCCCGAGTGCACATGAGTGAGGACAAAGTGCGCGAAAAGACTAGTGTTGGTGCGTGAGGGCAGTCTTGATCCTTAAAGAGCCGTGAATCTGTCAATGTAAGCGGGTTGGCCTCGAGGAAGCAGGACGTTACAATGGCGACGACGACCTCCAGGATCCGCGAGCGAGTGCACGTATCTGCCCTCCGCTTTGGGAGCGCACTGGGAAATCCCGAGTAGCGAATGGGTACCTGATAGATAGAAAGGGGTACTTTAGTCTTTTAGGTTGTTCTCCTTTTTTTCTTTTTATTTTTGGACATTTAATAGTACTAGCTCTCACAGTGTCAAAAGGAGGGTAGACGGACCTTTTTGTCATAGGCAGCCGGGGACCGGCTGCATGCCACCAGGAACCAGCTATGGTCAATTACAATTAACAGATGGATAGGGATTAGTAGTTAATGGCTGCAGCAATAGGAGTGCATGCCCAGCCAGCTGCAAAGGAGTCCGAGGAGGCCAGATTAATGGGAAATAGGAGAGTAATGGCTGGGCTAGAATCAAGGAGCCAAGGGGCCATGCGCCAGCTAGAGGAGTGGAGGGCTGGGCGCCAGCCCATCTATTTATATCCATGTAACCAGCTCTGATGGGTAAGCAATGAACAAGAATGAAGTTATCAGTCCACTATCTCATCCCCTCCGAGTCTCATCCCTCAATCTATCAAGCTCTTGGCAAAGCATAAGGCCTAGTTATCGCCCTCTTATGAACTAATGTTCTTAGCATTCGGTATCGAAGATCCGGCGTTCACAAATCCACCTCATTTGCATCTTCTTCAACCTCTAATCCTCATCATCCACCACCTTGCCACCGGACTTCACCATACCCTTAGCCTTTGCGGCCGTTACACCACCACCGCAACCTCTACCACAATTCCGGAAGATGGATTTTCCAAGATTTGACGGAAATCGATCCTCTCGCCTTCATTAGCCAATGTGAGTCCTACTTACGCGTGACATATATCACGCCCCACTTTTTAATGGGACTTTTAATCTCGTATTGGCGCCGGGATCACGCTACCAATACGTTTACCGAGTCACGGTGAATGGAAATCAGTTATAGATGAACTATTAGAGCATATATTGACATAGGATAGAAGGACTTACAGCGGTGTTGAAGACACCACTCTGGATTATATTGATCAGAGTAGCCAACTGTGAAGCAGTGGTTTATCTGTGACGGGTCTGCTAGGGTGCTAGACCGTCTAGGCACGACTCCATGTTCCACAGGCAACTTGAGCGTGGATGGAATTCCTGGACTTCTACGTCTTTCTCCTAAGCAACGTCTTGCAAGCTCCTACGTCGTGGGTCTCCTACTTCAACAGCGACCTTACCTTCGGATATGCCGATATCTGTAAAAACAGAGGGGTGAGTACAAAGGTACTCAGCAAGTCCAAACCAGGGGTGGTTTGGTATTTTAAGGGTTTGGGCCCTAGCAGAGTCTCTAAAACTGCTCTTGCTAGTTCCCGGGATTATCTCATCTGGTCATCACCATCACGTCGTCACAAACATTAGTTATTTCTAATCATAGATGTTCTCGCCTAGCATTCTCCCATTCCAAGGACGTGGCTATTCGAATAGATTCAATAAAACTCTGCAGAGGTTGTACAATTTCCCCACACGATGGACACATCCTCTTCCATGATCAGTGGTTGACAGAGGTCCAACGAGATCCGTACCCGCTTGAGTGCTACTCTAGGTATATTGGTATAATCTTCACCACGACTTCTCAGGGGTTGGAAGGACAACACGCCACCATAAGGATGACGCATCACCCTAGACAATATGGTGATACCAAATCACCCACGGCTTTGGAGGTAATACCTAATTACCCAACCTATCTTGTCAACACCACTCTCAATCTCAAATCATCAATATGTGCCTCTAGCACTGCGCCACCGCGCCCAAACACTTTTGTGAAAGACCACTCAGCATCCACGCCAACCGGACTAGGGGCCACTCTCCCCACATCTGCTCCCAATAGGTCGTTTGCCTGCTCCGGCCACCTTGGATCCCAATTATACCTCAAGCCAACGGGGTGTGAATCAAGCCGTCCCAGATACGACGTGTGGTTGTACGAAATATCTCACTAGGTAGAAGGTCTTATGAACCGGTCCTTAGGGAGGCGAGTATCTCTCCGCAGGAATCCCCTCACGGCAATTCCCATAGTAATCCATCTCACAATGAATTACTATCACCCACCTCTTTTGTTGATTAGGGTTCATTAACATTCTTAGGTTATACTTGATTACAGCGTATGAGCGTAGATAACGTGGATGATTACGTCATCCGACTTAGCTCCATAGCTTCGTTATTCAGCTCATACCACTATATACTAGTCCAATTTACCATCATCATTATCATTACATTATCTCATCACATTATTAAGGTCATGATTAGGGGGTAAGGACTTGCACAGGAGGAGGTTCTTACAAATCAGCACAGGCGTCGTACGTCTCTAGCTTTCCTCGGACGGAGGCTCCTAATCGGGTCGTCGAATCTACCTTACGCCCGGGCGATAAACCCTAGCTTGAACTAGAACATATAAAACAAACATAGAACATTATGGTGGCAATGGGTTAGATTCAAAGTGCTAGATTTTAGATGAATTATGGAAGTCGTTTCACGCGAAACGGAGTTAGTATGCATGAGATATGGATTTTATAATATTAATCCCTAATTAAATCATTAGGGTAATATTATAATATAATTTTATCATGTAATAAAATTGGGACTAATTACATGATAAAATTCTATAAATCAAATAATGAATTTACAAATTTTTGGGAATTTTTTCGACACGGGAAATGGTACTTATAATAAATTGTGTACAATTCTTGGGTGTACATAGCAATTTCGCTAGTGTGCCATTTGCCTCTATGTGTTGTACAGGCGGCGCGTGGGTCCGTTGGGTGCCACGTGGGCAGCGATTGCCTGTCTTGTGGTGAGCGGTGGAAAAGCGGCGGGTGTCGTGGCGGCTCTTGATTGGGCCACGTCGCGTCGCGTCGTGAGGAAGTGGCGGCGTCGGCGGGTGTTCCGTCCGCCACCTCCCGACAGCGGCCGTCGGAGGTCTCGCCGGAATACCTCATTCTGTTCCGGCTCGCCGTGAGGGGCTTGTTGGATCCGTCTTCCGTCCCACCGACTTCTTTGGCGGTACGGGTGGCGGAGTGAGGCACCTACCTCGGCCGGCCGGCGGCGGCGGAACTCGGCGGCGGTGTGTGTACCGGGCGCCCAGCTGCACTTCATTCACAACCAAATAGCGGAACGAAAGGAGGGTAGGACTCAAGGGAGATTGCCCTTTGCCAGGCACCTCCCAAAATGATCCCTTCGCTGGGCAGCTTAACCTAGCTCGCGGCGCGCGGCCTTTCGGGTTGGGGGAAAATGGGCGCACGGCGAGGAAGAGAGGGGGAAAGAAGGAAATCGGCGCGCCGCGCGTGTTCGGCCAAAGGCGGAGCTCGGATGGTGGTGGCGCGTCGATTGAGCTTCTGGGGGGCTATTTATAGCCGCGGCGGGTGAGCCCCGCCGGTGAGGTCTTTTCCCCCGCCAGATATTTCCGACCATGCTCCCCGCTTTGTGTCCTAAGTGGACCTTGAGCCGGTGCATCATGGTACAGGGCGCACCGAGCTCGTCTCGTGTGAGCTGGGCGGGTGTTGGGTCGCGCGTCCCTACAACGGGCATTGTCGTTCGCCATGGCGGCACCCGGTCGTGGCGCGGCGTGCATGTTGACCCGGCCCTGTGCGCCGCGGGTTCCAATGGGTTCAATTTGGGCCGAGGGCACGCGTCGATTCGAGCTCCGATGGCTGGTCCGTCGCGTAGTCCTTGTCACCGGCGTGGGCGTGGGTCACGGCGAGCGCAGTACCTTCGTGTGTGTTGATCGGCTCCTCTCGTGACGCGGCCGAGCTGGCCGTGGGGTGACACGAGGATTCAATGAGGCGGTCATACGCTCCACTATTGGCCGGCCGTCGCGTCCGGTGATGCGGGGGCCCGGTGTCGGGCGCGCGCGCGGCCACGACACGGCGGAAGGGAGGGGATGGAGCCGAGCCCGGTCCCCGCTTCGTCGGTGGGTGAGTGAAGGGAGGCGGCCGGGCCTGCCTGCCTCGGCCGCGGGTTTGGGCGGCCCATTCGGGCGAGGAGAAGAAGAAAGAGAGAGGAAATTTGGCCGGGCCGAGCCGGGGAGAAGGGAAGAGGAGGGAATAGCCCGATAGCTCTTTCACTATTTCTTTTTCTTTCTTTCTCCTTATTTCTTCCCCTTGTGTAAAAATATATGTATGTATTTATATTCATTTTACAAGCACAATATTCTATATTCTCCCATCTTATATTCGTGAGAATATTCGATCATTTGTACTCATAAAAAAATATATACATATATAGGGATGCACACTCCTTTCCCTAATTCTATCATTTCATGTGTACTATGTATGTTGTAAATATTCTTCCCAAGCACCTTTATACCCCATGACTTAGTTGTCAAGAATATTTATTTATGGTGCTCATTAAAATATTCACATATATTTTTTGGTACACATGTGTGTGTCGGTATTTATTCAGAGAAAGTTTGTAAACCGTTCTCATGCGATATTCTTCCATAAATAAAATCTAGGGCTTACCTTGCATCCTTTGCGACCATAGAGCTCAACAAGCAACAAACAAAGAGACCCCTAATTTTCTATATGATGACATGACATGGTTTTAAGCGAGGGGGTTTCAGTTTGGCGGGAAAATAAATCAAGTTTTAGTTGTAATTATAAAAGTTCAAATTTTTAGTGAATTTTAAAATGATGCAAAAACACGGGTGTTACAAATCTACCCCACTTAGATGAATCTCGTCCCCGAGATTCCTAGTCTCTGAGTGAAAGTCCTAACTTGAGGCCTAAAGGTAGAGATAGAGAGAGGGAAAAACTTTCCATTGCTTACAGTCTTTGTCTTTGTCGAACCTCTACGATTATCGTGCTACTCGTCTCCGGGGCAACACAACACCGTGGAGGGTACGCCTTCTCGCCGTTGGTGATTCTTGCTTTTTTTTACCCCATCTTCTTGGTCTTGCCTCTATCTTCGTAGTCTTCGGTCTTCTCTGGCTACCCCACTTAGAGAATTTATTCCTCTAGTGTCTCAGTCTTCTAGTGTCTTACGGTGTCCGTCCTCTAGCTTGTTCCTTTCGGTGGTCTTCTCGCGGTGTATCCTTGTTATATCATCTTAGCCCATTTCTATTTTTCTCTATTTCTTCTTGTTCTCGCCCATTTGATTCTTTCTCCTTCCTTATTTTCGCCCGTTGGTATTTTATTTTCTTCTTTTGCACATAGTACTACCCCACTTAGAAAATTTTTTACGCTTATCATTTGCTACGTGGATTTTGAACTTAGACACCCGTCAATCTTTCTTCGTCGATGCTTGCGTTCGGATCGTGGATTAAGCACAATGTTCTTGATTACTACAAGGGGAGTACAACAGTAGAGCGAAATGGTAATGCTACTCTACGTTTACACCTCCCTTGGGAGTGGTGGTTCTACTGCATCGGTCATGGTGGCTTCATTCGCGGCTCGGTACTTGGCTCTGCTTGTTGGGGGCTTCTTCTCACGGGTGGTGCTTGACCGAGTGGCGAGGGGTGCTTCGGGTTGTCGGTCTTGCCGGTGATGGTGGCTGGTGGAGTTCGTTCTTCTTTCCGTGAAGGGGTTGGCGAAGCATTCCGTTGGTGGTGGCAGGTTACGGCGGGCCGTGGTGTGTCTTCGCGTCTTGATTGGATGGCGATGGTGGTGTCCCTCGGTTCTCGGACGTGTCGCTCTTGAATGGCCTTCAAGGTCTCGGCAAGTGCAACCTCTCGGCGAGTTGCCGTGGCGACTTGCTCCTTGGCGTGTGCGTGCTCCGCGGTCGTTGAGCGTGGCTCTCGGCTCGTTCGACTCGGCCGAATCGAGCTCCTTATGGTGGCGTCTGGCGGTCGTCTTTGCTCATCAGGCGGCGAATAGGATAGCGAGGTGCGTGATGACGGGGCTGCCTTGTGGACCTCGCCGTCTTCTAGCGAGCAATCCAGGCGGGGGGTGATTCTTGCCTTACGGTGGTAGGTGTCTCATAGGGGTGCGGGCGATGGGCTCTCTGTAGATGGCACGCGGCGGTGGAGTGCCTTGCGTGCGGCGACTTGGTAGGTGTCGGGAGGCGAAAACCAATGGTGGTCACACTCCGGTCGTCGGTGAGGGCGGGGGTAGTCTTGGCTCTTGGCGATGTAGGCGGTGACCGGCGATGGGTGCGGCGCTCTTCATTTTCGCTACCCTCATACTCGGGGGTTCACGGATGCCAAGGTTTTGTGCGGTGTGGTAGAAGTTGGGGAAATCAAGGGGTGTTGATGCAGCGTTTTGCTAACCCAAGTGCCGGCCATTTTTGGTCGTGGGTGGTGATGACTCTCGGTGAGTGGATGGCAAGGGTGTGATGGCAGAGAGTGGAAAAATGGAGGCTAGCAATGGAATGGTTGGAGTGGGATGGTGGTGAGAGCGATGGTGGTGCTCTTTTTTATAGTGGGTCGAAGGTGATGGCTTCTGGGAGAAGCTTGGTCGCTGGTATTGCGGTTGTGATGTGTGGTGGAAGGAATGGGAGTGAGTCTCCTGTATTCATTGACCTTGCAATAGTGGTGTGGTCGGGGGGATTTGTGTGGTCTTGGCGGTGGATTCCCTTATAGTGGGGACTATATGTCCTTTCTCTTTGTTGGCATCTTGCTTTTACGGCATTCTGTATGCTTCGGGGCATCTGTTTGCTTTTCGGGCATAAACATCTTTTATGGGCTTGATGACCGTCTTCAATTACGGTAATCTTACGTTCATCTTCTACTTGAATACTAATCTTAAACCCCGGCTTGCATTACTAGCTCTGGTTGTCACTTGATCTGTTGCACATTGTCTTGAATGGCTTCGTCGGTCGTGGGCTCGGGGTCAAAGCAACGGGCAGTGATATCAGATTTTCGGCATTGAGGTGACAAAGATGTCGGCAATGTTGCACGATCGTCGCACAAAGAATATCTTGAGGCGATGGTGTGTGACGGCCTGTAGGAGAGAACACTGATGTGGTTCAACGGCTACATTCGTGTAGTCCACTGGTTGTCGTTACGTCCCTGCAGGTTATTTCCTATTCTATTTGGACTAGAAGGGGGTTGGGAGGGAAAAGCACCAGATACGATAAGGGTCTACCTAACTAAGGATTAGGGGAAAGCAAGCATTTTAGGTAGGGATAGACTTTGGGGTATCCTAGTAACACTAGTGTCGGGAAACAATACAAACTTACCTGGTGTGAATCGTATGAAAAGTTAGTCACGGCGAACTAAGTTTATAGGGAAACTTGTCTTGTTACTCGTGACTTGAGAAGAGTTTCAGTACGTTCACGGATCCTATTGAAATCTTACTTCCATTGATTACTGTAAGTAGTAATACTGGGAAATTTTCCATTGGATTGAGAAAGAACACAACATTTTATTAAACAAACAAGCGCAACAATATATTACATCACGCAGACGATTACATAGATGATATAAGGTCACATCACACATTGCGACTATCATGACGACTTATTGTGCGACTTTGCGACTACTAAGACTAGAACCATGGGTTACCATAACGGCTCGTAGCTACTACTACTGCTACTAGGGGTCTAGTATCGAGGTTCATAGTTACAACAAGCATGCTACTGTGGCTGCTTAACTTAGGACATTGCTACTTAACTAGGACTTGTCACATAACGGTGCCTTGTGGGATCTTACTTCACAGTACTCTTGCACAATCACTGAGGCAACAAGGGATCGTCTTGGGTTTTATCGGGTCTCTAGTGGTGAAGCCTCCTTTTCTTACGGACATGGGTGTCGACATGTGGTGACTTCCGTACTCCTTGCAATAGGCTTGAAGGGCTCTTAATGCAAGCTTACGGCAAGTGTCCCATAACTCGTTCCTTGTTCAAGGAAAATCCTCGTGCCCTTCGCGATGTGGAAACATCGGGATGTGCGATTGCATCACACATTCGGTATTCCATTCTCGTAAGTCACTTTCGGTAGTAGTCCGAGGCTTACGAGTGTACCCTAGTTGTGAGAGAATTTCCCGAGAGAAGCTTTGGAAACGTCCCAAAGGTTAGTCCATGTGTATGACCATCCGTCCATCCATTTGCATCACGTATAATATTGACATGTACGCAACATAAGGTTATTCGGATTGGTGCTCAAGTCTTTAAGTAGAAATCCTTAAGTAAATTTTTAGAAATTTGTGCCAATTAATTTAATCCAGATATTTTTCCATCCTATACGGTCAAGCTCGGCTACGATACCACTACATCACGCCCCACTTTTAATGGGACTTTTAATCTCGCGTATTGGCGCCGGGATCACGCTACTAATACGTTTCTGCGAGTCACGATAATGGAAATCAGTTATAGATGAACTATTCGAGCATATATTGACATAGGATAGAAGAACTTACAAATGGATTATATTGATCGAGTAGCCAAGCGTGAAGCGTGGGTTTATACGTGACGGGTGCGCTAGGGTGCTAGACCGTCTAGGCACGACTCCATGTTCCACGATCAACTTGGAGCGGATGGAATTCACGGACTTCTACGTCTTTCTCCTAAGCAACGTCTTGCAAGCTCCTACGTCGTGGGTCTCCTACTCGGCGGCGACCTTACCTTCGGATATGTCGATATCTCGTAAAAGCAGAGGGGTGAGTACAAAGGTACTCGGCAAGTCCAAACCAGGGGTGGTTTGGTATTTTAAGGGTTTGGGCCCTAGCGAGTCTCTAAAACTGCTCTTGCTAGTTCCCGGGATTATCTCATCTGGTCATCACCATCACGTCGTCACAAACATTAGTTATTTCTAATCATAGATGTTTCGCCTAGCATTCGCCCATTCCAAGGGCGTGGCTATTCGAATAGATTCAATAAAACTCTGCGAGAGGTTGTACAATTTCCCCACACGATGGACACATCCTCTTCCATGATCGAGTGGTTGTGAGAGGTCCAACGAGATCCGTGCCGCTTGAGTGCTACTCTAGGTATATTGGTATAATCTCCACCACGACTTCTCGGGGTTGGAAGGACAACACGCCACCATAAGGATGACGCATCACCCTAGACAATATGGTGATACCAAATCACCCACGGCTTTACGGGTAATACCTAATTACCCAACCTATCTTGTCAACACCACTCTCAATCTCAAATCATCAATATGTGCCTCTAGCACTGCGCCCAGCGCCCAAACACTTCCGTGAAAGACCACTCGGCATCCACGCCAATGGGACTAGGGGCCACTCTCCCCACATCCGCTCCCAATAGGTCGTTTGCCGCCCTCAGGCCACCTTGGATCCCAATTATACCTCAACCCAGCGGGGTGTGAATCAAGCCGTCCCAGCATACGACGTGTGGTCGCATGCGAAATATCTCACTAGGTAGAAGGTCTTATGAACCGGTCCTTAGGGAGGCGAGTATCTCTCGCGAGGAATCCCCTCACGGCAATTCCCATAGTAATCCATCTCACAATGAATTACTATCACCCACCTCTTTTGTTGATTAGGGTTCATTAACATTCTTAGGTTATACTTGATTACAACGTATGGCGTAGATAACGTGGATGATTACGTCATCCGACTTAGCTCCATAGCCGTTATTCAGCTCATACGACTATATACTAGTCCAATTTACCATCATCATTATCATTACATTATCTCATCACATTATTAAGGTCATGATTAGGGGGTAAGGACTTGCCTGGGAGGTTCTTACGAATCGGCACTGGCGTCGTGACGTCTCTAGCTTTCCTCGGACGGAGGCTCCTAATCTGTCGTCGAATCTACCTTACGCCCGGGCGATAAACCCTAGATTGAACTAGAACATATAAAACAAACATAGAACATTATGGTGGCAATGGGTTAGATGGAAAGTGCTAGATTTTAGATGAATTATGGAAGTCGTTTCACGCGAAACGGAGTTAGTATGCATGAGATATGGATTTTATAATATTAATCCCTAATTAAATCATTAGGGTAATATTATAATATAATTTTATCATGTAATAAAATTGGGACTAATTACATGATAAAAATTCTATAAATCAAATAATGAATTTACAAATTTTTTGGGAATTTTTCGACACACGGAAATGGTACTTATAATAAATGGTGTACAATTCTCGGGTGTACATAGCAATTTCGCTAGTGTACCCAGCGCTGCCTCTATGTGTCGCATACACCGACGCGTGGGTCCGTTGGGTGCCACGTGGGCAACAGATTACTGTCTTGTGGTGAAGCGGTGGGGAAAACGGGGGCAGGTGTCGTGGCGGCTCTTGATTGGGCCACGTCTTAACGATGCTACTGCGAGTGGCGGCGTCGACGGGTGTTTCCGTCCGCCACCTCCCGACAGCGGCGTCGTCGGAGAGGTCTCGCCGGAATACCTCGTTCTCGTCCGGCTTCGCCGTGAGGGGGCTTGTTGATCCGTCTTCCCGTCCTCGACTTGCTTTGGCCGGCACGAGGGTGGCGGAGTGAGGCACCACCTCGACGGCGACGAGGGCGGCGGAATTTCGGCGGCTGCGGTGTGTATACCAGGGCGCCCGGCTGCACTTCATTCACAACCAAATAGCGGAAACGAAAGGGTAGGACTCAATGGAGATTACTGACCTGCCCGACACCTCCCAAAATGATCCCTTCGCTGAACGCTTTTAACCTAGCTCGCGGCGGCGGCGGCGCTCGGGTTGGGGGAAAATGGCGCACGGCGGGGAAGAGAGGGGAAGGAAGGAAAACCGAGGCGCCGCACCGCGTGTTCCGCCCAAGGCGGAGCTCCTGGATGGTGGTGGCGCGATCGATTGAGCTTACCGGGGCTATTTATAGCCACGGACGGGTGAGCTTCGCGGTGAGGTCTTTTCCGCCCGCCCGAATATTTCCGACCATGCTCCTGTGTGTCCGTGGACCTTGAGCTGGTGCATCATGAGCTGGGACGCACCAGAGCTCGTCTCGGTGGCGGGACGGGTGTTGGGCGCGGCGTCCTACAGCGGCCTGTCGTTACGCCTGGCGGCGGCACCCGATCGTGGGCGCGGTGGCATGTTGACCCGGCCCCCCGTGGCGCACGGGTTCCAATGGGTTCCCAGCTGGACGGGGCACGTCCGATTCGAGGCTCGATGAGGGCGGTCCGTCGCGTAGTCCTTGTCACGGCGTGGGCGTGGAGTCCGCAGCGGCCTTGCACCTGCCGTGGCGTGTTGGCTCCCTCCCATGCGGCGTCGGCTGGCCGTGGGGTGACCGCGAGGATTCAATGAGGCGGTCATCTGCTCCCACTATTGGCCGGTCGTCGCGTCCGGTGATCGCGGGGCCTCGGTGTCGGGCGCGGCGGCGTCACGACCGCGGCGAGGAAGGGGATGGAGCCGAGCCCCGGGTCCCGCTTCGTCGGTGGGGTGAGTGAAGGGGAGGCGGCCCGGGCCCGCCTGCCTGGCCGTGGTCGGGCCGGCCCATTCGAGGCGAGGAGAAGAAAAGAGAGGGGCCGGTTGGGCCGAGCAGGGAGAAGGGAAGAGGAGGGAATAGCCCGATAGCTCTTTCACTATTTCTTTTCCTTTCCCATTTTCTTTTTCTTTCTTTCTCCTTATTTCTTCCCCTTGTGTAAAAAATATATGTATGTATTTATATTCATTTTACAAGCACAATATTCTATATTCTCCCATCTTATATTCGTGAGAATATTCGATCATTTGTACTCATAAAAAATATATACATATATAGGGATGCACACTCCTTTCCCTAATTCTATCATTTCATGTGTACTATGTATGTTGTAAATATTCTTCCCAAGCACCTTTATACCCCATGACTTAGTTATCAAGAATATTTATTTATGGTGCTCATTAAATATTCACATATATTTTTTGGTACACATGTGTGTCGGTATTTATTCGAGAGAAAGTTTGTAAACCGTTCTCATGCGATATTCTTCCATAAATAAAATCTAGGGCTTACCTTGCATCATTTGCGACCATAGAGCTCAACAAGCAACAAACAAAGAGACACCTAATTTTCTATATGATGACATGCAGGTTTTCGAAAACGGGGTTTCAGTTTAGGCGGGAAAATAAATCAAGTTTTAGTTGTAATTATAAAAAGTTCAAATTTTTAGTGAATTTTAAAATGATGCAAAAACACGGGTGTTACAAATCTACCCCACTTAGATGAATCTAGCCCCGAGATTCCTAGTATATAGAGTGAAAGTCCTAACTTGAGGCCTAAAGGTAGAGATAGAGAGAGGGAAAACTTTCCATTGCTTACAGTCTTTGTCTTTGTCGAACCTCTACGATTATCGTGCTACTGTCTCGAGGGCAACACAACACTGTGGAGGGTACGCCTTACGCTATTGGTGATTACTGCTGTTTTTACCCCATCTTCTTGGTCTTGCCTCTGTCTTCGTAGTCTTCGGGTCTTCTCTGGCGGTTACCCCACTTAGAGAATTTATTCCTCTAGTGTCTCCGGTCTTCTAGTGTCTTCTGGTGTCTGTCCTCTAGCTTGTTCCTTTGCGGTCTTCTGCGGTGTATCCTTGTTATATCATCTTAGCCCATTTCTATTTTTCTCTATTTCTTCTTGTTCTCGCCCATTTGACTAGAATGAACTCCCAATTCAATTTAGAGGCTCAGAAGGGAAGTACTGAACGATCAGCATGCTGATCACATTTGATTTGCACGGTGTTATATCATGTATCATCATGGTTACAATATTAATAACTATAAAAGCCATCCGCAAATGATTCTCCATGATGAAACAAAAAGGAGGCACAGGTCTACTGAAATCCCATGACCATATCTTCCATTTGCTCGTCGAGGTATCAATGGCAAGCGAGCTTAGACATCAACTCAAACAAAGCAGAAGGGCAGCTTTTCACCAAATGCTGGAACCCAACCCATCAGTTGCCATCACCGCGTCCAGCGATTTCGAAGACTTGAGGAACTCATAGCAGGCCTCCTTAAGCCCTTGGCAGCTATGCTGGTCAGCCAACGCCAGCGTGGTCGCTACCGTGGTCACGTTAATGTGCCGGCATAGCCTGTCCTCGCATATCAGCTTAAGCCTCTGCATGCCGTACCTGTCAGCGGCCTCTAGCAAATGCTGTGACATTGTGGTGCTGGCGCCATCATCCTCGGCATTACCTTGTCCCTCTGTCTCCGGCGGCAGCGAGTCTGTGTAAATGAAATGCAGCAAGCTTCGGAACACCTGAGGTACCATACCATCAATGGTTACAGGTGTGCAGCTCTGATTCTGTGCTGTGGTGCCTTCTTTCATGCAGCCTAAGAGCATTGCATCAAACACCGGCGACCGAGCAGCCAGCACACACCGGTGCACCGCAAACGTCTCGCCTCCGACAAGAAAACCTCACATCTGCACCCTTTCCACTCAGGAGGAGTTCGCGGAAGTGCTCTGACCAGTCGGGCGGCGGGACCGTGACGAACGATCTGGCGGGGAGCCCACCAGCCGCCGCGCGGGCCTCACTCAAGACGTTGATGTCGCACCTAACAGTGAAGCAGTCGTCCTTGAGGCGCTCCGACTGCTGCAGCTCCGTCTTCTTGATGAATGTGCGACGGCCCCAGCTGCCGTGACTGACGAACCTGTCCGCTTTGAGACCACGGACATAAGACGGCGTTTGCATCTCCACTTGGTCCATGAAGCTGAACACCAGCTGCACCATCAAGGGCTTGGCGACGGCTTCATTAAGGATGAGAAAAGGGAGATGTAATCTGCAGACTCCGGACAGTCGCCGTTGGGGTAGTACCAGATAGCCCAGGTGTGCCCTGCGACGTCGAAGGGGCGGGACTCGACATACTTGCCGTTGGGGATAGTTAACTTGGTGCGCGAGTAGCCCTCGATCCTGAGCACGTGGAATCCGCTCGCGGCGCCGGCGACGATGGCGGAGGCGAACCTGTCGTCGCCGGCGATGGGCACGGAGTGCGAGACGGTAGGAGGCATAGTCGGGGCGCGAATGAGGGGAGCGGGGCTCGAGGTGGGATGGCGCGGCGCGGCGCGGGGCAGGGACGAGGTTTGCGGCGGCGGCGGCGGCGAGCAAATTTTTTTTTTTTTTTTTTTTTTTTTGGGACTGGCGGCGAGGAAACGTAGGGTTTCGAGGCTTTTCGACCCTTGGTCTTGGCCAGGGCTGAAATATACTTTTACTGTAGTTAAATCCTGACCCGTACCCATCCTATTTTTCACACTTTCAAATAAACCGAAATCAGCGCAAGAAATATATGGAAACTACAGTGTATATTTCACACTTCAAATAAACTAAATAAACCTCAACAAGCTTTATTTGGTTTTACGAATATTTTCAAATTAAAAAAAAACAAAACAAAACAGAGGCTCAACAAGCTTTATTAACATAGCACCAAGAAACTGTTAGGTGTGACAAAGTGAAAATTACATCTGAAGCAATATTATTTTAAAGGCGAGTTGTTTGGTTTCCTTGGCCTAAATTTTAGCCCTATTTAGTTTCTAAATTACTTAAAAAAATAGGGACTAAATGAGATTAAAGATTAGTCTCTAGTCTTTAGTCTCATTTAGCCCCTACAATAGATTCTTGGGACGGACTAGTGACTAAGAGGGAGCTAATTTTAAGTTTCATTTAGTTCCCAGGACAAATAGACTCTTGGGAGGGGCTGGTGACTAATTTTTAGTTCCTAGTCTCTAGTGACCGAACCAGACATGGCCCTAAGACTCCTTGGAATCTTGTAAATTTTGTAGCTTTTTGTGTCCTACTCCCTCAGGTCACTTTTGTTAGGCGTATCGGCAAAATCTCGGATACCAAGGAGAGTACACTACTACTGAGAATTGTCCATCACTTCTTAGGGCTCCAACCCCCCTTCACTTCCGCCAAAAGCGAACCGCGGAACCATAGCGGTAGTGATGTGGGGTTGAAACACTACCAGGGTCAAAACACCGGCGGTGATGCGAGGAGAGACCGCCGGTTTGATATCGAACCCGGCAGCCACACTTCGTCGAACACTTGTCGGGTGTTCCCTAGGCGGCAACATTTTTATCCGAGCAATGCGGGTTCGAGAAGTCGGCCGGCGGTGTTGATATTGGGAACCACCGTCGGGCTTTAACGAACCGACAAAACTGTAGGGATAACACTATCGGGTTGGATTGAGCCGGCGATTGTATCGAAGAGCTAATAATGTCGGTTTACAATCAACTCGTCGGTGAACTTTACGTGAACACCGTGGCTGATTTCAACCCGACAACGTTATTAGAGTGGAGACTATCGGTTGGTTAATGCGGCCGGACGGTGATGTTTCGCGTGCGTCGATGACGGTTAGTAATTCAAACCGATAGTGTTTGGTATAGTTACACTACCGGTTTGTTTCTCATTCCTTTGTCGAGGACCATGCCACCCGGCGTTTTTGTTTTAAATTTTTCAATTTAGTCGTCGAATTCAGCTTTTTTAAACCCATAATAGCATCATATATACATTAATATCGTCAAAACATTACATGATTTAATGGTTACATACAACAAAATCCACCTATTGTTCTAGAAACTAAGCCTACATCAACTTGTAAAATAAAAAGACCAATAACGACCATAGAGTCATAGACATAAATAAAAGCATGACATCTTTCGAGAACCAATTAAGCGGCAATTCTCGCAATCTTGATAGTATGTGGGGGTGGCTTCTCTTCAATCTCGGGGCGGCTAGTTTGCACCATTGTAGGCGACGATAGCTTCACCTTCGGTGTTTTATTTTTCGTAACAATTATTAGTGTAGCCTTGGACTTGAGCATAGCAATCTTCGGGTTAGATAGATCCCCGACGCGACCAACAAACACACTTACCACGCCATGCTTGCCTATACATGTAACCAAAATATGATGATATTGCTATGTTTCTCATAATGTTGTACGAGACGCACGGACATATATTTAAAATATCCAAACCGGATTTCGAACAACACTAACTCATGAATTTCAATCACAATTCGGCGCGAGGTTGTAGTGACCGAGGCGGGCATTTCAACGAACACCTCAAGGGCGTGACCGACGCACTCACCAAGCTTTCGTGCGCCTCGTGCGCTCCTATCTTGTCTTGGAGGATTTGCGGAGGACAAGGTCGCGGAGGACGGACGGCGACGGCGTCGGGCGGTGAAGAGGAAGACGGCGTGATCTTTGCGGGGCTGGAGAGCGGTGTGGCGGCGGTCCTCCGTCGGCGTGGAGGAAGACCAAGCGGGCGACGCGAGGCTAGGACAGCGGCGAATTAGTTCTCATTCTCATAGGTAAAAACTTCGATCACTGAAGGGATAATTAGTTCTCACCGTGGATGGGGCCGAAGGGCGAGAGGATGCCGGGGCCTGAGAGAAGGGATGCCGGGCGTTGGGGGACGCCGGAGTGGAGGAGCGCGGCGTGGGAGAACGCCGTCAAGCCTCGATTCGCTGGAGTAGGGGGCGGCCCGGCGGCCCTGGCGGTGTAGGGGGCGATGAACGGCGGCGTTGGAGTTGGTGGTGCGCTCCGTCGGCGAATGGGGGTGCTCTTTCTTTGGTGGGGGGGAAAGAGAATGGCGCTTGTGTTCAAATGGCATGCCAAAACTTCACTCCGAGCCACTCACCTATATATATAGGCAAGGCTGGTTTGGGCGCGGTGGGGAACGAAATGGCGGGAGGTTCAGATAGATTTGGAAAATTTCACTCCAATCCTATTCGCTGCCGGTGAAATCTCATGTTTGGTTTTGGAAATTGATGACGACACGTGTGGACTAATCCTTTGCTCTAAGTGATGACTATGAGATAGGATTAGATGGATGACAAGGAGCATGATGATCATGAACATGGACAATGTCGGTGGACTTGATGGATCGTCAAGCTCGGTGATCGGCTTGAGAGGAACCCGGGAGATCAAGGCAAAGGTATACTTGATAGGGTTTTCCTTTCGGTGATCAAGACACGATAGAGCGTGTGATCACATTATAGGATAGATAGCCGACTATCAAGAGGGGATGTCGTGACAATCCTTGCATGAAGTGCTTCTAGGTCCAATTGACTTGCATATTGCATTTAGGACATGAGAGCACTAACTTCGATCTTGCCTAACATCTCGACGTGCTAACATTGGTGATAACGTGGTCATCTTGGACATGTTGGTAACCCATGGCAAGAGGCGAAGCAAGTTTGAAGCAAAGAGCAAAGAAAAGGAAGAAGACGCTATCATCCGCGGGGTGGCCGGGGCCTTGTGGCGCGCGGCCGACCGGACTTGCCGGCCGGGCGTCGTCCCGATGCGCTCGCGAGAGCCTGCGGCGGGTTTTTCACGGACGCTGCGGCCGACCTGGACGGATGCTTCGATCCACGACCAAACCCCTGTGATCGGACGCCAGCGGCGGGGGGCACCATTGTGGGCCCGGCGCTTGTCGGTAGCGACGAAGTAAAGTACCGGCCGGACCACGGACCGGACCCGCTAGTGGTTACGGTCGGGCGTCCCGTCGGTCTTGTGAGAGGGCAAATTTTAGAGCAATGGCTCTATTTCTAGGGGTGCCCTATATATACTCATTTGGCTGGTTCATTTGAGTCTCTCTTGCACATTTGAACACTCCTACACACTTGTGAGCTTGTGAGACTCCTCTCCACTCATCTCTTCACCACTAACTCAGATTCTTGGTGAGGTTGAGAGAGATAGAAGTGCATTGCTTGCATCGGTTGCATTTAGAAGCACTTCATCCTTGGAGAAGCTGCGGGATTCTTGTTTTCTTGGGAATTTGCTTGATTCCCTAGCGGCTTGGAGCAAGAGGCGGTGTTGAGCTCAAGTGGAGCTTGTTTGAGGCCACACCGGTGGTAATTGTAAGGGGTCGTTCCCTACCCCGCGGGAGATCACGAAAGGAGCACTAGTGGATTGCTTGTGGTATGTTGGCCCTCTTATGTGATCGTTGCTTGAGCTCCCATAGGGGATTTGGCACCGGCCATTAAGCTTAGCAACGTCAAGTGAGTGTGTCGCCACAACGAGGACTTAGCGTACCGGCAAGCACGTGAACCTCGGTAAAAATCATCGTGTCACTTGTTCTTGCTCGTTGGAGATTTCTTTGTGATCACGGTGATTGGCTACAACCTCGACACTACACCAGTGGTATTGTATTCTAGCACCTATTGCTTTACTTTGCTAGTATATTTTGTTAGGGTGCTTAGATTAAGTAGCTTGTTTAGTTAGCTTAGCCTTGTTAGCTCCTAGTGGTAAAATTAGTTAGTATATCTTATCCACCTAGGAGTAACTTAGCAACCTAGGCTTTGAGTGTGATTAGAGATCATAGAATTGCTAGAATTGCTAGGAGGCTTGCATAGCTAGCTTAAAGCATTTTCTTAATTGCTACGCCATCTTATTTACTAACCGCCTTGATTAGTGTTGTTCGTAGAATTTTTAATAGGCTATTCACCCCCTCTAGCCATTAGGACCTTTCAAATTAGGTTATTATATGCAACAATAAAGTGAAATAGAATCTTTGCCACTTCATGGATGATCATGTACCTTTGTGAAGGATGTGTAATCCTTCATGGTGGAAATGGCTTGAATTTTTTTCCCAGCCATGTACACCCAAATTATGACCCCACACAAGTTCTTAGGTTTTTCGATAAATATTTTAATTACTATGATTTTCTTCTAGCTAAACTAGCGACAAGAAGGCTAATTAAACCATGGAAACACAAGAATTTTTCTTGGACCTCCACGGTGATTTGCCTCCTAGGGCACATGAGACCCTGTGGAAAAGTCTAGGAGCATTCCGGCTCTTTTTAGGGAGATGC
Organism: Hyparrhenia diplandra; assembly: GCA_015847255.1. NCBI lineage: Eukaryota > Viridiplantae > Streptophyta > Magnoliopsida > Poales > Poaceae > Hyparrhenia > Hyparrhenia diplandra. Next base: position 760,471 of record JADLZK010008681.1, read on the forward strand.
CTTTCGAGTTCAAACTATAATTACAAGGTGGCGTCGCGCGAAAATTCAAATAAACTGGGAAAAGTACCAAACGAACTCGAAAAATCTCAAACTTCGTGGGTGCTTCCCCATTTGCATGTGAAAGGCTTAGAGAAAGTTTGAGACCACTACAACACAGGCAAACATATGAACCACATTGAGCACAAGAACTACCTTTGTATAGTCCTGGTTCGATGGTAGGGATCATGTGCCTCTGTTAAGGAGATGTGTAATCCTCCATGATGGAAATGGCTTGAATTTTTTCCCAGCCATGTACACCCAAAATATGACCCCCACACAAGTTCTTAGGTTTTTTTTCGATAAATATTTTAATTACTATGATTTTCTTCTAGCTAAACTAGTGACAAGAAGGCTAATTAAACCATGGAAACATAAGAATTTTTCTTGGACCTCCACGGTGATTTGCCTCCTAGGGCACATGAGACCACGTGGAAAAGTCTAGCAAAGCATTCGGCTCTTTTAGGTGGGTACGCTCAGTTCAAACTATAATTACAAGGTGGCGTCGCACAAAAATTCAAATAAACTGGGAAAAGTACCAAACGAACTCCGAAAAATCTCAAACTTCGTGGGTGCTTCCTCATTTGCATGTGAAAGGCTCAGAAAAAGTTTGAGACCACATGGGCCACAAGAACATTACAAATTAATTAGGAAGGAACCATATATATACAACCTTACAAATAATTAACATAGTAAACACACACTAATCATCATCATCGCCGTCGGGATCAATATTGGGTCCGTTTGTGATCCATGCACATGAATGTAGGATTGTAGAAACATCGGGTAATTGATGTCACAGATTAAGTATCCGCTTGAGTCGATGAAGGTCAATGCCCTTATGATTGCACTCTCTCGTCCCTCGCAAGGACGAAAAAAAAGGCTCGACCATAGATATATCCTCGGAAGCGACCGGTGTCTAAGTTAGTAAACCTTATGCGATCTTGTCATCCTTCCGTAGTTTTTTTGGCCGAGGTGTGCCACCTGAAGTCCCAATCGTGCCGAGTCGGTACGTAGCTTGGTCGAGAATGGCCACCAAGCCACATGTAGCATAAGTAAGATTGTGGAGCAAAATCTGCAAGTGGGAGAATCAAAATGAATGAGGATGATGTGAATCTATCTAATATGCATTGCCAAAATGATGAATTTAATTTATTACCACATCATCATGGTTTAAACTCCCCAACAGATTAAGCTATATTGTCATGGGGGATATTATCGACAGACAAGGCAAGTATCTTGAAGTGCGAGAAATCGGGCACAATGTAGCAAACATGTCAAAGAGAATCTAAGCACAAGGAAAACGACATGGCACTTTCGGCGTTTTTGCACGGTCGGTCTCGTTTCCCCTCACGCGGATTAGGTGGTTGTTGTGTCCTGGAATCCTCGAAGGGATGTAAAAAAAACTTATTTCACACGTATATAGTTGACCACCATGTGACGATGCTCTAGATGTCGTGGTCTCCACAAAACCGAGAGATAGAGAACCGGCTAAGTGTTGTTTCTAACCATTGTATTGGGGATAAAAGTCGTGTGAAACATATAAATGCAACAAAAAATGACGTTTAAGTTAAACTAATTGTCCAATATTTGTTATAGTAAAATAAGAAATAAAAAAATGTAAGAGAAAATTACATACGACGATTTGGATAAGGGAATGGCCTTGTGTCAACACCGAGGGGTGAATGGCTCATCGTCGGCGTGGAAACACGGTTCTTGTGGTGGCGGCAATGAAGGAGGACCGTTCATACCACGGTGGCGATAAAAAGAAAAAAAAAGGACAAAGCTCATGAATATATATAGTATATATATATATGTATTGTTTATATAGTATGCATATATATAGGAATTCTAGACAACAAAAAAAATATCCTTACCAATGTAATGTCCTAGAGCCATGAACAAATCTCCTAGAAAGAGAGAGAGAGAGTGAGTGAAAGAGATGAGTGGATTTCGATGTGCGGTGACCAGGGGCTCGTGGGTGCATGCTTGGGTATGTGTGTGGATGTGTAGGGCACCTTGATTTATAGCAGTTGATCGGTGTAGGTACAACACTGCCGGGTATTAAGATACACCCGGTGGTGATAACAACATGACTACGGTTATTTGAATGGAGCCGCGGTGAATACACTATCACTACCGGTTGTTTGTATGTATCCGACGGTGAATTCACGGTGTTGTCACTTCTTTCGGTTTGTATGCATGCATTGTTGCGATCTTCTTTGCATATGTACAGTAGATGCTTCATAATTTGGGGTTTTGGTTATCTCTGTTCGGGGGATATGGATGTGAAGAAAATTCATTATCTGTTCATTGTTGTTGTTACATATATAACTTTACTTCATTCACATTAGATTTGGATATATACATTTGAATTTTCCTCACAATATGCGGCATATTTCATTGGACTTAACCGTCTTTATTATGTTTGATGAAGGGTAAAACATGGGAACTCAAAGAGATCGAGGAGACAATCAAGATTCATAACAAACAGAAATACAATGAGATAAGAAATTTGATTGCATATATTTCCATAACAAAGACCTTACATTACATATATTTCCATAGCAAAGAGACCTTACATAGAACTAAATATCACGGTAACAAAGACCAATTCACGAGATAGGTCAATGCTATAATCAAAGTGTACAAACACATTAAAAATTAAACCACCTCGGTAAGTCTCTTGTAGCACCTCTCTTGGGTCGAAGAAGTGGCGAGGCTGCTACGTGCACTCATTGAGGAGGTTGGAGGATGAGATTCACTTGGGAGCTTCATCATCGGCCCAAACTAGACCATTGGACCGAGGATGAAATCACAAGTAACTAGTCCAATGGTCATTCATTTTTTCCATGGATGCACCTTATGATTCGGATATTATATGCCCATGTGTGCGGGGTATTGGCTGAACACTAGCACCCCAAAGCACAAGGACTCCGGACTCTTAACATGAGTCGAGTTCGATCTTGAATCATGGCACCCACGTAAGTCAGAAGCCCCTGAGTCTCTCCTTCATCGGTAAGACTCTTCTAGCACCTTTTACGTAAACCATTTTCTTGGGCTGGGCATATTTGTATGTGGAGGACTTTCTCCCAAAGAAAGGCCATATGTATGTGGATCGGAAAGTCTTTGCTAGCAAAGAAGATCGAGGACGAAGAACAAGGAAAATAAGGAGAAAAAGATTTCACGGATCCAAAACCCATGACACTAAAACTCAAAACTAAGCCCTCTCGTATTTTTGAGGAGAGAGTAGGAACTCTTTGGGACGAACCAAGAATGCAAGAACGGATAGGAGAATTTGGGTGCAAAACACGGCGTCCCCTTGCCATTTAAATAGGCGAGATGCCGTGGTTGAGTCGGCGCCGTTGTAGAGGATGTGGCGGCGGTCGCCAAACATTGGTGCGATGGTCGGCCGGTCGAGTTGAACTGTGCGGCCGTTGAATTTTGCAAAATCCTTTGCCGGGTCTAAGTTTTCACCCGGTAGTGATATCGAATACCCGCGCGAGAAAAGATGCACCGGCGGTGATTTCCACATCACTGCCGGGTGTAGAACTACACCGCACGGTGTTTTAAGCGACATTGATTTAACCCGTCGGCGACGCGTGGCCCCGGTGCCCTGAGGCTTTTTCTCATCGATTCGAGACACGCGTCGGTTTCTTAATCGGCGGTGAATACTACCGGCAACGCAGCGGTTCTCAAGCCGGCGGCATGCATGCAACACGGGCCTCGTGAACACGCTAAGTGAGCGTGGCGGCTTCGATCGTGGTAAAAAAAAAAAAAAAGTGATGGCTATCCGTTGGGCGGTACAAAGTTTGATTCTATAAATGGCCCGGCGGTGTTGTAGGCGTGCTACGACTTACTATAGTTGAGTGTCATTCGTGCTCCGGCCGGCGAAGTCTCTCGTCTCCCTCCCTCCTGCTCCCTCACGGTCGGCATCGAAGGTACGTGTGGTTGATCTTGTAGAAATCGTAAGCAATGTAAAGCATGTATTCCTTGTTTCAAAATAACAATGCTAAACTCGATCATCGTTCTTGGAAAAATGGTCAAAAGCGGCTTGTTGGGGATCGAAACCTTAGGGGATTTCGGGATTTGGGTGTTGGGAAGCGCCGTGCCCGGAGGAAGCGGCCATTGGAAGCAGCAGCGCAAGAACGCGTAGCGGTCGGCCTTTCGTGGGGGAGGCGGACGTCGCGACCGCCATTGGATGGCCGGTCATTTGTTTCGTTTTCATGGCGCCGCGTCTTGGGAATGACAATCGGCGCATGCATTTCCATGGCTTGTTACTATATAAGAACACTCGATTTGGTACCATCTCCATCGCTAATTAGCCTCTCTCTTTCTATAAACCCCGGGCAGCTAGCTTCTTCTTCATCGGCGATGGCCGGCGTCTACACCAACGGCGGCTTGTATTCTTGGGTGGGGGCCTCCACGGCGCCCCTCGAAGCTCACCGACCTGGCCGAACAATACGGCCTGCCAGCGGTGCCTTGGCCGTTGGTGGAGAAAGGCGAACTTCTATGCCTTCAAGGTCGAGGCCATGGCCGACATCCTCGTTACGAGGGATCCGGCGGCGATTTGGCCGGAGCTCGTGCAGCCGTCGGCGGGAAGCGGCGGCGGCGAGGCGAGGCCGACAACAAGGATGAGGCCTAGGCGGCCGGCGGCGGCGGACGGCGGAGGCGATGGCGGCCGCCACTTTCTTTTATTTTTAGTTTTGTAAATATATTATCTAGTAATATATAATGACTCTCGGTCGTTTTTAATTCATCTACATTACTGTTTCTATCGTTTGTTTCTATAGTTCCCTCTTCATTCAACCCCGCCGAGCTATCCGGTTCCTTTTGCTTTCCCTCCCAAATCGCTATCGGTTCTAATTCAACCCCCGGCCGTGTCAATCTTCAAATCGCTTTCGGTTTTAATTCAAACCCGCGAGTGATACGTGTCCATCAATACCACTGGAGGGAACGATTCAACCCGGTGGTGATCCGAGTCTTCACCGCGGATTTAGTCGAAGTGCGTGGGTTTTCGGTCGATCTCGGCGCTGAAAGCGGTTCATCCTTTGCCGGGTTCGAGTTCATCGTTCGGTGGACTAAATTTTCGGCGTGATGCAAATGATGAGCGGTAGTGATGAGCGATTACGTAGTAGTGGTAGTAACTACGCATGCAAGCTCTTGGCTCAATACATGCAGCACAAAAACCGTATGATCATTAAATACATGCAAGCTGTGCATGCAACCGGAGTACCTAAGTATAGTAGTACTCCCTCCGGTCACTTTTCGGAACGGCGCGCCAAAAGTGACCCAACACCATGCAAGGTCATTTAATTTGACCTCGTATTTGCTGCCACGCCTAATATAGCTGCCAAACTCTAAAACGTGCGAACGCCTTACAAAAGTGACCAGAGGGAGTATATTGCAGAAAGTTTGAGCGTAGAATTTGGCGCCCCAGCGCAGAATGTGTATTATGTCAACAGAGTTAATATATGACATTAACTGAGAAAAGTTGCAACGGTAATATTCAACTTGTCCACAATAGTACCTGCAAAGGCAATGGTAACTAGTTGCGGCCGTAATATTCAAACTTGTCGACAATAGTACCTGCAAGGCAAGGGCAACTGCTTCTACGGTGAGGACTGAGGAAATTATGAGAAGAGATGCTTTAATGTAGACATTGAGATTTTGTTGAAGCCCCGAGCTGATTAAAAAACTCCAAGTCCGGCACTGCAGTTGTAGACAAAGTTTTGATCAGGAGTTAGGAAAGCATCAATATAAATTATTAACCCTTCATTATCAAAACAAATAGCTAGGTTAGGATGAAGATGGAAGAGGTTTGTTTTTCTCGGTCTTTATCAAGTCTGAAACTAGGTGATTTCTCTCTGCATTATTTGTTGAGTCAGGAACAATAGGTTGTAAAAGAAATAAATAAAAGCTGCATTTGTGTATGAACTAATAAGAAATATATATGTGTTGTAAGTAGAACAAAATCGTAGGTAATTTCAACCATGCTCGTTGTCTGTGTGCCATAAGCACAACATAATCATACAAGTGATTTCATGCAATCACACTGAAGGTTCTTAAACTATTCCAACTTTCATCTATGTTAAAGATTCCAAAATTAGACATCTGTCTTCCTAAACTTTTTGAAGTTATCTCATTCGGGTCCAAATCTTCCATCTGCCCGGCATGCCACGATGGTAGCTGCCACGACCCACGCCTCATTTTGCAAGAAGACCATGGGATCCTTCTAATCCATTTCGCCATCCTTCCCTTCTCCCCGCTTTCAAAATCCCATCTTACATGTATTGGCTCAGTCTTGGATGAATTTGGCATTCATGTGTTCACAAAGATCAGTCCATAACGAATAAGCATGTGTACCAACGGTAACCATAATTATATTATTATTATTATTACTACAAAGTATAAACACACCATATTAATTCAAACACTACAGTTATAGAGACATAACATACAAAGACCAAGAGTTGCATGTGCATTTCACTTGTTCATCAAAATAGACACCAACAACATAAGCACACCTACATCTACCAAACACTCATGATAATGTCGGGAGGTGTTTTTACCCTCTTAACTTTGCAAAACTGGTCAAATAACCCCTTAAGGTGGTTTTATCTTTTTACTTTTTCATTTATATTTCAGCTGAATCTTTGAAAAATTATAATAAATCATGAAAAAAAAAATCATAATATAGAAAATATAATTTAAATATAATTTTATTGGACTCCACATGAGTAGATCTACACAAAGTGAACATAAAATATGGTATACTTTAGTACAAAGTTTTTTTTTTTTTCTGTACATTTAGATCTATAATTTGTAATTAATGGGAATAATTCGTATATGCAATTTCCATTGTCCAATTTTAGTGAATTGTTTATGGTGGGCTAATTATTGTATGCTTAAATAGTAAAAAGTTTCATACTCATTGGATCATGTATAAGCTAGTTATAGATTTATTTAGCAAGCATGAACATAAATAAATTTATAAAGTTATACTTGATACAATTAGTATGCAATTTTACTAGTGTTCAAGCATACAATATTTATACCTGATGGATTTGGTATATACAGTTTTATCCAATTTATATACGCTGGGCCTTCCATTGCAGGGCCAATGGGTGGGCCGTTCTGTAGAAATCCGTCTCGGTGTCAGCCCAATAACCAACCCCACAAATATCCAAAAGGCAGCACCATTTTCACGCGAGCCGGACGCAACGGACTTGTATCAACTGCCGCTGCGAACCCCGCCCGCCTCGGGTCCGACGCCCCGCCGTCCTACCCTACTTCCCCATCACCCCCACCCACCCCACTCCTCCCTCCCTGGCCCTCCTTGCTCGTGCGCTCCCTCCCCTCCGCCCACTCCGCTCGCGGAACCCAAAGCCCCCGCCCACCTCCACGCGGGTTTTCTCGCCGGCGGTTGTGCAGGGACCCGGCTTTGGATCGACGCGCCGCCGTCGCCTCCTCCTGCCCGCAAAGGGTGTTTCCCTTCCCCCGGACTGAAGCGGCGAGATTCGGCGAGGAAGCTCAGATCCGGCGGCGCGGCCTTCTTCGAGCGACAGGTTCGTGCGGCTTGGTGAGGGGTGTGGTCGATGGATGTCCCTTTCGGTTATGCTTTGCTTGCGAGATTCCTCATCGGAGGTTTTCCGTCCGTCCGTCCGTCCGTGCGTGCAGTGTGTTCGCGGGCGGATCTGCATTGGGACGTCGGGGATTCGCGTGACGGAGACGACGTCGTCCGTGGTGGCTCCGGTTCGCTCCTCGGCTCTAGATCTGGAAGGTATACACCCTCTAACTTCCTTTTTCTTTCCTTGTGATGGAAGGTTTTTTTTAGGCCATCTTAGCTATTCGTTCCTTTACTCTGAACTTCAGTGTAGTTTCAGTGATTTCAATCAAGGGTTTAATGTCAGAAAAGGGTCGATTTGCACCGTTTGTTCTCTTTGTACACTTCTGTTTATATTAAATTAAATTTATATTAAACAGGGTTCATTATTGTTGTCTGGGCTAGTTCTGCTAATGATTCTTGTGTATACAAATATGCATTTGAGTTTTGTTGTATATGGGCTAGTCCATGCTAATGATTCTTGTGTACACAAATGTGATCTCCTTGTCTACTCCGTCTGCTTTTCGTTACAACTGATCGCAGTAGGGTGATAGCAATTCTTCCTATGTGTGTAATTTTTGGGAGAGGCTAATAGGGAGACAGTTAGTATCTATTATTTCTCTACAGATTTGTTCTGACATTTGCGCAGGGGGTGTTCTTTGTTTTGGTTACATGTGGTTGTCTTATGCTGAAAGTGTGATTAAAAGCGCAGCTTCTCATCTCCTTGCTTGCCTTGTATGTCTTTCATCAGGACTGTGGGTCATCAGCCGCTGCAAGCCGCCTGAGGTTATTGGAAAGCGACCATCTTTCCCAGACATCGTCACCACAACGTAACCGGACATGCAGGCTCTTGTGGTTATCCCGAGCAGCGCAACCACCATCACCGCCACCCTGGTGCCCGTAGCAAGTCATCGGGTCCACACTTTTCATCACCGCCTGCATCCCGCGGCTTCCGTGGAATGAACTGCCGGTCATTCTACTCTGGTGGCTGCGTCGGTGTTCTCCCTTCCCCACCACCTCCGCCTGCCCGCACCTACTCATCCCCGGAGCCCAAGACACCCAAGCAGCACCCACGCCATGGTGGCAAGCGAAGCCGGCCCATTTCCATAAGCCCCTCCACATCTCCTCCCACCCATTCTGAGCTGTGGGCAGGCCCAGCATTCTCCAACTCACCACCACCCAGCTCGTTGCCCATCCCAACATTCTCCCTCCGCCAGAAGCGCAGCATCTCTCTCGAGCTGCCACCAGTTGAGCGCTCTGATGATATGGAGGTTAGACAGCATGCTAAATCAGCACCTTCATCCCCGGTTGAGGGACCAGGGTATGACTTCTTCAATGACGATGCAATTGCTAGTGCTATAGCAACGGAGAATCTGAGGAGGATTCTCCAGTTGGATATCGCTGATCCTTGAGTAATGGGAGGATGGAAGGGTGGTTCCTGTGTACATAGTTTAACAGCTTTCTGCTTGCATTGGTAGTGTATAGGGTAATGATGATAGATACTTGGTGGTTGTAAGATATGGTCAGGATCGGTGGAGGTTAGTTTGTAGGTGAAGCATCTTCAGAAGCTTAGACAGTTGAAGGTGATACTGCCCTGTTGGGTGTCATGAAGGTGGGCTCTGGGTTGAGGATGTGGTGGGTGGCAGTTGATAGTATTCACCTATAAGCTTCCTTCATCTCTTAGGTGTAGGATTTAATAAACCTCCTAAAACAGTATCATTTGCATCTAAACCTCCTAAAACAGCATCATTTGCATCTACAGTACTTGTTCAGAACTGACGGTGGCACTCTGCCATAGCAGCAGCCTCAATTTCTGTTGGTGTTGGTAGAATAACATTCGTCCTAACCCCAAACCAGATGTCAAATATTTGTAGGGTACCTGCATCTTGCATATCCTTGCATACTTATTCTCTTCTGTCCTCTAGCCAACTGGCTCTAGATATCCTTGCTTCCTGGTGCTCTGCAAAGAACACCATTATCTCCTCACCAGCTCTCCTGGTTTTTGGTAAGGAAGAAGCTGAGTGGAAGATGGAAGAAATTCTGTTATCTTCCTCTTGTTCCAATACTAACTTCCCCATCCAGCCCCTTCGTTGCATATCTGGCATATACCATATGTCCATTTCATCTCCTTGCATTTATGTCCACCTAGCTAGTGCCCCTGCATTGCATCTAGTGTCCTTTGTCAGTTAGCATGCTCATTCATTCCACTTCAAGTTCGTGAACCCAGTTTGAAGGTTCTGATTTTCTTCAAGTGTTTGAAAGATCCTGAGAGTCAGATTCTGGTGCCCTACAAACTCAGATGAGGTAACTATTTGCACATATTTTTGCAGCTCTTTGGGTCAATGCTGGTTAAAACATCTGATACTACTGATGTTTGATTTGTGTCTTAATGCAGGTTTGATTTTCTTCAAGTGTTTGAAAGATCCTGATAGTCAGATTCTGGAGCCCTGCACACATACAAACCCAGACGAGGTAACTATTTGCATATATTTTGCAGCAGTTTGGGTGAATGCTGGTTCCAACTTCCGATACTACTGATGTTTGATTTGTGTTTTTATGCAGGTTTGGTTGTGCTTGTGCACAATATTCTACCTGTTCAGTAGTTACATAATGCCCAAGCGCCTGCTGGTGCTGGTTTTATATGCTTTTGTAGCCCTGTAGTTTTAGCACTAGCAGTGAAGCAGGAGTATCAAGTTTGGTTGGGTGTCTTGTGTTCTGGTGTAACCAGCCGATGATATTATGTTTGTGTCAGTTTAATGTGTGTTTGTTCTATGCTCTTAACTAGTTCATAATGCTAGAACTAGAAATTATATATGTTGTTTAGAGCCAATATTTTGATGTAGCATCCTCTGGGTTTTTCATGTTTCAGGCTCGCCATCCCTTATCAGTCTCGTTGAGGTTTATTTTGATTGTTATAGTTCCAATCACATCATCACATACTAAAAGCAAGTGATCGGTTCCTTAACTACGTCGAAAGGTTAAATGCATGTTGCGGATGTGTAACTAGGTATTGTAGTTGACGTGTTTGGTTGGGGTGTCGTTCCCTTGCACATGATCGTTGCTTTCGAAACTCAGTTCGTGTGTCGCTATTGGCAGAAACTGAAGGACGTGCGGGGCGGCGTTGTGGTAAAACAGGTGAGATACTTTGCCCTGGATTTTGGCAGCGTACATACGGCCACGCAAGAACGCAGGCGCAAACAAATATGCAATCAGTGAGTTACTACTGTGGTACCGAGTACTGACCACTGTTCCATATGGATCTGGAATAATTTTGGTACCGAGTATGTACTAGGATGAGCTTTCATCATTGCATTGCATTTACATTGCATTTGCATCCAACAAAGCATTCACAGATGCCTTGAAGAATAAATTTACGTAGGATCTATGTCAACCATGCATTCTACAGTTATGAGAGCATATGAGAGGATGCAATCGAGGGTGGTGGGCACCAGCACCAGCTATATAAATAAATAAAATAAATAGATGTCCATACCTAGGTGGAAATGAGTCAGCCTCTTGCCTCGTGAATTATGATCGATGAGAGAATCTTGCACAAATTAAAGCAAGCTGAGTGATAGATTATCCAATTGTTTGTTCCACAGGAAGACAATGATTAAGCACGCCTCCTTCTCTTGGATTATATGCCTTAACTGGTACGATGCCAGGTTATCGCAGCACACCTGATCGTGTCCTAGTCAGCATCTCTCTCCCTTTGCCACAAAATTTGTTGTTCATGCACTTTGCTGATTTGGAGCTAGAGCATCTTCATTTTCATGATTGCCGTTGGCCCTTGCATGCCCAGCGGAAACACAGTTATGAATTATTATCAGCACAACTTATAGATGCTAGACAGGTCAGAACGTAGTACTCCATGCTAGTAGTGAGTAAGAATCCGTAACAATTGATCCAAATCTCTGAAGTCCACGTCTTTGTGTTCTTTTAGTGGCACTTTTTTTTGGCTGTGATGTGAAGAAATTAATCTCCTCCGGAGGTAGATCCATTTGTCCGTGCGAGAGAGCAGCTCACAACACATAAACTCTTTCTGTTTATGTGCGTCTCATCCTTGATTCCTTGTGAACATGCATATAGAAATTCAGAAATGAAGAATAATGATATATATAAGGATAATGTCATTGGTTCTTTGTGGGGAGTTTATTTATTACTCTTTCGAGATGTGAGATTGTCCATTCTGATGACGAAGGGGCCGGCAGAAGAGAAGACGCAACCAATGCGCACAAATATATAATGCAGAGAAAAACAAATTGAATTCATGATATGAAGCGATTAATGATACACTGCGATTGCGGTTCAAGTTGTACAAGTTCTCCGGCCTTGTACCAAAACTTGAACGTACGCTAAACTAGCTCAAGATGCATGGAACGAATCCACCGCCTTCTTCTAGGCCTAAGAAGTAAGGCTTCACTTGGCTGGCAGGCACACCTCTACGTCGGTACAAGTGTGCGTGCGTGTGAATGACACTGACCTGCAACTAGCTAGTACAGTGTCGACAATGCAAGATTAAACCAGGCAACCGATCCTAGGATTGTCAAGGATCACCGGCAGAAGCTAATTAAGCTTTGGCTTGCCATTGCTCGAGACATCATCAATCGTACGTCATCCACTGGCTTGATCAATCGATCAGCTTCCTCGCTAATCGATCGATCTCTATCATCATCGACCATGGATGGTCATGACTCGATCATGAGGCGGCGGACGAGGCGGCGGCGGCGGAGATGTCGCTGGATCGCCTGCGCAGCATCTGGCGCATGCCGTCGGCGACGCGGAACGCGGGTCCCGTCTTGCCGAACTTGGCGCAGAAGGACATGTGGTCCCTGAGCGCGGCCTCCAGGTCGCCCCGCTTCTTGGCGGCCACCTCATCGCGCACCGCCTCGGAGCACAGCCCGCACAGCCAGCGGCCGCCGAAGCCCGCCTTGACGCCGGCGATGTACTCCACGGTGCAGTCCTCGCGCAGGCCGCAGCACTCGCACTTGGCTGACTCCACCTCCATCGATCACCACGACAATGCAGGAGAGGTGAGGTGAGGTGAGGTGGTGCTCTCTCCCTCGATCTCTCCCTGGCACAACGCAACGGCAACGACAACCTGAAGAAGGCTAGCTCGGCTTATATACAGGAAGGAGGAGGAGGAAAACGGGTCGGACAGCCTGCCTGACAGTGCCGTCGATTACGCCTTAATTAGCTAGGCTCATGGAGCGTTAGTTGACTGAATGGCTCTCTCTCTCTCTAACCAGAGGTCTAGCTAGTCTCCCTAACCAATGCAAGTCGCACCTCACCTAACCTAGCTTGTCTTGGTCTCCAACTGCACCCACTGATATGTTGATCGAATACAAATACTACAATGCAGCCAGCGACCGCGTCTCATATACTGTGTGCTTGTGAACGAAGCTGTTTTATTCTTGTCCAATTCCCAATTCTACAGTAAATATCCTCTCTAGAGTTCCCTCCTTTTTATTTGAATTCGAAATTTGCAGAGCTCGCCTTCGATCCCCAGCTAGCTTTTAGGACATACAATCCGAGCGACTTTCGCACTAAGCCGGCCGCTGTCATCATATTGCCTGCATCTTTCACTGTTTTTGCTCTCGCAGTGCCTCACAAAGCTCCAACAAGAATCATATTATACGCAAGTTTGGTTTATCGTCATGGACCACCAGGCAGGCCGGGATATCATCTTCTTTTCCCCAGCTCCTTTCGGCTGCCCTCAACTTCTTTTCCCTTTCTTTTTCGTAACCTCCCCTCCCCATCCAAAGGCACACCAGCTAGCTACATCAATTTCTGTCACTGTCCACCACAAACTTAAATTTTTTTCTTTCATTTCATCCTGGGCTAGCCTAGCTTTGCTCTGGCAGTATCTCAACTGAAGACCCACCCGTGCATGAATGAGACTGACCTGTGATCGATGATGCATGAGCAACACTGAACATGGTCTCTCTTCTCAATCATTCACCCATTTGATCAATCGATTTGGATCTTCCTAAATGTCGTCTAGCTAGCTGATGATAAACAACAAGGAAGCAAGATGAGTTGAATATATATATTACAATATACTAATCCTTCAACGAACGACTAACTGCTGCGCGACTTTTGACGGTTTTATTAATTTAGGCAGGCATGAACCCCGGATTATGGACTGATGCTTCCAACTGCTCCAGCTTCTACCAGTCCGGCCGATCGATAAACTTGTTAAGAGTTGATCGGAATCGATCGGAGAGGGACCATCTTGTTTGCTAGTGCCCCATGCATTAGCAATGATCCCCAGAATAAGAGGGGCCGGCCCTACCATCCGTGCCAAGTGCCTGCACATAAACTTTATTATGGGGGCTCTCGTTTATTGGCCGCCTCTAAAGTTGTTGCTGCCGGCTCTCGTTTATTTCTCATTCCAAGCAGCTAGCTGCGTTTGATGCGCAACCATGAAGCATTCCTCCACGTCAGCGGAGCTAGGGCGGTTTGATTTGTATATAGCCTGCCCAGCTGGAGCTAGCTGCTGCATGAACTACCTTTCAGAGCTAGGGCTGCTCGACCAGGTTAACTGGAGTGATTGGATTAGAGCACTGATTGGGTACGTTGTACGTCCAATCCAATGATATATTAATTTCTACTCACACAAAACTTTTAGTAATACTTGCCTTTGCATATTGGCCGCTCGTTGTGTGTTATGATGGCATTGCACAATGACAATGAGGAACAGGTAAGTACAGTGCAACAGGAAGAACTCCACCTACTGTTTTCTTTCCGTTTAATTACTTCTTCTTTAGTTCCCACATTTATTAATTAGAATGGCATTGTTAGGATGACCAACAACATGTGTATATATGAGAAAAACTTTGTTTAAGCATAAATCTAGAACAAACAAGGAATTAATATTACTGTAAGCTAACGGAAGCCCAAATAAAGGATCAAAGAGGTGCCAACTCGGAGCCTCCTGAAAGCCCCTGCTGAAAATTTTAAAAATACTGCCTTTATTCAATTCTCTGCTCATTATGAATTATTCCTGAGACCATGAGCAACTACCCCAATTATTCCCCACTCCCGTTACGGTGTTCCCATTGTCGTTGGCCCCACCACCATAAGAAGTATAAGCTAGGGCAAGTATTTCTAGCTTCCACTGGTTCTTGCTGTTTCCTCTGAACGCCACATGCACTTCGTCCTCCATACCAAGTATTTTAATTGCACAATTTTGCACTCTCTCGACATCGACATATGCATGTAGTTTTGCTGACAAAATCTATGCTGCTAGAGATTTGTATTTTGTAAGTAGTAACAATTAGCGAGTATCATCTTGTAACCGACATTTGGCAAAGCATCAAAGTTGACATTGCTCATAAATTAACACTTCAGGACTTAATTTGATGTACAGATAAAACAAGAAGGCAAATGGACAAACTAGCATGATCATGTGACAGAACCATCATATTATATATAATCGAACTATACACAAATAGGAGTGCATCAAATTAATACGCTTGATCGAGATAAAAAATTACAGAACTATTTTACGAAAGACATGATTTGCACTTAATGATCTCGGGGGGTGGGGGGTTACCTACATGAATGGGCCATTGAGGTGAACACGCTAACAACACAGAACATGGAAACAACTCAAGTTGGAGGCGTCTCAGGTACTTTGGATGAAGTGGAAGTAATGAAGAATGGCCTTCGATCAAGAATGGAGCTCTGCTGTATAGCTGCTATCAACTGGAAAGATGATGATGGCAATTTGAGATGTGAAGAATCCAGCTTCGGGGAAGCTTTTGTTTCTCTGAGTCTGTTTTTCCATTCAGTTGTGTTCTGGACTAGTCTGTCGGTTAGTTTTAGTTGGGGTCTGGTAGATATGTTGCTACTGTTGCTCGTCATTCTTTTTGGCTGGTTTCTTGGGGTTTGTTTACAGATGGTGGCCCCCATCTGCTGGAACTTTAAAAACGTTTTCTGGTCCGTTGACCATCTGGGGTTGTTGCCCTTAAACTCTGAAAAAAAACATAGGTCATGGTTAAGGCTTCATCTTAACACTATTCAAGAGTTGTGGTTGTCTTGTTGTGGTCGTCTAGTTTCTAGTGGTTTTTGTTGTCCGTTTAGTTTGAGTTTTTTTTATAATATAATCACTAGCAATCACTACTACAAAAATCATTGACAAGACATTTCCATTTTATTAACCGTCACGGTTATTTTCACGATAAATCGATTAACCGTGGCGGTTTTTATAAAAAATCGACACAGTTAATGTGGCCCAGCCACCCAGCCTAGAGAGCCCATACCGACCCAATAAGCCTCACTGACTATATATTGAGTCACTTAGGGTTTCAATGTTTCACTCCCTCACCTCTCTCTTCTTAGCCGACATGACCCTCCACTCCCCTCTTGTCGTCCCCCCCTCCCTCCCCTCCTCTTCCCAGCAAGGGGGCACGGCGGCGGCTACGGCCGAGATCCGGCCGCCCCACCCCGATGACGACGGATCCGGCCAAGGCGACACTCGCTCCTCTTCATCCCATCGCCCTTGCTCTCGCGGTGGTGCTCCGGTGATCCGGCGGCCGGAATAGCGGCGGTGCGAGGCGGCCCCGGCGGCTCCAAAGATGGAGGCGTCGGTCCCCTCTCCTTCAAGGTCGCGGGAGGCTCTAGCGTGGAGGCGTGGAAGCGGCGAAATCGGCAAGGAGGAGCCGGCGTGGTGGCTCGTGACCACTCCCTAGCTCTTCCCCCACTCGGTGGCCACCGCCATATCCGGCTTGGAGGAGCCCGGATCGGTGAGAGGCGTTGGATCCGGCATGCATCCGGATGCCGCCCGGCGGTGGCGCCCGTGAGCAGCAATAACCACGCAGTAGCGGCGGTGGCATGGGCGAGCCTGCACCCGACCCATTGGGTTTTGGATCGGCTTTTTGTTTTTTGTTTTTTATTTATTAACCATGGCGGACATCTAGGCATCCGAAACCGCAATGGTAAATGGAGCATTTACCGCGTGACCTACGTTCGTGGCGGTTGGGAAAACCACCATGGTAAATACTTTTTGCGCATCATGTAAGCTTTTTTTCGGTAGTAATGGATCATGTCTCTACTAAAAATATTTTACAAGACATTTCCATTTTATTAACCGTGGTATTTTTTTAAAAAACCACCATGATAAATACGTCGATTTACCGTGGCGGTTATTTTTAAAAAACCACCATGGTTAATTTTGGCCCATGCTTAATCTAAACAGGCCATCTCAGCCCAATAACGGATTCATTAATATAAATAGCACAACCTAGGGTTTTCTCAGCCCCTCGGTCTCTCCCACGCCACCCACTCCCTCAGCCGTCACATCTTTCCAAATATAACCATCAACTTTTGCATGAAATGATATAAAAAGAATCACAAACACTAGATGTAAGGTTTGATTTTAACAGTTCCACAAGTTTGGTGTTCTCACTTGTCTTGCAGGTTTTTCACTGAATAAAAGTATCTCAAATGATGGATTAGACTGGACCATTATGAAGAGCTCGTCAAGACGATCGAAACAGACATATTACTTATCATATTTGGAGTACAGAATCAAAAGTTATGAATCACAACCATCAAGTATGAATTTCAAGGACCTAAAGGACACCGAAGATAGCTCGCCAAAGGTGGGACCCACCTGCCATAGGGGGAGGCCGCATGGCCCTCTACTCTAGCCAAATGGACCCAACTTATGGAAGCTTCCTCCACCAACCTAAGGGATCGTGAAAATCGATCGAGTCATTGATTTAAGTCGGTTTAAGATCGGTTTGATCTAACGCTCGAATTCATCTCTCGGGGCTATAAATAAAGAGACATACCTCACCCCTAAAACCCTAATCCAGAATTCATTATTCTCTTTGGATCAAAGGTGTCCCATTGTATGGATCTACCTCATAGCTAGTTATCAATAAAAGATTAGTTCTCATTAGATCTAATCTAGAAAATAGGGAGAGAGGAGAGGTGAGACATCGGGAGAAGCCGGATATGTGGGATTGTTCTTGAGCTTTGTACTTTTATGAATCTACTTTTTCATTGAATTCAGGTTCTTTATTTAATATTCTAAGTTCTCTATTTACTTTATAACGTAAGAGTAGTAATCTTTAGATTAGGCGTGGTGTCTAGTCTAGCGGTTACACGGAATTACATTCAATCCCACGGATAACTGTGGTAGCCCCAGGTGGTGACAGCCCTGATGGCCGACGTATTCCACCATGTTTAGGACTTTAGTTGGAGCTTTCTAGCCCCTTTTTCACCCCCTTTTGTGGCTAGTGTTTTGATGTCCCAAAATAAGTAAACCTTAAAGTTTCTTTAATTCTTTGATCAATTAAAGAAATCTTAGAACCCTTTTCTCTCTCTCTCCACAGAAACATATAGTTATCCTTAGACGACCTTAAATCTTGATTAGTACATTTTGTGTTCCCCATGGAAATCGATACCTTGGAATACTCTTCGGTGAAGGCTATATCGGTATCCGTGCGCTTGTAGCTCTCTATGAAATCGATACTTGACGACCTTAAAGCTGGAACCGCGCCTCCACCGTCGGAGACCCGGATTGCCTCCATGAGAGAAGAGGAGGGGGCAGTCGACCATGGCTAAGAGAGAGGAGGGGTGAGGCATGACTCGCACGTGAGAGAGAGGAGGCGAGGCGCGGTTCCGGCTCTCGATGACGGCACGTGTGGTCGGCCCTCCCCACGACATGCGTCGGCGCGATGCGGCCATGCCCACCGCATGCGTCGGCGCGGTGCCGGCCCTCCCCATGGCACACGGTGGCGCGAGATGGCCCCTGGTCCGCGAAGCGGCCGCCTAGCTCTCCGGTGAGGACAGCGGGATCCGTCGTCGGAGAGGCCGGATCCGGCGCGACCCATGTAGATCCGGCGGCGAGAGGAGGGGGCCACCGTGTTAGAGTTTGTCTGCAGCGGCAAATCCGGGAGGATCTGCCGCCCGCCGCCCGTGATCATGCCCTGTTAGGGTTAGATTTTGATTTTTTATTAACTATAAAAGTTTTTGTTAATCATCGATTATTCGTGACCTTTGCTTCGTGGGCGGTTTCAAAGGTCACGATTGGCGGTTTTCAAAAACCGTCACGTAAATGTAAAAAAAAAACCACGGCATCTTTTTTTTATGTAGTGTCTACTCCCTCTCGTCTCGTGATTAAAGGACGTTTTACAAGCTGTCGCCACGATTACCAACACTAATGCAAAATGACCCTCGCACCCCTATAGTAATCTCGATCGAGTTTAGTTGGACATCGCAGTAGTGGCCTGCACTCTTGGGAGCTGCACCGCTCAGAGCCTCTCCCCCTACGTTGTACTACTTCGTTTGTTTCTTTTCATTTTTTTATTCACTAGTGGACGAACCGGCTGACGGATGACATGTGCTGCGGCTACTCTTGTAGAGGAGCGACAGAAAGCTAAAACGTCTCTGTTTTGAAACTTTCTTCAAATGCTATAACGTCATTTATTCGGGACGGAGGAGTATGATCGTAGGAAGAGTTGATCCAAGAGGAGTTGAGAATGGAGCCATCCACGAGGGAATTGTCCCGGATCGACCATCCTTTCCAAGGACCCAGATCACTCGAGAAAAGCTAAAGCTAGTCGATAAATTTCGTAAGACACTGGTTTTGGAGTTTAAAGTCCATATAAGCCAGCCCTCCAGCAACATTTTTGGTACATACATAAGCAGATGAGCTAATAAGAGCATACGTAGAGGATACTTACTAGACGGCACTATATTTTTTTTCAGGCCAAATGTTTTTTTCCCCCGCAAAGCAACACAAAAAAAAACCAAGGCAAATGTTAAGATACGTATTTATTAGGCAAAAAACAAAATGTATACTGGGCCGATATAGGGCCTAGTGTGTTATGATGTTAGAAGCGAGCATGGGCCTTTGGTGACTGGTTTGCACCTAAAATCGGCCGTTGCCAGAACTCGAAGGAATCTTGGCCACCACCGGTAGCAAAGACTTGACCAGAATTATATTTTTAAGGCCATGCATGTTTAAGGCTATGTCTCGGTGCCTACTCCCTCCGTCACACAAAGAAGGCCGTCCTCGTGTTTGAGCGGTGTCCTAAAAGAACGTCGTTTAGACCTAGGACCACCTAAGATTCCCTTCCCTGCCATCTTTGCTCGGCTCCTCCCTATGTCATCATCTCCTCCCTCGCACTCTGGCCCCATTCTTCTTCCTCTCCACCAGCAACTCCTTCCTCTTCTCCTCTACTGGCCGCCGCCTTCTTTTCCATGGCCAGCGGGGGTTAAGTGCCCAGACTCCTCTCATACGGTGTGGAGGTGACATTGCTAGGAGGATCGATGTGCCGGGGTGGTGGAGGTCTGACCCATCTACCCGTCCCCTCTGCTCCTCCCATTCTCATTGGCGGCCCCCCTTTCCACCGCGCCACCAAAGAGGACGCTGGGACAGAGAGGGTGCGCCACGCAGGGGTCGCTCGATCTAGTTGTCCGAAATCGGGCGGTCGAGATGACATCGACCACCGCCATGCCCACCCACGAGATCCGGCGTGTCACGGGCTCCCGGCCGTCGAGAGATCCAACCCGCGAGCCCGGCGCCATGCGTGCGGCACAACGATGAGGCACACACCATGCGGAACGCACCTCGACCGCCACGCCAGCCCGAAGCCCGCTCGCTCGAGGAGATCGGGTGTGCGCGGGGCGGCGCGGCATGGCTTGATGAAGGAGATGACCGCCGTGGCATGACTCGACGGAGGAGATGGGCCGATGGCTACTATGGCTGAGACGAGGCGGTCACGGGGCTATGGCTAAGATGGAGGTGGTGAAGCACGGCGTGGGGCGGTGCGGTTTACGCGAGGGCGGCGAGGGCGGCACGGTGGGGCAGGGCCCGACGCGGAGGCGGCGATGGAGGCACGACGCGGTCCCGCGGTGGCGGTGTGGCACAACCTAGCGGAGACGGTGTAAAGATTCAGATGGTATTCAGAGGTTGTCGCCCTTCTCGAGAGGGAATCTTTTGTGTTAATTAAAAAAATGGGAAGAGAGGGGAACAGGGAAGAGCACAGGAGTTGCAGGTTTGTGCCTAACCTTCCTTGGTCTCTGTGTCCGTTCCCAGAACTACACTCTTTTCCGGGAGGCATGTATCTAGAAAATTAAATTTGAGGGAACTTTTTTTTTTTTGGAACTTTTTACTGAGAACGTCTCTTGAAGCACCTATTTGAGAGTATTTTCCTAAAAGTACTAACAAAAAAAAAAAATGTCCTACAACTATTTTTTTTGAAGAATTCAGTGGGGAAACACCCCCTAATCTTTTCATTAAACGGAAAGTATGAGTACAAGGCATGAGGGGTGCAAATAATGGAGCTTTCAAAGCTCAAATAAAAAAAGGCAAAATATATTAGGGGATATTCTCCAACCATTGTCTTAAAGAGCCTGCAAGGCTAGGCTTGGCCTTGATGCAAATCAAGCCAATTTGCTTTATGAAATGCCTTCTCCAATCTGCATAAGAGCAAGGAACATTATCAAAGATGAGATCATTTCTTATGTTCCACATCGACCAGTAGTGATCACAATCTCTCTTAAGAAAATAGCACCAAAAGCTCATTCTGGATTGAATCACCATATCAAGAAGAGATAGATTCTGGTTCCAGTCAATTCCGTCCTAGAACTAATTAACCAAATAATCATGAACAAAAATAAATTAGTCCCAAATAACTATATAAATCATAAACATGCAATGCAATTCTTAGGGAAAAAATCCGTACTTCATATATGTCTGATTTAAAATAAAATATTTATATTTAGATAATAAATTAAACCAGATTTTTATAAAATAGAAAACAAGCAATATAACAAAAAAATTTTCTTGTTTTGACAATTGGAGAGAGCATCTATTACCCTCACTTTCGTAGTTTAAAGTTACAAACTGAATTAGCGTGCAACTTGGAGGTTGGAAAGTGTACTTTAGTCATAAAAGGCCTTTGAGTTTTAGTGTGCAATTTGAAATTTCCATGTCATTCAACGCTGAGGATTCAATCAACGCTGAGGATTACGGTTCGAGGTGAAAGCAATTCATTTCCATGTCATTAGCGTGCAATTTGAAATTTAGGGTTGGAAAGTTACAAACTGAATTAGCGTACAATTTGAAATTTCCATGTCATTCAACGCTGAGGATTACGGTTCGTGGTGAAAGCAATTCATTTCGGTTTTCGATATTTTCCCCGATGCATTTTAGGGTTCCAAAAACATTTTGTTCTAGTAGTATAATAATTAATGTATATAGGCCCATAGTAAAGCACGCAGCAAGATGCAGATGGCCCTGCTTTTATCTCGACATAGATGAGGCAATGTTAGCACATTCATTTGCTTTTCATAGGCCCTGTTTGGATCCTGGGGTTAGAGTTAGATTGGGTTATTTTTTTGCCCAAATAACCCAAAAGCATCCAAACACATGGGTTAGATTGAGTTATTTTTGGCTCTAACCCACCAAAAAGAAGTAACCCCTCAAGGGGGTGATATTTGGGTTACTTTTGGTAGAGCCCACCAACCCAAAGGCACACCAACTTAGAAAAGTGATTGGAAAAGTGCTTTTAACCCTGTTCTAACCCTGCCATCCAAATTGTCTATGGGTTAGAGTTACTTGAGGGTTAGAGTTAGAGTTAGAAAGTAACTCTAACTCTAACCAAGTTGGAGGATCCAAACAGGGCCATAGAACAAAGGCGAGAGTTACTTTATTTTCCACTGTGCGGCATCTACAGTATGTACTACCGTAAACAGTAAAAGTAGAGCATATGCATCATATCGACTGTCTAGCATAAAGCATATACTCTGATGATCACTTGGATAAAAACAGAAATACTTAGCATTGCTGACCATATGCATGAGTAGGTTACAAAATGTTCGCAGCTTCTACTTGATGCAAATTATTCGTGTGGTGTGATCAATGCACAAATAAACAAACACTGATCTAAACAATGTATTAATCTATTAATCCATAACCATCAGCTTCTCCCTAAGATACAGATTGAGTCTTGACTCAAGGTGCTTCATCACCAACATCATCTACTTTCCTCACTATCTTATCGGAATCTCGACGAAGAAAGCACTCCATTTGTAGCTTAGCGCGCGAGTATGTTGTCATCCTGATTCCTGTACTGCAGAGTCCAAAACACCAACTCTGTCACACTCAGTGAGATGTTCCTAGGGTAGAATCCATGTGTTTGTCAACTGCTAATTGATCCTAGCTTCTACAAGAGTGTGCATGCAGATTGTCCCGAAGGATCAATCCTCTTTGAGAGCACACACACTTTGATCGTTGTGATTGTGCCT
This sequence comes from Hyparrhenia diplandra, assembly GCA_015847255.1. NCBI lineage: Eukaryota > Viridiplantae > Streptophyta > Magnoliopsida > Poales > Poaceae > Hyparrhenia > Hyparrhenia diplandra. The sequence goes on from JADLZK010008681.1 coordinate 783,383, forward strand.
TCCAATCCAAGACTCTTGCCCCAGGTTCATACTAATCCAAAGTCACTGCATCCTGATCCACACACACACTTCCTTTGCACAAACACCAATTATTAGCACAGACTTTGATCGTTGCGCTGTCTTATTAGTTAATCAGCTGATGGGCCCTGCGTTTCATGCTAATGAGGATGTATCAAAGTTAACCACTGGTACTTGTTCCATAACCTCTTGTCCTTTGCCACCATTATCTTAGGGTTAATGGCTGTGACTGGCAGAAGCCTTGCTGCGCGACACCTGGCCCGCCGATAACTTTCTTTAGCTGGCTGTCAAGTGTAATTGTCAATCAAGGTGATAGGTTGGCATCCATCAGTCATTGAAAGAGAGGGAGAGGACATGATTGATGATTGTACATTCTGTTCTAGTTTCATCATTGTATTTGTAAGATGCAGATGAAGTGTCAAGCTCCTCCTCTGTAACTGACCATATATTTGGTGACCTTCAAGTGCAAGCCTTGCTTTTGACAGTGAAAGTTCGTGACTATTTTGCACCACATGAACGCGTACAGAACCAGGTATAATAACCCTCTTTTGTAAAAGAAAAAGCTGCTATTTGTTCCCTGACTAACTTGTCAAAGGAAAAGTCGTTGAGATTGATTGCTGGAGATCAAAAGAAAGAGGAAAAGAATTGTGCTCTCAGCCATTTGTACTAACTAGAATACTGTCCATCATCAAGCACACTGCAGGCACACATAGTAATAGTAAGATGCAGACCACAAGACAGTGACCTCTAACACAGGAAGGTTAGAAATACTTAGCAAGTGCGCAAAATATCAGTGAAAGGCTGGCCATCACAAGGAGAGTGACCTCCAATGAGAGTTAGAGCATAAGATCAAGGACTTGTTTGGTTAGCTACCAAAATTTGTCATGGCAAAGATTTAACAAGCAAAAATTGCTAAAACTTAGACAAAAATATTTAGCATAGATTTAACATGTAAATATGAGATGTTGATAATTTTTGTAATACACAAAATGGAAGCCAAAATTTGGGTGGACCAAGTTTCGGCAACTAAATTCTGGCTACCAACCAATTAGGGCCCAAAATACGAAAGCCTGACTACAAGGAGGGTGATTTCCAAGGGAAACTGAGAATTGACACCAAAGGATGAAAGGCCTTCATATATAGGCATGCATGGAGTGATCATATCCCTTCAAGACATCATTGCTCGTGAGATCAAAGGAGAGTTAAGGCCGTGTCGTATGGGTCATACAGACTGTTTGGGCATGTGTGGTTTGGGGGTCACAGTGTAAATAGGAAACAGCGCAAAGGGTGGTACCAGCAGTTCATGCTAATCATCTTCTCTTCTCTTCTCTTTACCTTGATGGACCATGAATTGGTTTGGGCTACCATGAGTTCAACACATACCATTATCTATCTAATAAAAACTATTTGCAGACATGTAACAAAAACATACTGCTTGGTGTCCCAAATAGTACTCACTCCATTTCAAATTGTGAGATGTTTCGGTTTATCAGATACATAACTTATGCTATGCATTTTGCTATATATGATGCCTAGATAAAATAAAACAATGTATGTGGAAAAACTCGAAACGTCTTATAATTTGGAACAAAGAGAATACAAGGTCCGTATCGTTTCTAGACATTTTACACAATATATTCATCTAGAGGTGGCTGAATTCCTTGCATATATAACAATAAAAATAATGTATTGGCATTCCTTTTATGGGTATAAATATTAATTTCATTTGTTTCTGTGGACATGCCGAGTCAGAAGCAAACCATGGCATTTCAGATTCCAGAATGAATATATGGCAAAATGGCAAAACTTGAGACTACTAATTCCTGAGAGTGCAATTCATTGCATATAGTGTAATATCATGCAACCCCACATTGATAATGAGGCTCACTTTCAGATGGTAGCAGCTAAGGACGAGGGACCCCCTAGCAGCACTAGACACAGTATATGTAGTATATCACTTGATCTCAAGGTACATATAGAGATAGGTGGTGGTCAAAGTAGCCATCCAAAATTTTTAGAGGAGCACCCACAGGAACACACAGGTGGACCAGACCGATGCATTGCTTGGACCAGCATTCCAGTTCAGCCACTCGTTAATTTAGTCCTTTCTGATGTGGACCATCCTGAATAATGCCTCAGTTCAGTTGTGTAATTCTCATCAGTGCACACACTGCAGATCAACAACACAAGAATTCCGATGCATGTCGATCTGATGGCCCTCCCGTCAGCGCTCCAACTGCAGAGAAGTGAACGAAGCAGCCAATAATTGAGTCGAGGCACAAGTAAGGGAATAGTTGGGACTTTGATTTGGTGCCCCTCCAAGCGTCCTTTTCTTGATGACCATGTTCCTTACGTGTCGACTCTCCATTGTTGGGAAGATAGCTATCCTATTGCCGTCTTTACGTGCGTCCATTCACAAGCAACAAGCACAGTTCCAAGTGGCCCTAACGATGTTTCATAAGAGTAATGTGCTTTGGAGCATACTACTAGGTGAGACCATGAGAATGATTTAATGATTTAATTTGTAGATAGCCTTCATAGATCACAAATGTTTGTTTGACCTGAAAACATGGTCAAAATGTTGTTGGTCAATTTGTTTCTCGGCATTTTCATCGAGTACTCTCTTCATTCTAAACTATACTTCCTCTGTCTCAGATTAAGAGTTGTTTTAGGACTAGACACTCATCCCAAGCAAGACCAAGGATAAAAAAAACAAGTCCAGAATGACCCTACTATTCTCTTTTCTTCACACCTTTATTTTCCATATGCAAAAGACGATGCCCAACTCTGGTCCCTCAGCCCTCCTTCCCCAGCAGTGGAGACTCCTCCGCTCAATACATGCACACCACTTTCCCTCCATGTCGGTCGCTCCGCCTCCGATGCCAGGTTATGTGCTTTGTTTCCGCTCGATGTCGGTCTGCTTCGTGCACTCAAAGGGTGGCACTCGATGTCGCGCTATCATGCACTCAGGGCCGCTTGACGCCATGCCGCTCCACTTGCACTAGATCAGCCTCACTTTGTAGGCCCCGAAGAGATAGTCGAAGAGGTCGCCACCGCTGCCAGAGGAAGGCGAGGAGGACGGGCGCCGGCTCAAAGTGGCGCCGCATGCCGAGGAGAAGTAGGGCTTGCCTCTCCTAGGTGGTGATGATGGTGTGTCGGCATGGTGGCAACAACGGGTGTCGGTGTTTACAAATTTGACCAACGAGCAATCGTATGCATAGTGTGTATAGCTCGAAATGGTAAAATAAATTGCAGTAAAGTAAATGAGACAATGGAGATAATGTTTATCCTAGTTCAGGCAAAGATGTCCCTAGTCCAGTGGTGAGCATCGAGCTCACGAGTTTTTGCTTATAGTAGGGGTATACAAGCGGGTGAAAGAGGGAGCAGGCTTACAAGTATCTGAGAAGGCGAGTTCTAGACCCAGGTCGAAGATGACCCGAGCCTAGAACTTGGTGTGTGCATGTGTGAGTCTAGAGGGGCTCTACGCGTGGTGTGGAGCGTCTCTGAGTGCTCAGGAGGCTTGTGTTGTGGAATTCAACCTTGGGTTATCTCCTAGAAAAAAAAACCTATCTAGATGGTGGGTTTGCCTCTCCTTTTATAGCTCAAAGAGAGAGCAAATGTTACAAGTGGATTTTGTAGCGGTGAAGGAAAGTGTGGTACAAAGGCGGTATGGTCTTCGTCATCGTCTTCATCCCTTCCGCCGTGCGCCGAGTCTTGTCGACATGGTCTTCGGTATGGAGGTTGTACTATGCTCCTCTGGTGCGCCGTCCCTCCAATCAGTGTGGGGCCTGCTTCCCTTTTACAGGACGCCCCAAGTGTGTGATCCGTCATCGCCCGTACACGAAGTCTAGAGCTATGACGCCAGCCAGTCCATGCCGTTCCGCACAACATTGGTCGAGCTTGCTACTGTCTGATGTTGTCCAGAGTAGTTGGACTCGACACCGGTCATGTCCCTTAAGCCTTACCCTGTATGGGGGCGAGTATGGAGGGCACTGTGGCAATGTTCGCCTTTTCGTGCCGGACAGGCCAAGGCACCCATTCAGCCTTGAACAGGCTTACCTCGCCGAGGCTCCCTTCGCGGGCCGTCTCACGTGCAAAACCAGTATGGCGAGGCTTGAGCAGGACGTTTAGCTTCGGCCCGTGGTCCAACTGAGATCAACCTCATCCTTCCGCAAGATTTGTCCCATGTCATCAGGTCATTGATCTCCACCATGCATGGACCCGCTTTAAGGTATCCTGGTTTTCATATCCCGACGGGCTTAATGACGACATGGTAAGATGAAGGGGTGAGTTGCGTGGTTAGGATGCGAAAGACAAGTGGGAGGGCCGAGTGCAGTAAGACCCATGCTATAGTGGCACGAGTCAAGATTCAAATGGTAGAACTATTTTTTCAGGGCGTGGAGACTAAATCACTTTGGGGCTTTTAAGCACATTATTCTTATTTTTTATTTAGGCATAACATGGTGTATCATAAAAAATTATATTTTGAGAAACACTAAAGTGATCGACTTATAATTTGGAACAAAGATAATATATGATTAAATTGCCGTTATATACACAAACACATCAACTTCAAACACATCTCTAACACGGGAATATAAATTTCTTTTCAGGTAATTCCCTTGTATACGAAGGATCCGGCTACCTTGTGAAAGCGCACACAACGTACCAGTGCTCTGGTCAAAATTTTCCACTGCATCAAGATGCTGGCACGTACTAATGCCTGCTACAACCATATCCTCTGTCTCCATTTTATGCAGCATTGTCCCGTTTATACGCAGAGATATGGCATAGTAGGTTTTCAGCCTAGCCTACACAAGAATACTCATGAGTTCAGGACCATACATGCACTCTGCTCTCTCGTCAGTCTATCACGAGTCCGTATGCATGCGTGGCCAATCAGAACATAGAAAAGATAGAGGAATTTTACAATTGCTTAGAGGACATTCTTTTGATCCCTCTAGCATATAGCCGGTTCCTCTAGCATATTGGACCACCGGAATTCCCATGGATCGAGTTGTTGAGAACTATTTTAATCATTAATTAGGGAAGCAATAGCCATCATTAGCAGTCACTAATGACAGTTCCTATGGAGGCAAAGAGAGCATCCGTGCGGTTCTCTTATTGGCACGAAAACAGTCCCTTTGAGCACTTGTATATACATGTACACAAGGAAGAAGATGAACAATATAGCAGAAAAAAAAATCACATGCGCCAACAATCAAGTGTAGGATAGACTTACTTTAAAAAAAATTGTCATGTAGCTACTAGCTCAACATGTTTGAGGGGTCGGCTAGGAAGGGGCCCTTACTATTAGTAGAGCTCAAGGACGAAGCCAGGAGTGGCGTGCCCGGGGCGGGGGCTGCGTCCCTGGTAGAGCAGACACTAAAAATTAGCCCCTCCTTAGGGAATTGTCAAATCTGTTAGAAATCAGCTCTCAATATTGTGGACACTAGAGTAGCAAGAACATAAGAACAAGATGGTGCACAGGATGGAGGAGAAGATGAGCTCTATTATTTCATTTACTTTCACTGCTCTTTACATCAGCCAATAGTGACCCTCTTTATAGAGGGACAATAATGATACATACAAATTTGTTCTGATGATGCATCATCGCTATAGTGCTCCCTCTCCTGCTGTTCATTAATTGGCCACAATGATGAGTCTCAGTAATCTCGGTGACTTTTGACTCATTCATAACAAAATCAATAGAGATCTTAATTTCACGGGCTATTTTTGTATAGTCGCTAAGCTTCTACCTACGTTACACGGATACGGATACGTGTATCGGATACAATACGTATCCGATACGCGGATACACTATTCTCCAAAAATGCTGATACGGGGATACGGCTAAGAATTTTTTAATAATAATAATAATAACATGAACTTCAATTGGAGCACGATCTTTTGCTAGGGCTAGAGGAGATAACCCGAGGGCGAGGAGAGGGCGGCACCGCTGCGACCTTGCGCTTGCACGCCGTCCGTCCGCGATCGCTGGCTCGCCACCGTCGCCAATCACGAGTTGAATGGAAGGAAGTGCGAGAGGCGGAACGGCAAAATACGAGGCGACACACATATAATATGAGCGCGCGCCGCCGGCCTCGCCTTGGGGAAGGCAATACGTCGTGGTGGAAGAGTGGAATTTGGGCCATTTAGCTTCATGGGTCGATCCAAATTGGCCCACGCAGATCGGATACTAGTATCCGGTCGCAAAAAGACGTATCCAATCTTCTTAGTACGGCTTGGATACGTATCCATGGCGTATCCAAGGGGTATCGGTATCCGCTGAGTATCGGATACGCCGATACGCACCCCGGAAGTATCCGCGCATCATAGGCTTCTACTCCCTCCCGTCCCATTAAAAGTGTCATTTTTTACTTCTAGACTTCATATCCGATCATTCGTTTATTCAAAAAAAAAAAAAAAATATAAATATCATTTATTTTGTTATGACTAATTTTATCATTAAAGATATTTTAGTAATAATTTGTTTATTTTAAAATTTTTAAATAAAACGAATGGTCCAACACGAAGTTCGAAAGTCATAATCGACACTTTTAATGCGATGGAGTATGTCGATTATCCTTGGGTGTTAGCATGCGCGGCTTCTAGAGAGTTAACGGAGTCGCCAGGTGGGCCATCACCTTTACATCACGGCCCATGAGAGTGTCTATGGTCGACACATGCATAAATAGTAGATACAGACGAAATACGAAATAAATAACTAATTATATAACTTGTGACATTTTGGCGAGATAAATATTTTAAGCCTAATTAGTCATGATTTGACAATAAAGTGCTACAAAGAATATATGTGCTAATGACAAATTAATTAATTTTAATAAATTCATTTCATGGTTTCATGACACAATCTGTAATTTGTTTTTGTTGTTATTCAAATACCCCTTACAACATTCCACATGACATCCAATGCGACACCTCAAAACATTTGGAAACAAATTGGGTACAAACCATCCGCGACACGTGGACCACACGACAATTGATTTATCATGCATGCGGTTGAAATGATACGATGAATCCACGTATCAACCAAACAATCTGCACCACGTGTTAGTACGAATGATCGGTTTTTCCAAACTTTTTACCCATCGTTTAAACAGTTCCTTTGTCGCATTGTATTGCAATTGAATCTGCTCAATGCAAGTCGCGCAAGTCGTGGTCCTATGTACTGCAGCTTCAGTGCATGCAATCGGACGGGCACGGGCTCCTCATCTCCTTGTGTGAAAAGGTGCAGCTGCATGCATGCATGTATGTAACACAGGCAGGCATCATCAGCCTTTGTTGCGGTTGCCCATTGCTTCATTTTCTTCGTTCCATTCCATGGCTGCCCCCTCTGCTCTGTGACTCTGCTGCATGCTCTTCCTTCTTGAATTAAGTATCCGTGCATCCAAATTCCAAATCTATTAGTTTTACAGCATGCATGATCCTGATTCCTGACGGGCGCGCGGCTCCATGGCATGCATTTTTGCAGCTAGCACGCAGTGATCACGGTGTGCAACTATCGCCGTCCAAGTGGGAACTGACGAAGATGTTGGGGAGAATGGCTGGGCCTGGTGGCGGCGGAGTTTCGAGCAGCGGCAGCGCGAGGCCGCGTTTGATTTCAGCCGCCACTACACGGGCACCGCCGCCGTTCCGTGGATGCCGCCTCCCTCCCATGGCAATGCCTCCGAAGCTGTTCTTGGCTGCAGGGCCAGGGAGCGACGGCGTCGTCGTCGTCTCCGGAGAGAAGGCGCTGTTCTCGCCACCGGTGGATCTAGCGGGGGCCGTCGTCGTGATGGTGAGCCCCACCTCCACGCTGCAGGCACCGGTCGGCATCCCCGCCACGTCTCCGGTGGCCACGGCCGTTCCGTTCTCCCGTCGCGGTCGCGGGACGACCTCACCATCATCATCAGGCGGAGACGATCGTCGTCGGTGTGGCAAGAGCAGGAGCCAGCAGCGCCCCTGGGAAGCGAGGCCCGTCGGGGTCGGCCTCGCCGGCGCCCTGAACGACGACGCTGACGCCGACCCCCACCCGCGACGACGGTGCTGACGACAGGACAGCGGATACTCCGGCCGTACCGGAGCTCCGCGTCGTCGTCCGCGCTGGGCTCCTCCTCCCCCGAAAGCAGGAGCCGGTGCCGGCGCGTCTTGTCGCCGAGGGAGGAGATGGAAGCGTCGACGGAGGACTACACCCGCGTCATCGCGCGCGGGCCCAATCCGAGGACGACGCACATATTCGACGACCGCGTCGTCGTCGTGGAGCAGGAGGAGAACGAGTTCCTGAGGTGGTGCCATGGCTGCAGCAAGGACCTGGGACAGGGCAACGACATCTTCATGTACAGGGGGAGATGGCCTTCTGCAGCCATGAGTGCCGCTACCGCGAGATGCTGCTCTTCGACGAACAAGACGAATCCAGCTGACGCACCAGCCAAGACGTACGTGTGTATATGCCGGCCGGCCGCCGGAGAAGATGAGTACTACAGTAGGTTTTAACTATCTCCGTTCGATCCTGCCGCATGCTGCACTGCAGTACTGCACAATTCTCTGCTTCATTCGTTCTGTGTTACTCTGCTACTAGTAGGTTTTAACTATCATCATTCAGGTGTCATATGTTCATTCACTCTCAAGCCTGCAGATAACCATGGTAACAGGAGCTAGAAAAACATAATTATCCAACACTAATATTATTATGACAAAAATTACAATGCATATACTTGGACAAAGAAAACCCACTCTCAAGGCCTAAGAAAAATTATTAATACAAATTGATATGTTAACCGGAAAGGAAAAATAAATATACAGAATGCGTGAAGTGGACAGAAAAGGAGGTGCTTGGGAAAATGCTTGTAAACCAAAATCTCAAGGTGCTCTTGGCATCACAGATATCCAAGCACATAATGAGGCCTTGCTTCTCAAGTCTTTGGACAAATTTTACAACCACTCCAATCTCCCCTAGGTGAGTCTTACCTGGACAAAACTCTATCATAACAGTAACATTCCTCCACATGTCAGAGCTCTAGACCTCTAGTGGGGTCCTTTTGGTGGAAAGATGTAATGAAGCTCTTTAGCAAGTTCAATGAAAATGGCAACCTGCAACCCCAATGCTGGAAATTCAATACTATTTTGGCTAGACATCTGGATTGACCGGCCTCTGCAAAACAAATACCCACATTTATTTTCATATGCTAGAAAACCAAAACGCTCAGTCAGATTCTTCTTGAACCAAGAGATGGATAGAGTCTTTATAGACTCCCCTTATCACAAACAGTTGCTTGTCAGAGCTCATGCAAGTCATTGAGGATAGAGACTGGGATGAAAACATAGAGGACTCTTGGACTTACAGTTGGGGCAACTCAAAATTCACAAGTAGGAAGGCTTACCAGATTCTCATTGGTCACACTCCTGCCTCTCCACTATTCAGATGGCTTTGGAAAGCAGGTAATCGTGGGAATCACAAGTTCTTCTTTTGGTTACTTTTGAGAGACAGATTGAACACAAGGGGGATCTTCAAAAGGAAAAATATGCACCTACCAAGCTACAATTGTGTCTTATGTGACCTGACACTGAAGAGACTTCCTTCCACCTCTTCTTTAGTTGTCAGTTCAACAAAGTTTGTTGGAGTTTTGTTAACATCGAATGGGATCTTGGGTTGCCTCCTCTGGACATGGTTCTGAAGGCAAGAGCTAACTTCCAAAATGCAATTTTTCAAGAAGTCATAATCACCACCTTTTGGGCCATTGGAAGGCCGGAAACAATATCATCTTTGACAATGGTAGAATAGACATGGATGCCTTCAAAAGATTGTTCTTGTCGAACTTGAAATGGTTTGCACCAAAGCCAAGCCGGCAAGAAGTGCCCTCATTGCTTCGTGGAGAGAGAACCTCTTGTAAATATCTTTCTTCTTTTTTTGGGCCTGGCTGCTCATTCTTTCATTTAATTGAAAAGAAAAAAAAAATAGGTAGGGGAATCTCTTACTGGCTTCTTCAAATAAAAGGAAAATGAATAAAGAATTAATCATCACTACAGTTACCAAAAAAAAAAAAAAAAAAAAGCTAGTAGAGCTCCGTATAATTCTGGATTTCTATGGAAGATGATTCTATAAGAGAAGTGATTCTATAGCTGAAAGTAATTCTCTTTAATTCTTTAACACAACTACTCTTTAATTCTTTAACACAACTAGCGTTGAGTCGAAATTATTTTTAGGGGTCAGCTAAAAAACCAACATGTAAAAATTAAATGCAACTCAACTTATTAGGTTCCTTACGGTGACTATCCGTGTTAATCATTGACACGAAACGGGTGCTTGCAATTTCTTATATGTATCCTAGGATCTACAACCCTTTTTTTTGGGTGATAAATGGCATGCCCATTGACGTAAGAGGTCTAGGGTGACTTTATAAGTCTTGAGATCGACTCGGTCTTTTAGTGTTTTATTTAGTGACGACGATTTATATCACCTAGTTGTGTTTTATATGATTTTATTACTAAAAAAATATTCATAGGTATATATTATAGGATAAAAAATTGTATAATCTTACTCTTAATATGAATAAAATATTTAATTATACTAATACTTTTTTTGCTGCGCAATGTTAAGGGGGTTAAGGCTAGCAAGTGCTGCGAATACCGGTTGGTATTGAACGCAATTTCCAATTCCAAATTTTAAACCATACAAACAGCTGCATTGAGTGCTTGGCCAATACCAATTGCAATTCCAATACATGTGACTGAATATATCTACGTATAAATACAAGCTGAGTATCTCCAACGGTTTTGCATTCCACTTGGCATTTTTGTAAAACTTGACAATTTTTTCCCCTGGACTCCCAAATCTGCCAAGCCAAGTAGCACTTGGCATACGCCCCCGGGCGGGCGCTTGAAAGTTCATCCGCGACGCACGAAACCCTCCCCCACGCGCGAACCCCTCCCGTCGCGCTCTTTGTTTCTACCGAACAACATTCATTGAGTGCCGAACAACAGTATTGTGCTGGTGTTGTCTCCATCTTTTGGCCGGCAGATGAACTGGCGGTGGCGCTCAAACAAGACGAAAGCAGGACACGAAAGAAATAAGTCACGAGGAGAGGCGACGAGACTCGCTTCAACCGCCAAACATGAGGGCCCACAAATTTTTGTTTTGGCAAGTCCAGATTGCAAAACTCTTGGAGATGATCATTTTTAGCTTTGCATTCTATTTTCAGACTTGGCAAACACCCACAATGCCAACCCAAATATGCAAAACGGTTGGAGTTGCTTTTAGGGCTTTTGAGCATACACAAATGTGCTTCCAGTAAAAATTGTGCATTCCTGAGGCCGCCAATTGGAGGCCCACAGACCGGCGACACCTCCTCCCTCTACACCCAACTCACGGCCCCTTCCCAGGCCCAGCCCACCACGCACCGCTCGCCCGGTCGACTCGTCCGCGTCCGGCGCCCTGCACCCGCCGTCGCCGTCGCCGTCGCCGCCTGCCTCTTCTCTTTCTCCTCCTTCCCAAGCCGGCTCGCCGCCTCCTGCAGTCCTGCCCGCTGCCCTCCTACTTCCGGCCGGCGGCTGCCCCCTCCTCCGTGGCCCGGCCACGGCCAGCAGGTGCCTAGGCCGCCAGGCTGGTCGGCTGCCCTTCTCCTCCGACTCTGGGAGATCTGGCTGTCCATCAAGTGGGACAAGGGCAACGCCATACATTTTCGCTTCAGTCTCTCGGTGAGTGCATATCTCTTCTCTTTCAAATCCCGCCTTTTGAATTTGGGTTTTGGAGCCATGAAATTGCTCACTGTCGATGATGTGCTAAATAATTTGCCTGCATGCCATGGTTTACTCAAGGTTTTGCTGACAGTAACAATGTCTGCCCGATATATGGTGGAGACGATGAGGACGCGTTCAAGGTAATTCCCCCAAACCACAGTAACTAAGAAGTGGCCTTTTGTATTGTATATTGATGATATGGTTTCCGTCATATAACTTTGCCAAACAATTCATATATGTTTAGGAAAAGGAACGGTTGACCAATAGGTAGCAATACTTCCTCCTCTGCTAGTTACAGTGCACTGACTACCTAGTTCAGCTCAGTACTTCTGTTCTCTGAAAAATGTGAAGGAGTCCAGCAGAAATCCTACATAAAAAGTCTTAGTTGCTGCTGCGGTTATAGCCAAAATGGAGTTAGGCACAGGCCCTGCACCCATGGCCCCAAGTGCTCACTTTTTCTTTCGAGAAAATCTCAAATTAGACCCCTCTTTTTGTAGCCTTCTAGTATTTAGCCACGGATAAGATCAATCAGGAGCAGCACCCTTTCCAATTTTCTGTTATGCACATCAGTTGAATTGAGATTCTTAATCTGTTAGGATTGTTAACCGAAAAGAGAGAGAAATATATCCCTAACCATCAATCCTTGACCTTGCTTTCATCCTTTTTCTTATTGCAAGTCATATTTTCCATGGGATTCCGCAGCTGACTGTGTCTCAACTGTCAAAGTGATATTAGAAAGCTATTTGAAAAAAATCATGTTCAAACGTTTCAAAGATAGAAGAGAAGATTCAGTGTCTTTAAAATTATGCTCAAGAGTCAGATCAGACTTGGTTGTAATACCCTTCAACCATCATTGATAGTAGTTGTTTCATGAAACAAGCTAATATCTACTTTTACTGTAACTTTTGTAAAATTGTTTGTAGGTGAGTTCAAGTGAAAGTAGTGGGAATGGGGATGAGGCTATATTTAAGATTGCATGTAGTCAACAGGATTTGCTCAAACAATATGAACTTTTTTTGCTATGCCTATGAGACAGTAGTTTTCATGAGAGGCCTTTTGTAAGGACAAAGGCACGGATGACATACCATTTGATATTTCAATTGAAAAAAATGGTAATTCAAACTATGTGGGAGCCTGAGAAAATATGGCAAACAACAATACAAAAGGATAAACCAAACTAAATATACACTCAAACAATAAATTGCGCAACAAAAACAACAATCAAACACTCTTACAAGTTACAGTCCACCTTATTACAAACTAGTTTTTAACTATAAACTATCTGCAATGCAGAACCTACTTTTACAATCTGCAGCTAAAAACAAGGCCTAAAAGTGCAGCATCAAGAAGATGAACTGTCCTATCTGTCCTGGTTTCAATTAGACTTTTTTTTTTTCTTCAGGGGCATACCCAAGATGTGGCAGCAGTTTATTTTCACAGAAAGGACCTGTTTGGCTCGCGGGTCGCAGTACACCATGGCCCAACTGTGGCATGCTGCGCCTCCTGCGCGTGCTGAATACGTGACACCCTCCACTGTGTATTCCTACGATGATCCTTGCCAAATGTGCAGTGTTTGTTTTTTCGCCACACTTGTGGTGCGGTCAGACTTGTGGCATAGCTACTCTTTTTGCAGCAGGAGCCAAACTGGCCCAAAAAGATACATTCTCAATGCACAGCGTTAAACCAATTATGGTGTGAACTTTAACATGGAAAGTTTTTTCATATATGGCTACCCTTGTAAAGCCACTTTGGTTGCAATGTGCCCCTTTTGCTAAATTGGCTGTGTCGTCTGCCCAGTTTCAGTTGTTGCTACGTACCGTTCTGATTTCCTGCTGTGACCGCCTTTTCGCTTACTGTCCTAGCAGTTGAGACGGGTATTATTGAAGTCCATCAATTCTAGCGGTGTAACCCTCTGCATTAAAAAATAGCATTGACTCATTGTTTCAAGTTCTTTCTGTTTGACCCTAGTTATCTGCTGCAGGAATATGCTTTGTGTTGGAAGAATTTGTTCAAGATATTATTCAAGCCATGCTGTATCTTCATTACTTGTGGGTTCACGATGTTTGTTTGCTCGTGAAAGCCCACACTATGTTGAGTCCAAGTGTCATGGGACTAACCAAAGTATGAATAATAGTACCAAAATCTTGAAACCAGAGCTAAATATTGGTAGCTGTGGCGCTTTGCTTTTCCACTGTCACAGGAACCATTCTAGTCCAAGCTCATGATCCATCTCAGCTAGCATTGGAGATCGAGAATGCAGTTGATCAGAAGAGATTTGATGATGCATGGAGGGCTTATGAAAAGCATGTTCACATGGATGGACTTCCAAGAAAGTCTGTTTTGAGCAAGCTTATCACTGGCTTGGCAGAGAGCTTTGATCCTCACTGGCTTAAGCAGTCCTACAATATCGTTAGTCATGCATTTGAAGAGAAGCAAGAATTGTTGGATAAGGAACCCCTAATTTACCTATCTCTCATTCTTGCGCGCTGTGATCTGCCTAATCTTGCTATAAATGTTGTGAGGAAGTTGGTAAAGATGGAAGCATACCCACCTGTTGCAGCATGGTCGTCAATTTTAGCTCATATGTGTCAAACTAACACTGGTGCATTTCTCGGTGCAGACCTCGTAATGGAGCTTGGTTATCTTTTCCAGAATAATAGAGTTGATCCACGGAAGAAGAGTAACCGTCCTTTGCTATCAATGAAACCCAATTCATTTACATTCAACGTAGTTCTGACTGCATCCCTTGTGTTTGGCACTACAAGAAAAGCAGAGCAGCTTCGAACTAATGCCTAGGATAGGGGTGAAGCCTGAAGTCAACTTGTTGATTGTTATGGCCCACATATATGAAAGGAATGGGCGCAGAGATGAGATTCAGAAGTTAAAGAGGCATGTTGATGAAGCCTGTGGTCTTAGTGAATCAGAGTTCAGGCAGTTTTATGATTGTTTGCTCTCCTGTCATTTAAAAATTTGGGGATTTGGATCGTGCAGTTGATATGGTGTTGGATATGCTTAAGAAAGCTAAGAATGCAAAGCAGTCATTGGAAGCAGCGAAAGCAGTTCTTGAAGCTGTTGAAAATAGAAAAATTATTTTCCTTATGAGAAAACTGATGCTGAAAACCCATGCTCTTCAAATAGCCAAATGCTAAGTTATGCTTCATTCTTCAAAGACAACAGCTTTGCGAGACTTGAATTGGATGCAAGAGAGTTAGTCAGGCTATTAACAGATAAGCTGCAGGAACAGGTTGGACTGGTGAAATCTGAGCATGGCATTCTTCATCCAACTGAAACAATGTATGCCAAGCTTGTTAAAGCTTTTCTAGAAGCAGATAAGATCAGTGCATTGGCGTCGTTTCTTGTGAAAGCAAGCAAAGAAGATTCACCTGTATCTGTTGAAAGCTCCTTTGTTGTTCAAGTGATAAATGCATGCATTTCTCTTGGGTTATTAGAGCAAGCACATGATCTTCTGGATGAGATGAGATTTTTTGGAATTAGGGTTGGTTCATCCATTTATTCATCACTCCTAAAAGCCTATTGTAAAGAGGGACAACATGAAGATGACATAACTGCACTTTTGAAGGATGCTCAACAAGCTGGCATTCAGCTTGATGCAAGCTGCTATGAGGATTTGATACAATCTAGGGTGAATCACAGTAACACCACAGGTGCTCTCCATCTTTTTAAAGAACTGAAGAATTTGAATGTTCTGAAAGCTGGTCATAAGGAATTTCAGAGATTAGTGCAAAGCTCTGATGACAATGAAGCTGCTTTGATGACCAAGTTAGTGGAGGAAGTCAGGAGTGGTCATATAGTTGATCATGCTGTTCACGAATGGAATAATGTTATCCATTTCTTCTGCAAGAAGAGATTGATGCATGATGCACACAGAGCACTGAACAAGATGCGAGCTTCTGGACATGTGCCAAATGGACAAACTTTTCATTCTTTAATAACTGCTTATGCTGCCATTGGTGGCAAATATGTGGAAGTGACAGATTTATGGGGTGAAATGAAACTTCTGGCTAGTTCAAGTTCAATGAAATTTGATCAGGAGCTCTTAGACTCTCTATTGTATTGCTTTGTGAGAGGTGGTTTCTTCCTTCGAGCCATGGAAGTTATAGAGATGATGGAGAAAAGAGAGATGTTTATAGACAAATATAAATACAAGTCCTTGTGGCTTAAATACCACAGAACATTGTATAAAGGTAAGGCTCCCAAGGTGCAAACAGAAGCGCAACTAAAAAGGAGAGAAGCTGCAATACATTTCAAGAAATGGATTGGGTTGACATGAGAGCAAGAGACTCAAGCTATATGAACTAATTAGGAATCCTTTGATTATCTGCTGTATGGATGGATCTTTACAAATTCCAAAAAAATAATTGTAATTATGGAGTTTGTTAGAAGGTAATGTGTTTTTTTTTTCTACTTTGCACTTTTGTGTAGTTTTTCCCTGCTTCAAAATTAATAATCCAAAACCAAACTAGATAATTATAGTTGCAATGTTTGTTATAACAAATGCAGAAATGCTTTCAGCCAACACATTCAATATAATGGTATTGCATGGCATTAAGAAAGGGGTCTTTGTGCATTTTCGAGGAATACAATAGACAACTCATAATTATTGAGAGTCGGATTTAGTTCTGTAGATGATTGTGATCTGTGAGTTGTGACTATTCTTTTAAGAAATAATGGTACATATTCACATTTTTCATGATT
Organism: Hyparrhenia diplandra; assembly: GCA_015847255.1. Taxonomy (NCBI): domain Eukaryota; kingdom Viridiplantae; phylum Streptophyta; class Magnoliopsida; order Poales; family Poaceae; genus Hyparrhenia; species Hyparrhenia diplandra. The sequence goes on from JADLZK010008681.1 coordinate 799,856, forward strand.
ATATATGGATTAACTAGCATATGAATAAATGCGGATTGAAAACGGAGAGCATCAATTTATTTGATGAGATTGAAGATATAATAATAAATCATAATCCATCGTTTGTATGTCTCATTTGTTCTAAATTTTCCAAGTGTGTTAGCTAATTAGTGTAACCTGGTATTAAAAGGCATTACAAGATTCTGAAGGTTCCACAGGGGGACACAAGCGGCGCATGCCTGCCCAAAGCCTGCTTAGCCTGCCCTGCAAAAGAAGCCCCCTGCGGGCAGCTTGTTGTTTTGTTGCGGATTGAAGTAGGCTGTATTGCTAACACAAGTGGACAATCAGCGAAGCCCGATCATTCGTGCACAGGCCCTCAAAGAGGTGAGGACTCCCATCGCCTGTCCTTCACTTCGCTCTACTCGCTTGCGTGCGACTCTGAGGAGCATCGCCGCCGCCACCACTGCCTCGCACTGTCACTGCCATAGCCCTGTGGTAAGTGGTAACACCTACCTCCTGTTGCCTGTGGCTCAATTACATCATGGCAAGGTCTCTACATGACTTCTAGGTATGCACTGTATCCCCTTTGGTGTACATCTTCTCGTTGCTTATCTGATTTTCTTGATCTGTGGATCTTGCAAAATTAATGCATGTTTTGATATTCCTTCCAGGTTAAGCCCAAAAGTGTGCGCCGCCGCAGCAGCAGCAAGGACTGCCTCATCCTGGTAACCTCTTTGTGCTATGGTTTGTAGTCTCCTCATCTTGTTTCTGTCAGTTGTGTTTATCTTGTGGAACTTACTGCCCTGAAGCGTTTCATGATGGTTTTATTCCTCAAATCTCTCTATGCAATAGAGCCGTTCTTCTGTACCTCAAGAGAATCACTGCCATTTTGCTTACAGGGTTACAGTACCAATTTGCTACACTCGAGCATGCAAATATGGTTTAATGTTCGTAAAAGAGATTAAAATCTTTTCATGATGGATTAAGACATGCACCCATTTTGTATCCTGAGCGCCAATGATTTTTGTGGACTTGAAATATTTGGATAATACTGTGCCAGATGTTATTTTGTTTTGTTTTATTTTGAACGTGCTGGTTCTAGTTCAAGTTATGCCTGGATATGCCAGTATGCCACCATTAGATAGGAAGGTGCTATAGCCACAACAAATGGTCATTTAGGGATATAGTACCTTAGGGGTGCAAGCAGGGCAGGCTCAGATAATCCTTTTTGTGTGCTGGACGCCTGGACGCCTGCCACACAAACGCTTGGAAACTGCATGCACCCGGCAGATCTAGCAGCAGTCTGCAAAGCCCAATTCAGCCCGCCTTAGCAGTTGTGTTGTTTAATGAGACTTGTTTATCAGAATTTTTCCTACTATACTACAGTAGTGTGAGTTGTATTCCCGCTGCATTTTTTTTCCTTCAAGTAGTGAACTATGCTATTCAGCATCACTGATGCTATACCCAACTGTATTGTCATAACAGGTAGTGTTATTGACAACAAACTTAGTACAATTACGTTTACCTACCAACTCCACTTCAGTGATGTTTGTAGTGAGTTGTGACATTGTTATGGCAAATTATATTTAACTAGCATGAACCCCGCGGTTGTGCGGGCTAGGATAGCGAACTCTTAAGACATATAAGTTTGTCGTAAAAAAGAGTAGAATTGGCAACTACTATAGCCCGTGCTTAGCCAATCTATGTTGTAAGAAATCGACAACTGAAGGCATAATGGGGAACGATGCATTATTAGTTTAAATATAGGTAATATAGAAAAATAGATTTTGTAGAAGCATAAGAGTCAACAAAGTTAAGTGCAGCAAACAAATGATTACAGTAGCACAATTACATGTCTGATGCAATCCCAATGTAAGTAATCTTGCAATGATCATGTATAAGAAGTACATACACAGTTTGTGGTAGCAAACATTTGATATTAGCGCACGGAACCATACAGGAATTCAAGGAGGTCATAGCATTTGAAGAGAAGATCAGGATCTTCCAGTTAGGGAACCATAGAGAAACCAAAAGAGGTCATCGTAATTTTTAAGAAGACAATAGAATTTTCTAAATTTTGTATAGCAAACAGAAAGATAATGATGGTATGGCTAGTGAACGATGCTCTGTTTGTAACCTTGTCGCAGTGAGCCTTGAAACTGAAATAGAATTATTTTTTTTCAGCAAGCATGCTCCGATCTTGCACCAGATAAAAAAAAATTGTGTTTCTGAAGATTATGGATCTGAACAATTAATAGCTGCAGAGTGAAATAAGGTTGGTGAGATTATTTACACATCAAAACTGAAGAAAACAACATTGCAGCAATGGGTGCAGATCCCCTTCCTTAAAAAAAGCAATGGGTGCAGATGATGCCGGGCATTGCTATGAATCAAATCGAGGCTGGTAGAGCCGATCCGCGTTCACGCTGGCAGAGGAGGGTCGGTGTTGACAGAGATACTCGGCAAGGGAGCGGAGGAGGGCGACCCGCGAGGGCTACAGCTGCTCATTGGAGATGGCAAGGGAATCGCCGAGACGGCAGCCTGCAGGATGGAGCTTCCAGACTGCGGCGCCGATGGCAGCTTGGTGTGGCTGCGGAGGGCAGGTCCACTGTAGGCGCCGGGCGACCTCGGCGAGGCAGGAAGCAGCGACGCCGCAGGACAGGCTCGAGGGGCAGAGAGGGGCGAGGCGGTCACTGATTTCCGTGAGGCTTCTAGAAGGCGAGTGAAGGGGATCGGTCGTGGCTTGTTTGGGGAATTTGTTTCCCAGCAGCTGCCGGATGGAACCTGTGGGAAGGTTATATGGTGGCCGTTGATTGCAGATCGTAGAGCCAGGAATAGAAGGCGACGTGGCACATTGTGGAGCCAAAAAATGTTGTACAAGATTAAGGTAAATTATATTTAATTATATTTAATCTGCATCACTAGCCTTTGCCAATGGCCATCATGAAAATTTTATATAGTATCAACATTAGTAAAATATGCTAAAACTTCTATCCTGTTTTTTTCAGGTACATAAATCAAGTCTGCTTTCCTTTTAACTAAGAATACCAAAGTTGTAATGGGCTACTGGAGGAACTATCTTCTCTATGTGGTGGGTGCTTGTTGATAGAGTTTGGGTTGTTTGATGACAAAGGTATTTCTTTGTATCAGCACCAAGCAGTACCATGACTACCAAACTCACCCTTTGAATGCAATGTACATCCTTTAGATGACATGTTTTTGCATTGGTCTGTGATCATAGATGTTTTGCTGATGGTTTCTAGTCCAGTATATAACTATTGTAGACAATATATAGGAATCTAGTTGTGCATTAAATCCCTATGTAGAACTTGGCTTAAGCAAAGGGTATAGAAGGAACTATATTGAAAACAGTGTTACTTTAACTGCTAGATCAATCACAGAAAGTTGCCCTAGCCCAGGGAAAACTCAGTGACCATAATGCACACCACAAAACCATACGCAACCATGGTGATTGAAGCATCTATGGCTTACCTAACTGCTGTTGTGTGCAATCTGCCACTCAAGGCACAATGTATTATAGTGCCACTTGAGTAATCTAGTGTGAATGTGTAATATATCATTTCTTAAACCCGATCTTATCCTTTGGATCCTTTATCTGAAAATTATTATGGGCTATTTTCTTCTTTCTTTCTTTTTTGTAGGAAAAAAGAGAATTGGGTCAAAGCAAACAAAGATAGCAATAGCAATTCTGCAGTGTAAAGCAGAGGTATAAAAGGAACACATGGAAATGAAGTTACTTCTGCTAGACCATTCAGAGAGAGAGAGAGAGAGACTAGCTCATGAAAATCATGAAAATCTCAATGAGCAGAATGGGCACATTGAATTGAAATTATACGCAACCATGGTGATTAAAACACCTTTAAATGATCTGACTACTATTATTATTTGCAATCTGCCATTGGAGGCTCTATGTCACTATGTGTAATAATGCTACTTAAGTAGTTTGGGTAACACCACTACGATGTGTTGACTTTGGTTTGATTTGAGGAATGGGGTGATTTATCATATTCTCACTTATTATTTTTTGATTAGTTTCTGGAATAGAATGGGTTGATTATCCACGATCTAATCTCTCACAAGGTAATAATAATGAGTGCAAACATGAGGAATGTGGTAATTCCACCAAAACTTATGGGATGAACCTCATCTAGGTTGGAAAACACCTTTCTGTTCCAATGGAACCACCTTGATTTCAAGATTCAAGGTAGATACATACAACGCATTTGAAAAATACTCCTATGCGTGTAGGTTATTTTGTCTTAACGACGAGATGACCGTGAAAAAAAAAAGTACGACTTAATTGCATCAACTGGATGAGTACGACTTAGGCTTCGTTTGAACATAAAAGCTCTACAATATGTAATCGAAAAAAGTTAATTAATCAGCATCTTTAGCTAACAGGTTATCCGGCATCTTTCAAATCTAACCATTTACGATTATTATTTACCACACTGCATTACCATCTTGTAAGGGTATTCATATTCAGCCCTAAAAATAATGCTTCTTTTCTCTTTGGCATCGAAACTAAAAATCTTTCCTTTACTATAAATCCTCAACTCGAGTTTTCTTTTCCTATTTGATATTTCCATCACTTTATGTCACTAACGGTGTTAAGTCCTATGTGAAAAGTCTATTTACCCCTGTAGTTTTTTTAATATTCCTGACATTCCATGGTTGATATTGTTGCGAGTAGAATTGTGAGTAAAAGTGAAAGAGATAGAAAGTAGCGAGTGAACTGTGTACTTTATTCCATTGATCATCGATACATTTATACACGGTGAGGAGCGGAGTTTTTCGGGAAGAAAACTCCCCCACAAGAAAACGCGTTACAATGGAAATCTTCACGGGGAAGTATCTGATGACGCGCTAATGTAGGAACACACTCGTTGGCTCTGTAACTTTAGCAGGATCCAAAGGGGGAATCCAAGGGGAAGGATTTAGATCATCCTTTTACGGAATAATCATAACACTCCCCTTGATCGAATCCGCCTTGAGATCAATGAATGGTATTATTCTTCCAATAATTCCTATGGGATAGAAACGAGGAAGAATACATGTAGAGTATATGCTAGTGAAAAACTCCTTAACCCAGTGGGAAAAGAAGGAGAAAGTGTAGCATATAATGATTATTTCCTCATTGTAAACTTATATGAGAAAAACCTTTCCAAGAGAAAACTCATGTCAAGTTTAGAGAGCAATATATGTTTTTGATATTCCCTTAAAAATCATGTTGGGGAAAACAAGGAATACGACATATGCTTATGTTGATATTGCCTAATTAAAAACTCTCTATGAGAAACCTTGAGAGGGCATAAACATAATTTTATTTACGTCTTAGGGCTATTGATGTAAATTTCAAGAGCTACAAGGGAATAAACATAATTTTGTTTCTCTCTCGGGGTTCCCGATTTAAGTTAGATCTGAGTTTGGTAAGTGAATTATACCAAACTGTTGGAGATGAGCTTTTTTTTATTTGGCATATCTTTTTAGAAGTTGGCAAAACTCAAGATTTGCCAAGTAGAATTTGACAAACACTTGGAGATGCTCTAAATATAGGCAATGACAAGAACAAGAACGGAAAGTCTTGTAAAAATACGAAACAAGGAGAATAAGGATGGGAAGTTAAAATAATAGAGAACACATGAGACTCACAAATTCGCAGCAGCGTAGGTTGCCGTTGCTCGCAGCCATGCGTATTGCCTCCGTGAGAACCCTCATCGGCCAAGACGGCCACCATGAGGAGGGTGCGATGGAGCGGGCCAGCACAGCAGCCGCCAGTGCGGCATCCCAAATCTGGAAAGGAGCAATACTTGAAGGGCTAAGTAGGAAAATGTATTTCATTTTCGATGTGAAATAGGAAAGGAGCAATACTTTAGGGGCTAAATAGAATTTTTCTCCTTTTTCCGTTTCCTCCTTTTTCTTCAAATACATGTTGGTCTCGTGTTTTTGTTCCTCACATGGGTTTTCTTCTCCGCTTCTTCGCCTTTCAGTCCAATCTATCCCTAGTCGGCTAGTCCGCACGCGCCCCTTCTTGATCGCCGCCACTCGCCAGAATCGCTGCGATCTTGGTGCTTCTTCCCGCCCTAGCCCGCACCAGATGGTTTTGGTCCTTGAATCTGCGGTGCCTTCTTGATCTTAGCCGATCCATAAGGTTCTTGCTTGCTATGTTTTGTGTGGTTTCAGTTTTAATAGTGGAATTCATCATTCATGCGGCGACTCTCTTCTTTCTTCGATACCTTTGTTTCCTTTCGGCCGGGCGTGATGGGTGATGCGAGGCCGAGGTCGTGGGCGGCGGACGAGCTCGCGTCGCAGTCTCCAAAACTCCACGGCTGGACTTGCCGGGCCGCAATCGCTACGACAACAACAAAGGTGAAGGTGGACGATCTGCTTGGCCAGGAGGAATTGGAATTCCCCAAGCTGGCCAGCGACGATGATGATCCGTGTTGCGATCACGTCCCCACGGACAACGCTCACAGGGATATTTTGAGCTGGTCCTTGCTATCCGACGACGCGGGGATGTGCAAGGATTGTTGCCGGTGCGAGGAGGGGGGCAACATCCGTCCCAAGTATCACCGTATCCTGGTGTGCCTGGAATGTGGCCGACATTCCTGCGGCGATTCGAGGAGCTACCTCCCATATGGGCATGCTCGGGATCATGCCTGGCAGGAGGAGCACTGGGTCGCCGCGTTGTTCGATGATCCACAGACCGGGTTCTGCTTCAAGTGTGAGTGCGAACGACCGGTGTATCCAGAGCCAGACAACAGGCTAGGGACGAGCCTCAGCGAATTTCAAGTGGGTAGCAGCGGTGACCGCCATGCATTTGGATTTGACATGCCCTGGGATCTCGCCACGGGGTTGCTCGATCTCGAAGACACATGGCTTGCGGCCGAGCTCAGATCAGCAAATGTGCAAGGCTATGCTATTAGAGGGATCCCGAATCGCGGGAACACATGCTACATGAATGCAGTGGTGCAGTGCCTCCTTGCGCTCAACAAGCTACGGGCAAGGATGTTACAGCTGGATCCTCCGCCAGGTCACCTTGGTATGGCATTAAAGGAGCTTTTTGTGGAGGCAAGCGCTGTTGAATCTGCAAGTGGTATTTGAACCCGGATGAACTCTTGAGATGTGCGATTACATGCTAGCAAGTACAAAGCCTACGAGATGCATGATAGCTATGAACTTCTTGAGTCCTTGCGCAATGCTTTGCAAGACGAGGAGAATGGAATTGAGACGCCTTATTCTAGTATGGTTGTTGATTCAATTTTTAGGGGTGAGCTATCTGAGACACGGTCCTGGCTGCGTATATTGTCACTCTGCTTCGACTTTCCATGGACATTTCTGGGATCTCTCACTATCGTTGCCATCAAAGGAGGATCTATGCAAGAGTTTCAAATCTCAACCCCAGAAGATTTCTACTAAGTTACTTTTTTTAGAAAATGAGAGTAATTTGGGAAAGATCGATGCCAAAAGTGGTGATTCTCATCTTGTCTCAGATTTGAATGATTTGGTTATAGACAAAACATCGAGACCCTATGGAAGTTGGTGAGTTTCTGCACTCCACCTATTTAGGATTCCTGTACCAGTTGTTTATTTTTATCAATATAAAGACATGTTATTTTTCTAAGCGGGTCTCCTACACTTGCTTAATGGAGAAAAAATGTTTAATGATTCTTTACCCTTGATAAATGTATAAAATTACTAACATATAAAATTTATTAGGATGTTCAACAATCAACATATTGACTTCATGATGTTCATTTAAAAAAATATATTAACCTAGTATGTTCTTTTTTTGTTCTAGTGTATAGTAGTTACAAATTCCACATGACTATAGCCTTCTCTTGGTATATCATTTTTTGATAGAAGAGGTTGCTTAAATTAATCATGAGGTGGATTCTAAAAAGAAAGCTACTTTGCAAGTTGAGGATAAAGATACTAAAAATTGTGTAGAGGGCGATAATTACTTGTTGCATGATAATAATAATAATTGTAATTAAAATTTAGTATTATATTCTTGATTATGCAGATTCTCTGGCTGAAGAGCAATGCACCCGGCAAAATAAGGATGTTGTACAAGATCCTTTGTACGAGGAGCCACTACAATCTGTTGGTTTTGTTCCTCATAGCATCTCTGATGCTAAAGTTGAGCAAATGATTCTGATGACAACATGCCCTGATATGGGGCCACCTCCACTTGCTGATATACAAAGTGAATATGATGCATGGATGGCTTCGAGTAGCTATGTATATGAAAATGGCAAGGATATAGGAGATACCAATTGTATACCAACAATTGAGGATTGTCTATCATTATTTTTTCAAGAAGAGGTGGTAGAACGAAGTTGTGATTGTTCCAAGGTACCTATGGAGCCAAGGACTAATCAAAGCAGAAAGGATAAGCAGATGGAGATAGGTACCTATGATGGGATAGCGGTTAATAAGGGCCACATTGAACTGTCGATAGGACAACATGCCCAAATAGGCAATTTAGTGAACTAAATAGTTTGAGGAAGAATGCAAATTTTCTTATTGCAGGCAACAAGATGGTTCTCATGCAAAGAGTGAAATAATACGGATGGCGAGATACAAATATTGTTGGAGCAAATTCAAGGATGAGTTGTGGTCATAATGAAACTGAATATCATGATGATATTCAAGAGGTTGCATGTAGTTTGCTTTCAAATGAGAAACAAACCAATTCATTGAGCACCCAACATAGTCAAAATCTCATCCCACCAAATCATGAGTTGCCAAAGCAAGTAGGGTTGGATCTTAGTGCAAACCCGGTTAGGGGATGACCAAAATGAACAGAAAACGGAAGAGTGGACATGCTATTCAATGGCCTCGTATTACGAAGTTGCCACCTATATTAACCCTTCATCTTAAGAGGTACATCAACAATGGAAATGAGTACCATAAAAATGAAGCTTGTGTGAGCTATAAGGAGCATCTTGATGTTGGGCGATTCATGGACTCCAGGTACATAGTTGTTTGATTTCATAAATTCTTTTTTGCGTCACTTCTCCAAGTTTGTTGTTACTAGCTTGTAGAATGTACATGTCATTGTTGTTCTTTGCTATGTACTCTTTTTTACTAGGACCAAAATGGTTTCCAACTCATTCTAGTCTAGTTTGAGAATAAACTTAAACTGATTGTAAGTATCTATTTTTCCAAAGGAAACCAAAAAAGATTTATTTTATTGACCTTTTGTCAGAAATATCCTACCAGATGAGTTACTATTGATGCCTTCTATGAAAGCTTACGGTGGTTTGTTAGTAGCATGGAAATCACAGCTCTTCTCATTAGCCTTACAAAACACTTGGTTCTTCATGACAATCAAATTTACTTCCAAAATTGATGACACCTCTTGGATCTTAATTAATGTTTTTGTACCATGCTCAAGCGAGGGGAAATTTGTATTCAAACTGGCTAAAAAGCATTGATATCCTAGAAAATGAAGATTGGGTCGTAATGGGGGGTTAACTTGTATAGATATCCTGAAAATAGATATAGAGAATGGTTTGGTATCAATGGTATGTTTCTTTTCAACTATACAAAGAATGGTTTGGCCATATGGGGCTTTTCGACACTCCACTAAATGGGAAGAATTCACCTAGTATAACATGTAACAACACCATCTTACGGACAAGTTGGATTTGATATTTTGCAAACAAATGTTGGACCTTGACTTATCCTGAAACAACTTGTAAAGCTCTTGCCATGGAGGTGTCCGGTCACAGTCCCTTGGTCATCTCGATCTTCACCTCCATTCCAAAAGCCCACATTTTAGGTTTGAAAATTTCAAGTTTCTTAGAGATGACTTATAGGAAATTTTGGTTAACAGTTGGCTTACCCCATATTTCCTTATTGGTAGGGCCAAAATCATATCCAACAAATACACAAATCATATCCAACAGATACAAAAAAAGGGTCCTCGGATCTTGGAGCTCCAGTCTTTCTAATCTAAATATAGCAATTTCAAACATCTCCACCACTCTTCAGTTTAATGACTCCTTGGAAAAATTCGGGGACTTAAGTCTTGAAGAGTGAAAATTTAGATCTATTTTAAGGAACAAACTTTTGTCCCTTCTTGAATAGCAAATGCTTTATTGGAAACAATGAGGGACAACTAAGTGGGTCACTTTGGTTGATCTTTGGTACAAAAATGTTCCCATGCAAATGTTACAATCAGGCACAAGAACAACAATACGCTTACGTGAAAAGGAAAATGGAGAGATTGTCACTTCACGTAGAGTGAATTCAATTGAATGATATTTCATCTTTCCTCTATCATCCAAATATGGGAAGGGCCTAGTCATCTACAAAGCAAACTTTTAGAGAAAGAAATATTGGGATAATCAAACTTCTCCTTGATGATAAATCTCCTAGTCCTAGTGGTTTCAATAATGAATTCATTAAAAATGTTGGGCCACCATATCAAGAATGAATTTTGTAATCTATGTTGTTACTTCCGATCCTCTATCATTGTCTCCAAAGTGTTAAATCCTCCTTCCTTCTTGTATTTCTCTCTTATTTTAGGCCCATCTCCTTGCTCAATAGCTCCATGAAACTAATAACTAAACTTGTTGCTAATGAGGCTTGAAAAAGTCATCATTCCCTCATCCATAAAAAATAGTATGTATCCATCAAGCACAAAACCATTCAAGATTGTTTAGCTTTGGTATTTTGAATACGTCATCTCTATCACCACTCTAATAAAAAAATTATCATCCTCAAGCTCTATTTCAAAAAAAAAGCTTTTGAAAAAAATTGAGCAAAACATAATCCTCTAAATTCTAGAAGCAAAAGGGTTTTGGTCCTCTTTGGATCTCTTGGATTTAGAACATCCTTTGATACGGTACTTAAAAATTGGTTCCAAGAAAAACTATTCATTGTAGAAGAGTGGTCAGGCAAGGGGACCCCCTCTCGCCTCTCCACTTTGTTCTAGTTGTTGATCTACTCCAATCAATTATTAATGGTGTCAAATATAGGGACCTTGTCAACCATCCCATCCCCTTAAGAACCTCTTTTGATTTCCACATCATTTAATATGCACATGATACCTTGATCATTATGGAAGGAGAGGAAATTTGAGCAACTTTTCTTTCTAAAGTCTATCCTTTAGTCTAGCTCTTCCTTGATCAGGCTTAGAGTTAACTACATCAAGTCATTCATTGTCCCTATCAATATCCAAGATACTAAAGTCTCTTATCTTGCTAGTACTTTTGGATGTGCAATTCTATCTCTTCCCTTCACTTACTTGGGTCTATCTCTTGGGATTAGTAGACCAAAAGTTGATGACTATCTGCCTTTAGTAAACAAATGTGAAAGAAGATAGGCATGCACTTCATATTACCTCTCACAAGCTAGCATATTAGAGATAACCAATATTGTCCTAACAAACAATGCCAACTTTTCATTTGTGTGCATTAGTCCTCCCAAAAGGATTACTTAAGAAAATTGACTAGTTTAGAAAACATTGTCTTTGGAGAGGGTACGATATTAACTCCAAAAACCGCCAAAAGCAGCCTAGGAAATGGTTTATCTGCAAAAAGAAGATGGAGGTCTAGGAGTGATAAAGTTGAAAAGTCACAATGAGGCTCTTATTTTTAAAAATCTAGATAAGTTATTAAATAAAAAATATTCCTTAGGTCTCCCTAATATGGAAAAAGCACTATTCAAATGACAAGCTTCCAAATCAAAGTCACAAATGAGGCTCTTATTTTTAAAAATCTAGATAAGTTATTAAATAAAAAATATTCCTTATGTCTCCCTAATTTGGAAAAAAAGCAATATTCAAATGCCAAGCTTCCAAGTCATACCAAAAAAGGTTCTTTCTAGTGGAGGGATATTCTTAACCTTCTTGATAAATAGGACCAAAAAAAGGCTCATTCGAGCATACATGACTTCATCTAAGTTTAGGTGCAACATGGATAGTCATGTATGCTCGGTTTCACATTTGGAGATGGCAACCTCTCGAGTTCGAGTTCCCTAAATTATTCTCTTTTGCTAACAACAAAGCTATACCAAGTATATGCTTGGTACTCGATCATCAACCTCATGACCTTTTTCCTCTCTCAATTGAAGCTTTTTAGTAGTTTCAACTTTTACAATCTTTTAGGGAAGAAATCAAGATTTTTGATCAAGCCGACATTTGGTCATCTAATTGAGGACCCTTCTTAAAGCTTAAAAATCCATCATGGGTCACAAGCAACCCCACGACACTCAAAAGGTCATGGAAAACTTTTTCTCGGCCAAGGCATAAAGTTTTTCTAGTTACTAATGAGAGGCGGTTGAGCACTAGAAACATGCGAGATGGAAAAAGAATGTATCTAGATTTCTATGATTGTGTTCTATGCCAAGATATGGAAGAAATTGTGGAACAACTATTCCTACTATGCAGATTTGCTAACCAATGTTGGGGATTGGTATGTAAAATCAGACTAGCATTCTTGAGGCTATTGATCGACCGAGGAAATCAACATAACCAACCCTTCTTCATGATAGTAATGATTTTTGATGTGTTGGGCAATTTGGATGGTAAGAAATGATCTCATTTTTAAAGGACCCCCAAACTTGGAGGCTGCCACAACAATCTTTGTAATGGAATTACAAATCCTTAACCTATGGGATAGGGCTAGAAACACAACAACTTTTGATTTATGGATCCAAACACTGTTATAATTTGTGGAGTCTTTTTCATTTATTCATTTCCTTCTTTGTCTCTTAGGCCTCATGTTTTTCTTTAGTTGTTTTATGTTGTTGGACTTCATTTAATCTTAATAAATGGTCTATAGGAGTCATTCTTGACACTCCAGTTTTATCAAAAAAGTATATATTTTCCTATGATATGATTGGCTAGAACCATGCACATTTAACTTTTTTGATGCAATTTTGTCCTTGAACAAAAATTGTTATATTGATTTATGTAAGTTACAATATTTTTAGTGAATTGATTTCAATATATTTCATGCATAATAGAACTATTATATCTATATATGAATATAATGAAAAAAATTAAATCCATCCACACTAGCATTGTATCACTTTATATATGGGTATTAAAAAAGCATATTTTCCATATTTTGTACCTTTTAAATGCCATTTGTAGTAGGATTTTATTTGTTGTTAAGGTGGTTGTTTGACATGATTCTGGTGTATGCGTGATAGAAAGAAGTCTAGCATTCTTTTTAGGATAACCTTTTTGTTTTGTCAAATATAACTTCTTAGTTACTTGAAATGGGTGTTTATTTGTAGAGGTTGCTTGTGAACAATATTAAATAATATGGACATGATCAATGGTTGATAACACTTTACAATAAGTATATCCATACATTTGATTATAACATTTTATTGTTTTCTCCAATACTCGATCATGAGGACAAAAGCAACTCCATCTATCGTCTAGTTGGTGTCGTGGAGCAGCGTGGCGGACCATTCATGGACACGGGACACTATGTTGCCTATGTCGAGCAAGGAAGATTGGAAATCAGCAACAACAAAGTTGTTGCTCTTTTCTTATGGTTTTTGTGCGGGCGATAGTTACATCGGAGAAGTCACTTTAGAAGAAGTTCTCAAGTGCAAGCCTTATATTCTTTTTATGAGAAGATGGAAGACAATGATGTGTGCGGCATAAGATATGACATCTCGATTAGTGAGATTAGCTAGCATTCTTTAGACTGTTATGCTTCAATTTGCTTACAATTTAGGCTAATAATCATACCCATTGTGTCACATGGCTTAATGTTTCATTCAACTTCTATAAATTGAAATTTTTGGCTCACACTGGTTAGGATGATTAATATCCTTTTTTTGTTGTTTGGAAATGTTTGGCTTTTTAAGATCAACCCATGAATGGGAGACACATGGCTTGGTCGGACTAGTTAATTGACCATATAGACCATGTAAGGTTGTGTTGGATGGTAATGTTTAATGCTACGAAGGACAAGGCTCAAGAGGATATATTTCTTGCATTTACTTTTCCCCTTAAGGGATTGGTTGGTTACTGGCCGCACCTAGCCACAAGGAGTGTGGCGGCACCACGCGGATTCTGTGATGGGCAGAAATAACGCATACGTTTTTGGCGAGAAAAGTGCTAGAAGTGATTGAAAATCGTGTGGCGTACCACACATTAATTGTGAACCGAACAACTGCCTCCTTCCTATGGCCGCCGAAGGCTAGGCGTGGCGAGCCAAGGTGGCAACCAAACAACCCCTAAAAACTGTAGGCTTTGGTTGAAGCTACGTTTCTTGCAAAATGCTTTAAATAACCCTTGAGGTTGATATTGGAGGCTTATTGTTGCTTATTTTCATTCTAGATTTGTTATAGCCTCATACCGAACCTTCTTATAGATGTTAGAAATACATGTCATATGGATCCCCTCTCTGGTTCCCATGCCTCATAATAGCACGTGAATACATGAGAAGTCGATGGAGACCGTCCCGGTCCCTTTCTCGCAAGCACACTCACCGGGCATAAGACACAAAGACACGTAGGTGTATGATGGATCCAATTCTCATTATTAGAATAGAGGTATCATGGTCTGCTTATATGCTTGAGTTTTCAAGACATAAGCCCTATCAATCCTCAATCCCACAAAGCCAGAGGATTCGTAACAACAACCACTGTGTTGACGTTGACAATTGTGATGGTACTAGCGTCGTGGTCTAGTATACGGCAAGAACCGTGGAGCGTGGACTATATAAACGGAGGGCGAGGGGAGAGGCGTCGGGCTCAACATGTCATCAATGGCGGGTGGATTCGGCGGGTCATGCTTGACCGCGTGGAAGGAGGGATGGGGCGGTGGTGATGTGGCTCATGCGGGTGTGTCTTGGTCCTCGCGAATTTGGACAGGATGCATCCGGGAGAGCACCGGCATTATCGGCCGATGGAGCGGCTTCCCCGCCCGAGGTGGGAGGCGAAGTCCTGCTTTGTTGGACTCTTTGTGCCCACGTTCTTTGGGGTGGGGGGCGGGGCCGCCCAAGAGCGCGGATAGGCGGCGGGCCAAGGGGAGAAAAGGAGGTCGGCTCGGCTAGAGAAGTGAGCCAAGCCGGGCCGCTTGCCCAAGCTAGGCGGTTGGGGAAAGAAGGCCAAGACGAGAAGGAGAGGCTGGGCCTTCGACCAAAAGAGAGGAGGAGAGAAATTCTCATTTCCTTTTATTCTTTTTATTTTCTTTTTGCTATTTGTTTTATCCTTTGTATGAAATCAAACTTGAATTAAAACCTGATTTGAATAACTAATTATTTTTAACGGTATTCTTATGAGATTTTGAAGGTAAAAGCTTGATCTCATTTAAAGTCACATAATCTCTTTTATTTATTCAATTTAGTTTGTGACAAATAGATTAAAAAGATCAATTCACAACTAAATCAAATTTAATAAATTCACCTTTTATCACACAATAAAATAATGCATCGACATGAATGCAACAAACATGTAGCTAGGCCTTATATTTCATTTTATTTCCCAAAATTTATTATTTACCTAAATTGGAATGCTCACAGAATTTATAAAGGGGAGCCCTACCCCTTTATTTATAGACTGAGGGATGGTTGTGAGCCATTGGATCAAGCTGACTTAAATGGATGGCTGGATATGATTCTAGGGTTCCCATAGGTCGGTGGAGGAAGCTTCCAAAAGCCGGTGGCGTGGGGCGCCCCGGGCGGTGCCACGCTTTGGCACCGGGGGTGCCACAAGGCCCCCTGTTGTGGATATGAGTCCCGGACCTTGGCGGGTGCGTAGGCCTCTGAATAAGTTTTCCATAGAGTACTCATAATCGAAAAACGGAGTTCGTATGAGAGAGTTCTGGCCAAAATACTCGACTCTGCTCCTGCGGTCTGATATCTTTTGACTCGGGACTCCAAATGTGGCAAGGAATATATCTGTTTCGATCATCTTGACAAGATCTTCGCAATGATTAACTCTAATACATCATATAAGGTACTTTTATTCAGTGAAAACCTATGAAAACCTGCAAGACAAATGAAATCACCAAACTCGTGCAACTTGTTAGAATCAAATCCTACATCTTGTGTTTGTGATTCCTTTTCTATCATTTCATGCATAAATTGATGGTAAAAATTGACAACAACAACCGTCAACGAGCTCTCCCAAGCTTACCTTTTGCTAGTCCCTTAGCGAGAACTTATATACTATATGACAAACTTGGATCGGGGAGTTGCTACGATACTTTCATTCTTATAGACTACACATGCTTTCGAAAAGAAACTCTACTCCGCATCGGATAAACTTATTCTGACTTCAAACTCACCTTTATTACCAAACTATGGTGCTTTTACTCTCACTTGGGTCTTGAGTAATTGAAAGATAGAACAATCAAGTCAAGGACTATGTCTTAAAAATTTTGCAAATAAAACTCAAAGCTCGTATTGAATGGCACTCTCAATCTCTCAATATGTGGTATTTATAGATCCTCACTAGCCATTAATAGTGGTTGCTTTCTCTCTTGAATATGGTATTTGTAGAATAAGGCTGAGTATATTAAGCCTTTATATCTCTCTTACTCACTCTCTAAGTATGGCTTTTTTGTGGAGCTCATAGGAGTGGCACTCTTAAAATAATATTGCATAGCGCAAAGGATATATCTATAGTTCAAACAATGGATCCATAGAGAGTTCAGCTAGTCAAAACATAAATAGCATGTGTAGAGAATATGGTGGATAGGTGTATACTTGGGTGGCTAAAACTAATTCTTCTTTTACTACTTCAAAGATATAAACAAATCTCTCTTTTGAAATTTAGAAACTTGAGAGAACTTTAATTTTGCATACTTTTTCTTTCTTTCTTTCTTTCTTTCTTTCTTTCTTTCTTTCTTTCTTTCTTTCTTTTTTTATTTTTATTTTAGAGAGGAAGACATCTAAGTACCCATTGTTTTATGTGGACACATGTCCTTTTTACTCTCTTTTCTTCTTCTCTTTTTTTTTTTTTTTAGGAAGGTAGGCTCTACTCGCCCATAGGACACTTGTCCATTTATCATCTTCCCTTTCTTTTCCCTCTCTTTTTTTTTATTAGCAACCCAACTCTCTTTCCACTAATAAACTTTTTTGAGAGATAGCAACAAAGATATTTGGAGTAAATAAACATAGGCTTCCTATAGTTTCATGGAGTGTTTATTCCAAGTGTAGGAATGAAACATGTAAAAATGAATATAGATAGAAAAAGAATGGTATTATGATCATTCCCATTGTAGGAACAATGCATATGATATATATGTGGAAGGTGTGTGGATAATACTTGTGTTTTCATGACTTAACTCTCACAGGTAACAACAAAGCTTGAACTACTCAATCCAAAGCAAATAACATATGTAATTTGGAATGTTTTCCTAATTTAAATATCATAAATATGGCTTTGGTAGTAACACTCTACCAAACAAGAGCTCATGAAAGATTTTAATTTTTAAATCAAATCTCAGAAATAGTTTCACAAAGGAAAAGATAAATAGCAGCTCGGACTCTCTCATATCATATCCCCTAATTACCCGGACTTAGATCAAGCGTATGCTACCCACAAGTCAGGTATATAGCAAATTTGAAAGCATGACAAATATATCCAAAACAACGGAGGAATTTCAAGTTAAAAACAAGGTACTAAAAGAATTAGAGCAAAGCAACTATTCATCATTTCCAAAGCAAACTTTATTCTAACACACCTTAAAAACATGCATATATCCAAGACAAACATTTATTTGATTTAAAATGTTATGCATCTTTTTATGTCTTTTTAAAAGCAAGCAAGAATATAAGCTAATAAGGATAATAAAGAAATATGTATCTTGCTAACTTGGGGTGGTCTCCCCAAGCTAGGTTGATGTGTAGGTGTTGAGATGAGGTGATGTCGTCCTACCTTGATGGAGCATTGATGATGATGGTAATATGTTGAATTGATGCTCTACCAAGTGATCGAATGTCTCCTTTCGTCTTGGCTCATAATTCCTCTTGATGAAACTCAAATAGACAACAAAGCTAGTGGAATTGTTAAGCATTTGCAGTTGGATATTTTAAGCTTTAATTGTCTAGAGCTTCTTAATAACGATAGATTTAATATGAAAGATTAAGCTTTAACAGGAATTAAGCAAGATTAACATTTTATATACCATTTTTGAAAGCATTCAAACTTATAGAGATAAAGTAATAGTGAGTAGAGGGATTGCAAACCAGCGTGTCATACCTTGGGAGCATGTGAAGAGGGGCAAGTCGGGAATATCTTATTAGAGTCGGCCTTCCTCCCCAAGCTAGCACATTGCCATTACTCGACATTTGAAGTCAAGTGTGACTTGTTGAATCATCCCTCAAAGTGTGTCGTAACTCCTATGTCCTTAGACATTGTTCATCCTTTGTTCTTATCCCGCAATGATTAGTGATCAAGAATACCCGAAGGGAACTAGTCCTAGGAGCATATACATATGAGCCTTCATGTGCTCACATTTTTTTTATAAAACAAAAGGTTATATAAACATATGGTTCAAGGTGAAGATAACTTGCAACAAAAGATAAAGTGAATGAATTGATATTTAACATAAACCTTTGTGCGAAGTTGTTGGAGTTCATCATACGCCTTTCTTCATCTCCGATAAGAGTTCATCTCTTGACTTACCCGAATTGAATTTGAGAATTTTTAAGGGGTTAGTCCACACAAAATAACCAAAGTGTCTACGCAAAGCAATATTTAGTTCAAAAACCAAACTAGACTCCATGTCTAATTTGACTAAAGCGAGGATATTTAACCTAAGCTAAAGACGCTTTTAATTTAAAAATCTATGGAGCTATGATCGGTACTCCCAAACCAAAGCATACTAGAGCAAACAAAGGAAACATGAAAGCACTATAGAGATTTACTCAAATGAAGATAAAAGGGCATGATCATGGCGAGATTTTTTTAGATGTAAACGACATGAATATATGCAAGAAACTAAACATGCAATTGCTTTAATATAAGAAAACATGAACTAAATGGAGGGAATGCATGAAATAATAAAAGTAAACATGCAAGAAATTAAATGATAACTACTCAATATATTTAGAGTCCATGAGAAAGACTTTCTCACCTTTATTGATCATACTTACCATGATGTACAACTTCTATATGCGTCACTTGAGATGTGTGCTTTGAATTCTTGTGGCGGCGACTTCTATCCAGTCTTGGGTTCTTGAATGTTTCTTCTTTCCTTTCCTTTTTGAAATCTTGCTTTGGAAGGTCGCAATGACATCTTGTGTCCTGTCTAATCCACAACTCAACGAGAATAAGGGTAATCCTACTAAAGCTAGTGATATACTAAATTAGCGAGACATCATGATCGTTATTAAAATTCTTTATGCCAATTGCTTCCTCGGCAACGCGGCCAAAAAGCTTGTTTACGTTTATTAAGTGTTATAAGAATAAGAAGATTACGCAAGCGTACATAACATCAATGTAGCTTTTCCCTAGGGAAGTATTCTAAGGTATTGTGTCCATAGGGAAGCTTTGGCTAAAGAATTATAATAACTCACAATCATGTATCTACTAACTTAGCAAACCAACTAGACTAAAGTGGGGTAAGTGATAAATGATATATAAACAAGACTATGAATACTAAAGCATAAAAGCAATCTACTAATAATGACTAAAAAAGAATACTATGATAAATGAAATAGCTTAGCTAATCAAGAGGACAACGAGGAGAGGCAAAGGTTCCTAATTACTTCTATAATACTTTGGTTCTAAGGTAACTGAAGTATGGATAGATTTAGTAATCACACAATAACACTTCGGGCCATCAGAACACTAGCCATAGAAAGGGATGAGAAGGGGACTAGGAAGCTCTAACCAAAGTCCTACAAACACCAACCCAAACGTGGTGGAATACATCGGCCATCAGGGCTGTCACCAGGGGCTACCACAAACTATCCGTGGGATTAGGTGCAATCTCAAGTAACCTCTAGTCTAGATACCATGTCTACACTATTAACTACTACTCTAGCTAACCGGAATAACTAGAGCACTCGATGCGAGTGGAGATCCTATGCAAAGTATAACAACTATACTAACCATAATTGAAAGCCATAAAAATAAATATAGAAGATAACTATAATAAAGCATAAATCTTGTAGAGTGAAGATACAAAGACATACCATAAATCTGAAGACTCTCCAGAACCGGAGCGCAGCTCCGCTCTCCCTAATTCTCAACTACATCTAATCTATTACATTGAGAAGTCTAACCCTAGATCTATATTGAGAAGAGAGACTTCCTTACATTGGGATCCCTCTCTAATCAATATTGAATTCTAACTAATGAATTAGGGTTTCAGGAGGGAGCCCTGCCCCTTTATTTATAGCCCTGAGGGATGGTTGTGATCCGTTGGATCAAACTGACTTAAATGGACAGCTAGATATGATTCTAGGGTTCCCATAGGTCGGTGGAGGAAGCTTCCAAAAGTCGATGACGTGGCGCTCACTAGTACTGATTTGATTTTTTGCGAGCACCGGCACAATCTTTTTACGTGGCGGGCACTTTTTTTCCCGTCCGCGAAAATACCCCGCCACATCTTTTTTTTGCGTGGCGGGCGCGATTTTTGCCCGTCACGGGAAAGATTTTTGCGTGGCGGGCACCTTAACACGCCCCCCGCCACGCAAGCGGGCGTGTTAAGGTGCCCGTCACGCAAAAAATCTTTCCCGTGGCGGGCATCTTAAAAGGCCCGCCACATAAAATGAGCAGGCCCAAAAGACCTAGCAAGGCCCGATATCCTTCATCGGATATAAATATGTGTCCCTAGGGTTTTGAGAGACTGAAAGGTCTCTTGTGGTTTTTGGTAATTGAGTGTCAACATTAGGTGAACTAATATGTGTGATTGAGTTAATACCGGGAGATTAGTTCACACATGATGGTGCAATGAAGGAGCTTTATTGCATATGAAACATGACATGGAGTCATGTGACCAAGGTGGTGAAGATCAAGACATGGCTTGGCTTGATGGACCGGTTGCAAGTGTGAAGGGCAAGTCGAGGCGTGAAGCGATGGGCTGAGGCGGTGAAGCTTAGGCAAGACTTGGCGGCAAACGGACCGAAGCGCAGCGGTGAAGAGCAAGTGAGGTCAAGATCGATGGACCAATAGTGTCACGTGATGATATGGAGTGGATCATATCATTTGGTGATCGTGTTGGTGCATGTGTTGCATCGGCACTTGGAGATGGAGCGGAATGCAAATGCGCAAGGCAAAGGTATAACCTATAGGGCATTTCATTTCGCACGGTCATGAGGAGCTTAGAGAAGTTTATGGCCGGGTTTAGGATAGATGACCGTATTATCAAGAGGGGCAAACTTGTTTGCATATCGGTCATCTAGTGCCACTTGAGCGATCTAACTTTGCGATGTGCTAGGATCGAGTGGCGTGCTAAGAGCTAACCCATCCTTTGGAATGTTTGTGAAAATGCTAACACACATGCACATGGTGATGTACACTTGGTGGTGTTGGCACATTCGCAAGCTTCGGCGGGATTCGGCGCTTTCGAGAAAATGAAATGTCTACTTTCTATTGCGCCGGATGCAAGTTGGTGGTGAAAACATGCTAGCCCTCGTGCTCAAGTTGGTATACTTGATGGGTAGCATGTCGAAGAGAAGGCGTCGGTGTTTCGGTGGAGTTTTCGCCGAAAACGGTGGCCGGGGACGCTTGACCACGGAAAGCGTGACCGGACGCCGCGGTTTTCGACCGGGACGCTCCGGGGTGCGCCGCGAGAGCATGTATTTGGGGTCTCGGCACGGACCGGCCGGACCGACCGACCGGATCCGTGATCGGACCCATCGACTGCGGACCAGGACGCCCTCCGGAGCATGTCGGTTTGTGGGTCGGGTTCCTTGTGCGGTGTGACCGGACTCACTAACCGGACTCGCCGGTGAGTCCGGTCGGGCAAGGCCCAATCACCTCGCAGAAGCTGTGTTTTTCCTCCCAACGACTCTATTTCGTGTGGGACCGTGATAAATACTTGCTTGGTCGGGCATGGCTGGGTGCTGAGCACACTTGGGCCTTGGTGGCTTGTGTTGTGGTGCTTGAGAGCCCTCCCACTCACTTGTGATTGATAGAGTTCATCCAAATCAAAGTGAGGACTGATTCTAGTGCATTCTCGTTGAGAGATCGTGATTCGTGGCACTAGGTGATCGTGTTGCAAGCCGGTGTGCTTGTTTCTCTTGGAGGTTGCCACCTCCTAGACGGCTTGGTGGCAAGAGACTTCGTGAAGCACGCAACGGAGATTGTGCGGTGCTCCGAAGGAGGATTTGTGAGAGGTTCGAGCTCACCTCGCGGGGATCGCGAAGAGCATCACTACTAGAGCGTGTCTTTGAGTTACCTCACTTGTGAGTGTGTGTCTTGCGGTGCCTTGTGATAGGCTCACTTGAGAGTGGTGTCTTGCGGTGCCTTGCGGGGCATGCCTTGAGAGGCAAGTGATCGGAGAGTCACAACCGGAAGAACCATCTAGGTGAAACACCAAAGGAACCACCCAAGGTGTTGGTCGACACAACGAGGAGTAGGGGAAGTTGGCAAGCTTCCGATACCTCGGTAAAAAATCACCGGTGTCAACTTGTCTACTCTTCTCGGTGGTTTGCATTCTTCAAATCACAAGCTTTGTATTTACATTCATATATACCTTGTGCTTGTGCTTGTGGAGAAGCTCTTGCAATTACTAGCTTGTGTGGCTTGTTAGTTGCTTTGCTTAGAGTGTGTTTGGTTGGGCTGTGGCTTTTGGAAAAGCTACTGTGGGCTGTGAGCTGTGGAAAAGCAGTTGTGAGAAAGCGGTTGAAAGGGGAAAAAAAAAAGGTCGTTTGGTTAGAGCAGCTGTGGAACTGTAGTTTCTGAAAACTGTTTATATGCAAATGCAAATTACTAATTATTCCATTCACTTATTGCATGTAAAAGGTTATTTTGGAATTTTTTTAAAAAATATTATTTTGGAAAGAAAAAAAAAATTCCTAAGTTCACTTATTCTTGCAAGTATGGATATGTATTCTTGTATTTCTATTGAATTTGTTCTTTTATTTTTTATACAATGAAAACGGCCAGAGAACATCACGTGTTCTCCATGGAACAGAGCAGGCATGACTTTGCGTCGGAACATCTTGCATTTTCTCGCAGCTTCGCCTCGTGGTCGTCTCGCCGTTGACGGCACAAACCAGACCCGGGAGCTTGCACGGCCGGACCTGGGGAGGAGCAGGGTGGACGAGGACGAACCAGATCTTGCGCTGCCGGCTGCCGCCCATGGGGAGCTGCGTCCGCCAAAGGGAGAGGAGCAGGGGCTGTAGGCTTCTCCGGAGCTGAGGAAGAAGCCTCGTGTCGCGCCGCTGTACCGGACCCGCTCGGGATGAAAGGGATCGCCTCGCCGGAGCACGGAACGAATGGACTCTCGACGGATCTCGTTTCGGCGAGCCCGCGCCGCAGCATGGGAGGGAGGCCACTCCAGCGAGGCCGCACCTGCGCGCACCACCAGGGGGAAGGAGCTCACGGCGATGATGGAAGGAGCTCGCCGGTAACGGAGCACACGCCGGTGAGGGAGCAGGGGCAGGTCGAAAGTGGACCGATGGCTGGTCGGAGGAGGAAGGAAGCGACGGCGGGTAGCGGCAAAACTGGGAAACCGCGGAAGGGGCGACGGGAGCGGGACGCGAGGGGAATAGAACAGAGCTTAAGCGCTATTTTCTCAACATAACCAGTGGCGGGTGGGTAAATATTTCACCCAAAAGCAGCTAAAAGCAGGGGTGGAAGGTGCTTTTAGTTTTGTACTAGAGTAAAAGCAGCTTTTGACAAAAGCAGGAGGTGACTTGCCCTTTGGTTGGCTTTTGGCTTTTGGCAAAAGCAAAAGCAGCTAAAAGCTCAACCAAAGGGACCCTTAGTTTGTGTATCTAAGTAATTTGAGCCTTTGGGTTAGGCGTGTGTCGCCTTGTCCTTAGTGCATCTAGTGAGCTTAGGTTGGCTTAGTGCTTTTGCTCATTATAATTGTGTATGAGCTCACCATTGTTTGAAGTACTAGTGCATAGGTTTGTGTGACCTTGCAATAGAAACGGTTAGGAGCTCAAGCTAGGCTTATCACCTCATTTGCTTTGTGTAGGATCTTTTTGTGAGGTGATTTAGAGTCATAGCTAGAGGGGGTGAAGTCTTGGCTAGACCGATAAGTTTAATTCGCAATTATATTCGGTGAGCCTTCGAAATTAGTTTTAGAAAGGACTATTCACCCCCCTCTAGTCCCCATCTCGACCCTACGAGAGGCTCAACTTCACCCCCCCCCCTCTCTCTCCGCCCCAACCGGCCGCCGCTCCCGTCCCACTCGATCTCGTCCCTCTCCATCCCGTCCCTCTCCCTCCTCACTCACCTTCCTCCTCACCTCCGCTCACACATGGAAGCATCGCGAATCCCGGCGCTCCAGCTCTTGATGCGCCGATCCATGCGGCGGCGGCCCCGGCTTCGCAGCGGTGGCACCGGATCCACGTCGGGGTGACCACATCTCGAGGTGGTGGCGCGGATCGGCTCGCGGCGGCGAGGATCCATGGCGGCGCGGCCCCGGCCAGCGGCCATGGCGCGGATCCACGTCGGGGTGCCCACAACTCACACGTGGCGCGAGCGGATCCATGGCAGGTCGGCTCGGCTCACGGCGGCGTCGCGAATCCATGGCGGCGGCTCCACCCGCGGTGGCGGCGTGGATCCACTTCGGGCGCCCACAACTCGCGGCGATGGGCGGATCCATGGTCGGGCGGTTCTGCCGCGCGCGGGCGCGCGGACGATCCATGGCGGGCGGCTCCAGCTCGCGGCCGGCCGTTAAGACGGCGGCGGTGGGATCCAGCGCCCCAGATTTGGGTCTCGGCGGCGGTGCTCGGGAGGCGGCGGGCGTAAGACCGAAACCCTAGATGGGCTCGGCGGGCCTGTCTAGGGTTTTTATTTTATTTTTATTTTTTTGGCCGTGGCGCGGCATCCTAATCTACCCGCCATGCAAAATCGGTTAAGCGTGGCAGGCATCGTAGCCCGCCACGGTTAAACACGCCGATTAACCGTGACCTTTGGTTGGTGGCAGCCGCGTGCCCGCCACGCAAAACCAAAAACGACCGCCACGGAAAACGTTTTAGGTACTAGTGGCTTCTAGGCGGTGCCGCCACGGCACCAGGGGGTGCCGCCCGGACCCCTGTTGTGGAGATGAGTCCCGGGCCTTGATGGGTGCGTAGGCCTCTGAATAAGCTTTCCATAGAGTACTCACAATCGAAAAAAAGGAGTTCGTAGGAGAGAGTTATGGCCAAAATACTAGACCTGCTCCTACGGTATGGTATCTTTTGACCCAGGACTCCAAATGTGGCAAAGTAATATACCCGTTTTGATCGTCTCGTCAAGCTCTTCGCAATGGTTCACTCTAATCCATCATATAAGATACTTTTATTCAGTGAAAACCTATAAAAACCTGCAAGACAAATGAAATCACCAAACTCGTGGAACTTGTTAGAATCAAATCCTACATCTAGTGTTTGTGATTCCTTTTCTATCATTTCATGCATAAATTGATGGTAAAAAGTAAAAAAATAACTACCATCAACAGCGTGTTCCGATGATGGTGAGAATGCCACGATCAAGTGGTTTCATGTTGGTGGTCCGGACCTACACGCGGAGAATGAGCATCTCGACCCTTGTGGCGGCAATCAAATCCCACAAGGCGGGGTGCACGCCCGCATCACGATGATGGTGAAGATCATGTTCTTTAGGGTTTGATATTGGTGTTCTTTCACGATCCATTGCGGATCGGTCGTTTTGGTTCTTTTACTTCATTCACGTTCTTGATCCACTACTAGACAGACTCGTTGTACCAATAGTTTAGGATCACTAGCAGTGAGATCTAGTGGGGAATGCAAGTAGGAATACAAGATGCAACACATGAACAAAGTTGACCTTGGACACTAGAAAGAGAGGGAGACAAAGTGAAGATGCCCGACCGGTGGGGGTAGGAGCAGCCATCGGGTTGGAGCTTGAGCTAGCCATCGGTGGTGAAGTCCGCGCCCGGTAGCGGCGGCGGTCGGGGAAGATGGCGGCGTAGTGAAGTCCGGTGGTGCGGTGCATTCCCGTCACTTGCTGTGCCCCTCACTAGATCGGGTGATTAGAGTTTGTCGGTGGGGATTGCGGCTCATGGTGAACCTAGTACCTCGAGCCATTTGCCCTCGTTCTTATAGCGCTTGATGTGACAGGGGCCCTTCACCATATATGAGCCGGGCACCCGATCAGGGCGCGGATCAAAGGCCCAATAGGCCGTTGGGCCTATTAGTTAGGAGATCATTCTAACACGAAGCACTGAAAGTTTAGAGGCGTGCAAACCTCACTAAACATAAGGCCGCCAAGCTTTGGTTGTGAACCAACGTGCCTGGAGTTCTATACTCGGGGCGTGTTTGGATGATGATTTTAGAGCTAAAAGCTGGTTTTAAATTACCTCGCACCAAAATTTTGCGGTCGATTGAGAAAGTGTTGTTTGGATGAGTTGTGAGAGTGTTTATTTTAGGGTTCCATTCGTTCAAAATGGGCAGAAAAAACTGTGGTGTGAGGAGGTTAGAAAAAAAAGGTAACTATCGGGTTCGTCCTCTCGAGCCTAGACTCTGCTCGTTCTTACGAGTCTTGGTGATAGCCGGCGGATCCGGGGGACCATCGCTGAGGCGCTCTCGATCGACGAGCCCGGGCGGGCGACGACGCGCCGCCGTCGCCATTGGGACGCTCGCCGGTGCCCTACACACTAATGTCTCCTAACATGCCGCCCCGCCTTATGCGGCCGCGGCCATCAAAGTTTGCCGGCGGCCGACGCCGCCAATGCGACCTTTCGCTCGAATTTTCTCATTTTCGGTGATGACTCAAATTAGTTTTCTACAGCTAGTGAATCAATCGGTAGAATGTATAGGAGTGGGAGAGATGCACTTGTATTTTGGACCAATTCTTGGATCGATTCATGAGGAGGGATGAACTGAAGCGGCTGCTGCATGAGCTGAAGCTAACAATTCGTTCCAATGGGTTCAAACACCAAGCATCTCTAATGGTTTGGCGTTTGGACTCCTAAAATTTTCCCAAAATCTCTGAAATCTACTCCCAACGGTTTGGCATCCGGTTTGGCAAAATTTGCCAAGTTGCCCATCCGTCGGAGACTGGAGACATAACTAGGGATGAGAGGTTTATCAAGTAGGACATGATGGAGCAACACACCTAGGACGGGCGGCGAGGGGCAGCCACGGGCGCGGCGTGAGAAGTAAATGGCGCTTTTGCGCCACGGCATCAGCGGGCGTGGAGAACTAACTCGCGAGAAGCCAGGTGCGGAAAAAAATTATCGATTAGTTGGTATGGGTCCACAAGTTGAATTTTGTTAAGTTAGATTTGCCAAACCATTGGAGATGAGCTTCGACTTAACGTCGGGGGGATGCCACGGCCGCCCACGCCGCCATGGTCACCTGCCGACTCAAGGAGAGGGACTTCGCACGATGGAGGCACTCTTCCGCATGGCGCCCGCACGGTACTGCGGGGGCTCTATCACGGGACGCCATCATGCTCGGCGGGTATGCCAAGGCTATAGATGTGCAACGGGCCGGCCCGGCGACGCGGCCCGGCAGGCCAGGCTTGGCCCGTTAGGGCACGGGCCCGAGTAGCTTCATGGGCCACCGTGCTGGGCTCTAACAGTCCATCGTCTTTGAGGGTTTGGCCCAGGCACGGCCCATGGGCCTGTTTTCGGGCCGTGCCAGCACGATTAGGCACGAGCGATACCAGGCTGGCGCGAGGCCTAAAACTGCTGAGCACTGAGAGAGAAGGAGAAGGGAAAGGCCGGTCACGCGGTGGAAATCCGCCGGCCATGGTGGCGCTCTTCAGTCGAAGCTGCCGGGAGGGAGGCTCGAAGTAGGAGGCCGCCAGCCATAGAGGCGCCTGATGCCGCGGGGGGCCGACGCCAGATCTAGCATGTCGCAGAGGTGGTGGCGGCCGCCGACGCGTGTGTCTCCAGCAAGGCCGGGAGGAGGTGATGGCGGCCGTCGGCGCTCGTTGGCTGCGCGGAGTAGGAAGAGAAGGCAGCTGCAGGGAGGAGGTGAGTGGGGCTGCGATGCAGAGAAGCTGGGGTGCCGCGCGGGGCTCTTCTCGCGGAATCACGGCAGAAATTGCGGCGCTGGGGAGGTACAGAGGAAAATAAGAAATCGCGGCGCTCGGGTCTGTACGGTGACCAGCCTTTGGTGGGTTGTTTTTCTTTCTTTTTTTTTAGAAGCCGTCATTTGTTGTTAGCAGGCCACGGGCCTTAACCGTGCCTTGGCTTATGGACCGGGCCGTGCTGTGCCGGCCCGCGTGCGGGGGCTCAGCCCAAGCACGCCTGCCACGGCACCGGGCCGCCCGGCACGTTCGGATCGCGGACGAGCCGTGTTTGGGCCCCGCCAAAAAAACGGGTACCGAACGCTTCGGCGCGTGCTTTTTGCTCAAATATAGCCAAGGCCGGCCACGCCGACCCAGCGCACACGAAGTGGGAGCTATCCCTGTCTATGGCGGCCTTCCTCTTATTTGGTGGTGTGGATGGCGCCGGCGCGGGCTGTCAACCGGCCGGTCGCCCCGTCCATGGCGCCGTTGAGGGGGCGGATCTTCTTGTCCATTGGCCGGGTGCGAGGGTTGGGGTTGCGGAGCTTCTCGGTAACACACGGAAGATGGGGGACAGACGAGACGGACGGAGATGGCATCGCCGCCACCACCCAGACAGACGGGAGGCTGGGGAGTGGATCGAACCTCTCGATCAAAGGGTACACTAATTCGAACCGCTGACCCTGCCTGAGCTAATGGATCAGAAATGGAGCCCATTTAGATCGTATTTTCGGGCCGGTTGGAAGAACGCACCATTGGGCCGAACCGAACCATCCCATGGTGACATGACCACACTTTGCTGTCTCTCTCTCTCCTCGTGCCCGTAACTCGCGAGGTGAGTGATTGTGTCTTTGCACGTACTGGTAGCTCGTCATAGCTAGCATGCTGCAAGCATCAAGTAATTAAGGTAATCCAATCCAAGGCCCGCCAAGCAAGCGTGCGTGATGCAATGTGTGGAAATGAAGAGAAGATCGAACAAGCAGGAGCAGCACCCTACATAAAGACAATCGATATGACTGATTAGCAGTACGTGACCGGCCTGCAAGGCGCAATGAGGGCATGTTTAGTTCCTCCTACAGGAATCCAAAAAGTGCTACAGTGCCCTGTCACATCGAATCTCTTAACGTATTTTTGGTATATTAAATGTAGATAAATAAAAAAACTAATTGCACCGTTTGGCTGAAAAGTGCGAGACGAATCTTTTAAGCCTAGTTAGTCCATGATTGGACAATAATTACCAAATACAAACGAAAATTGCTACAGTAGCCCAACCCAAAATATTTCACCAACTAAACACACCCTGAATGTAATTAGTGAGGGCGTCCGCAATGGTAATAGCTAGTACTAGCTACGTAGTCGGCTGACGTGGAGGTGAGAGACAACAACAAAGACTATTTTATATTGGTGGACCCACATGTTCATCTCACATGTTCTTGGGCTACGTGAAATAGTCTAGCTATTTGCATGTAGCTAGTGACTATTCTCTCTCTTACTTTTTCCATGCCACGTCACATCTAGATAGTGAAATAGCTAACCATTGGGGACGGCCTGAGCTCGGACGATGATGCAAGTGAGTGCATGCTGCTGGAACAAGTGAGTATGCAATGCATGCTTCTTGCTGCTGCATGCCACTGCGCAAACCCATGCATGCATGAGAGCTTTGCTTTACTTTGGCCCATGCATACTGCCATATGGATGATGTTAGCTTTAGGGTTCTAGACTAGACTTCTAGGAGACTACTCTACTAGCTAGATGAGTGTGCATCGATGGCTTTACGCCACTCTTAGAGCAACCATAATATAAAGTAGTCTATAAGGATGGGTCCCACAGCAGGTGGATGAAGCTATGGGTACCAGTCATAATGTATATGGACAACCCATCTACAGCAGCGGGCCCACGGTGGAGAGAGAGATATAGTTAAGAGAGAGGGGAAGAAGAGAGAATTTAATATTTTTTTATTCACTATGGGTTGCCCATAGCACTATGGGAATGCGATACCTATAACTATTGACTGCTCTATAGACTGTTTCCATAATGTTTCAGATAGCTGATACAACATATTTTAATCCTATGGACTGCTCTATGGACAACATTGTGGTTGCTCGAGCAACTCCAATGGAAGTCCCTATTTTGAGTATAAAATGTAACACTAGTAGGGCTCCTAAATAATGCTTTATTTTTCATGCCCTCCTAAAATTCACTCCCAAGCCCCTAGCTATAGGAGCCTCTCCTATCCACCCTCTATATAAAAATGAGAGTCTATTTCATTCCACTACAGTTAATTATAGATTTGAGCTCTCAAATTTTACAAGTTAGAAGTTTATTTTTGTCTATTTTTAAGAGGGATGGTTGGAGTTGCTCTAAGAGTGCATCCATGGTGTGGATCGGATGATCCATCTCTCGTCTCTCTCTCTCGATCGTATAAGTGTCATGTCCTCTCCCTTGCTTTTTTGCTTTTGTTTAGTCACTTCCATGCCCAAATTAAAGGCTACGCTGACATGCTGTCATGGATCATCAGCCATGCATTTCGATCTTGCAATTGGCCCCCATGCGGACTGCGCTGATAGCCGCGCTGAAGTACGTAGTACATGCATGGCACCGACATCGTCAAACTTTGTGGAGAATATACTCGGCGTGTTCACTGAAATGCGTGTCACAAGGCTTTTCTAACTTTGACTGTACCCATGCATTGTGTGCCAAACCAAATTACTTTTGCTCACTCTGTCTCGTGAATAGAAATAGTGGTGACATCATATTTTTATGACTTTGAGTTGCATATGGTTGTTCTAGGTGCTTGGGTTCTTTGGACGTCTCACCACAATTCTTGTGCTTTTGATGGAGCTGCTCCTACGTATCATTGAGGAACACTATCTTTGGGAGATAGCAGGCGCGTGAAGCCTCTCTTACCTGACTACTCTGACACTTTTGCCTTAGAGTGGCCTAGCTGTTTTGGTTTTGAAATTTGAGGTCGTCTTTTTATGTTCCTTGCAAGCTAGAATGTAAACTTTAAAACTTTAGTTTGGTGTGTGTCAAGTGTGGGTGGGTGGGTGGGTGTTTGGGTTCTTGTCCTGTATTTTCTTCTTAATATAATGAAGTGCAGCTCTCCTATTTTTTGAGAAAATAAATCCATTTACACACGAAATTTTAAGCCAAGCGTTTGAATAGAGCAACTAGCTAGAGCCTCAGCTCTTCTATACTTTCTTTGAGCTCAACTCCACTCAAATGGCTAGCTATAAGGGTTTTACATAGCCACAACCAAGTGGTAAATCCGTAGCATTCTGTAGAGCATGGCGAAAGTCCATTTCCTCTGCTGGAGTTTCCTGATGGTGCCACGTGGACTAGCAACTTTTCTATGAACGCCAAAAACTCTCTGGTGGTCACAGAGATTAGCCCCAGAGCAATGGTCTTGACCCTTCATTTTAGTGGTCACCTAAGTGCAATCACCGGAGTTTTCTGGTGGTCATCGGAGTTTTCCACTACTCAAACTTTAGCATGATAACATTCTCATGTTTTGGGAGTACCTTTTACTCCAAACTCTGATTTTCATGATCTTGACATTTTTGGAAAGCTAATGAAGAGCTCTACAACTTTGAAATAATATCTATAACTCTTATAAGGATAAACCCCACTAGGTGAATTCTATCTACATGTAAGGTGTCCACATCAGTCCTCACTAAGCCAACCCACTAGATGGTCTATCTTTTCATGCAAGTCCACATCATTACCCACTAAGTCCATGTCACCACTTATTAATTACAAAAAATATCCATGTCATCTCTATCATGTAAAATAATTTAAATATTTAATCTATTAACATACAAGTTATCTACATACATTAATTGTTTTATCACATATTTCTCTATAATGTAATCAATTATTTTATACTCATGTTTTTTACGAGATCTCATCCAAAAAAATAACTTGCAATCAAATTCTTTATATATGTATACCACAAAATACCATATTGTAATGCTACGCATATAAGAAAAATATTTTCAAGAGAACCCCAGCAACGCGCGAGGGTATACTCCTAGTTATATTGATTTCAGCACTCCCAAAATCATGAGAATACCAATTCATTCATCACTTTCTTCATATGGTTTCAATTTCTTAACATCTTTTTGATACAAGGTTCTTCTACTTCATGTCTTGACTTCTTAGTTTCCTTTTAGGGTCTTTAAGAAAAAATTTTAATCCTTGCTTGAAAAGTTGACCACTTGATCTTCACGATCGCTTTGTTCAAGTCCATTCTTGCATCATAGGACTACAACATTGTATACTTGATGCTTAACATTTGTCCATTAAATCATGCATTATGTAACACAATCACCAATAAGGATGGCAACATGTCGATTTGGATTGGGTGTCTATGCATACAAACCCATAACCCAACTCAAAATTCCATGAAAAACCCGATTCGAAAGTGATACTTCATCCTCCTAACCAAACCCCATCGGATCGCTTTGTATGGCAACATAGTAAGAGCGATAAAGAGTTTTTTATAGACATATTCATCATATATGTATACATATTCACAATATATGAACAAGGGGCAACAAATATTAAATAATTTCACAAGTCAACTTGGAATAAATTTAATAGTCTAAGAAACAAGTTTGAACTGAAATATCTAAGTAAACAAGTTATTATTAACATAATATAAAACATGAGTTTTAATTCTAAATGATATTTTTGGGTATCCACAGGTGGAAAACCAAACTTGATAGGTATCGGGGCCCCGAACCCGAAAAACCGTGGGTGAAAAAATCCACCTCGAATCTAAACCCAAGAAAATAAACTTGAAACCGGGCGGATATTCGACACTAAAACCGCCCCATTGGCCTCCTTAATCACCAAAATCACTTAATGTCCTTAACTATAGGTGTCATTATCCTTATGATCTCCCTTTTTTGTTGTTTGATAATAACACATTCAAAGCAACTGAATAATAGAAACCAAATTGAAAACTTATATAATTGCTTGAATACAATGCAAGAATAAGGTCATATGATGATAATTGAAAACCCACTTGAAAAATATATGAAAAAAACTTACCTTTATCTTACCACTTGTAATATGTACCCTTAATTTATGTGGCATTTTGGACATAAGTGTCCCATTTAGAGGCCGACAAATCTCTCTTCACTCTGATTTATAAGGCTGGCATAATTTGTGATAAATATAAGAGTTTGGTTGGGAGAGCAATAGGAGTCCGAGAGCGAGAAAGAGCAAATTTCATTCTTGAGTACATGCGGGCTTTGCAAAGTGATTCATGAAGCATTCATTATTCTTGGAGGGCAAGCTTCCATGCACAACATTTATTACACTCGAGGGCTAGGCATTATTAGGCGAGCTCCCATACTTGTGGTAAGCGGAAAGTTTGTGAAGGCGTCAACTTCTCCTCCCAAGGGAAGGTGATGAAAGTGATTGAAAGAGAGACTCAGCTCCCTTGTATGCTCCTCGGTGGAGATGTGGGATTCATGGAGATGAATTCAAAACAAATCATGTGTCTTCATGCTTGCTCTTGTGTGCAAGTTGACTTTTTGAGGATTCCCCCAAATTACATGTTCTTGTGTTTGTAGTTGTAGTTTTTGGGAGAAATTAACTCACCTCATCTCCAACAACCTTTAGTAACAAGTAGGATAGATTATTTAAGCAAAATCCCTCTCGGTTTGTATTCTTCCCGTCACCTAGCTAGTACACTGGACATCTAGTCTTCTAACAATTTTGCGATCTTAATTTTATCAGGAACATCTATTCGCCGCCCCTAGGCACCATCGTGGTCTTTCAAGATTAAAAGGGCCTATAACTTAATTGTTTTTAGATTACTTGATTCTCTAGTGGAGTGAATCGATCTACTTGATTATGGTGGGGGAAGCAAGGTTGAGAGCTAGTGAGTATGGATTCTAGAGTGATTCTTGTGGGTTTTGAACAAGGAGTAGTGAAAAGCCGGCATATAAATGGAAAAGTGATTTTTGGCGGCCCTACCACAATCTGGCGAAAAGTGTTTATAAGAGAGAATCACTCTATGGGCTGAACTGAATGGGGTGGGGAGGGTCCTCTCACCGTGAGGACCTCCTCCCATTTTGCTCTAATCTCTATATTAAGAGATTAGACCATGAACCCTAATCTCTATATTAATCCTTCAACCCTAAACTCTATATTATGAGTTGAACTCTAATCTCTATTTTAAATTTTGTACCCTAATCTGTATATTAAGCCCGTAAACCCTAAACCCTACACACTAAATTGAACCCTAATCTCTATATTAAGCCCCTAAACCCTAATCTCTATTTTAAGTCTTATATCCTAATCTCTATATTAAACCCTAAGCCCTAATCTCCATATTCTCTAATATATATATATGAAATTTTATACTCTAATCTTTTCTATAAAATGGGAGGAGGTCGCTACGGTGAGGACCTCCCCACCCAATTTATTCCCATATAGAGCCATGCTAAACAACCCGTATCGTGGATCCCACCGACGAGTCTACGTGTCATGCCGATGCCGACATTGTTCGCTTCCAAGTCGAGGAGGATCGAGGAGGCCAGGACCAGGAGGGTGCCAACGTACTACAAGTACCATCCATGTATGTATACGTTCATCAACTGGTCCTTCTTTTTCCGGCAGGCAGCTTTATTTGGCATTGAGCTGCTATACGTACGTAGCAAACACTGTAGGAGCATATGTTATTCCTCGTGGAAAGACGTTCAGTTTGTAAGGCTGACATCAGTGTGGATGCATGGTTAAAGATTGTTTTTCTCCTCTCTCGAATAAAGATATGCAAGCATATGGTTAAAGTGGTAAGTAGACTCGTTGTAACGCTTTAGCTCAAGCGTCCTCTGAGATGTGTTTGCATCTTCCCATGCTCCATCAAAATGGCTAAGCATATTTAACCTGTCATGTATGTGAAAATTCCAAGTCAATCAATATTCAGCAGCAATGAAATCTGAAAGTTCCACACTTGCATATTGATGAATGTAGTATCGTAAAGTCGCTTGATGTCTGAATTTCATTGCACCAAGATCACAAATTGGACCTATAGTGGTACAGAGGGATTTCATTTATCGGCAGTGCATTTCTAAAGGGGAAAAACACAAAATTTACCTGTAATGTGAAGCTACTCTGTCCATTAGAACTTAATCAGAAATGCCAGATTGCAAAAAGTAAAGAGTAGGTAGGTGTAATAGATTGGGGGAAAAGAAACATTCTCTGAAGAGTTAAGGCTGCAATGTCGCCGGGTAGCCTTTTCACCAGCTCATTGATCTTGCCTTGCTCCTGCAACTGTGAACGCATGATGACGATGCATTACATACTGCACACCCTTTTCCTCCATGCAGGGAAACGAAATGATTTGAGGATATCGCGGGCATTCATGACCCGTCTTAATTTTATTGCTCTGAAAAAAAAAACCAAAAACTTCTGTAGCTAGTATTGTGCCACTACCAACATTAGCCGAATAAATATGGCTGGAGTGTACACATGTAGCTAGAGAGGGAAAGAGGAAAAAATGTTGCCAAATTGACCTGAGGAATACAAAAAAATGTTGCCAAATTGACCTGGACTAAAGATTGATGAACAGCCAGTTCTACGCTATCTATCTGCTCATCATCCTTTGAGCATTCCACTCCACATTTGCCATGCCATTTTTGGTTTTTCCTTCAAGAGCCGTTCAAATAAAGCATCCACTACCTTCCAACTACTTGCAATCTCTATACTGGTTAACACTAGATGGAGACCTGCAAAAGAGAGCACCCAGTGGCTCATCAGATTTCTCATGTCACTATAGATGTGGGTTTTGTACATTGACTGGGTATATACCTTGTCTGCATATGTAAAATCTTTGAAAGCATCTGAACATTCAGAAAATTGCAATGCTGAAGTTCGGGATTTGCTTTTTCTGAACTCAAACTAAGTTTTGTCTACATAACAAGTTTTTTAGAACCATGAGAAGCGAATGCAGTGCACTGGTATATCAAACTCTGTCCTCAATTGCTGGAGAAAATAACTGGCATCACAAATCGCAATAACTAGAGGCATTTCAGTTCAGGCATCTAGTTCAGCATGTGAGTTCCTTCCTCCATTTTCAGTAGAAATTGAGGTCAGTATATCCATAATGATCAATTTCAGTGTATCCATATGAGTAGGGCAGCAATTCTTCTATGTTCAGCTGGGAGCTCCAAGAACTCATCTTCTGAATTTGGCTGTGATTGATCGATTCCACTTCTGCAATGAACATGCTGTACACAGGTCTGTGGTCCGAGAAACGAGACTCTCCTCGAACATACGAGAGTTGGCTAAGGCCCCTCCCGTACCACAAAATGCGGTCACACCTGCATATATAAAAGGTTTGCCGAATTTCCTTAACTGTGCAAAATTCGACAAAACTGGCAAATTTAGTAATTGTCTGTAATTATATACCATGCTGGAGTTCGCTTCTTCTCCTTCTGGTTCATGTCATCTCCTGCGTATTTGTCAGAATTGTTGGAGTATTTATAGGTTGGTGGGAAGTATATCCTCCCCTCATTCCACCCAGGAAATACACGGCCACCTCTTTGCTCCCTTGTCAGCTGAGAGCACAAAGTTTCACACCATCTCATCAGAACTGTACTTAGAGATTCTTCAAAAAAAATAATTGTACTTTGCTTTTTTTTTTCAGAATACTGATGCCTTGTAACATCACCAGAGAAAAAGAATGACAAGATATAAAGCATTGGTTGCCAATGTCACAAGAAATCTACAATGGGAAAGAATTTTTCTTACTTTTTTACGTTACTCGTAATCAGAACATTTGCATCAAAGTACATTGTGTCTACAAAGCAGTAGCTAAGCTAGCCCTCACCTGATCTTTTTTCCAGCAATGCTTTCCAGTTACGCATCTCCACAAGCGCTTTCACTGATCGGTAGGAAAGTGCGATCCGGTAATTGAGATCCCCAAGCCAGATTATCCGACTGTGACAAAATGGACAGATAAGGGATAATATATTACACAAGATAAGCAACTGCAAGTTCGAGAAAAGCATGTTGTTGGTGCAATGACATGCTGATGGAATCTAAACCCTGAAAACTAAAATTGATGCATAGACAAGGTGCCTGCTTACTCATGCTCCAAGATTGTTTCAGGTGATCTCTCATACTGTCCACAAACCCTAGGGAACCTGGTCTTCCTTAGGATTTCCATAACATCGGAGTTCCTGCGGTGCTCGTCGCCATCCTTCTGGCCCGATGTCAGGTGACTGCAGACAAAGCAGAAGCTTGTTTGGTGCAAAACCATGCTGATGGAAATTGAACCCTGAAAACACACACAAAAACTTTTCATTGGATTCCAACTATGTCTCATCCAAATTCTCATTACTACTCTTGGATTCCGGTGATTGCTTTTGTACATTGTGTTGTTCTACATTTGTGTCGTGATAGAGTAAAATTCACCTTATTTCCAAGATAGCCCATTAATCCCCTCCCAACACAGGACACCTTGAGATTTCTAATGTCATTCTTCATCTCCTTCCGAGCCCAAATCATCAGAAACAATCCAACCATCTGCTTGCTTGCAACCAGGCAGTACCTAGTCATCAGAATTTGAGAAACAATAGCCAACTTAATTTCAAGAAAACAAAACATGTTTTATTACAGCATTTTAAAAGTTGGGAAGCAAAACTGCATTTTCCAATGAAGAAGAAGCCATCCATATATAGAAGAATTGAGATGTAATGGCAGGTACCTAGCAGGGCCACGGGCTGATCCGCTGCATTCTTCCATTGGCGGAGCTTGATTTGCGTATCCGTGCGACATTGGAGAGAACATGGTGATCGGCGACTCGCCGCCGCCAACATGATAATCCTCGTCGTCAGACTGACCGCCGCCGCCGGCGCCCCAGCGGCAGTTGGCCTCGTAGTCGCTGGGCCTGCTACCATACATGACGCGGTCGTTGACGCTGTACCGGCGCTCGAGCCTGGCGGGGCCGGGGACAGGGCCGGCGAGGATGTCGCCGTCCACCCGCATGCTCCGGCTGAGCCCAGACTGGAAGGACCGGCGGTGGAAGAAGGCGGGGTTGTTCTGCGTGGACCGCTCGAAGTCCGCGTCCATCTCCGCCACCATGTACGGCGCCGGCGACGGCGTCTGCAGGCTGCTCCCGCTGCCGCCACCTCCCGTTCCCGGAAGGCTGTTGAGCGTCCGCCTGACCAGCGCCACCCACTTCCTCGCGGGCCCGTTGTCCTCGGCGCCCAGGACGTTGCCGGCGTTCAACGGGACGATTTCTTGGAACCCGAGGACGTAGATGTCGGCCGGCGGCGAGGTGCGGAGCCAGTCGTCGAGGCTGAGCGAGCCCGGCGGCGCGCGGCCACCTACATTCCACGTCGCAGCAAAGATCCTGTAGTCGAGCATGACGGTGGCCTCGGCGGCGTCGAGGTCGATCTTGCTGCGCCGCCGCGACCGCTCGTGGCTTCTCCGCGACGCCCACTCTGGGTGAAGGATTGGAGAATGCGAATCAGGCCGGGGTGAGCGAGCGAACCCAGATCAATCAATCAATCGGATGGATGGATTCCTCACGTACCTGTCCTGCTCTTCTTGGCGGCGCAGGCCGAGTCCCTCCTCGTGAAGCTGCCATCCCTCCTCCAATCATCGTCTCCTCCACCTGCATACGCGCAGCAAGAACGAACAAATATTCAATTCAATTTCGAAAGAAAAAAAAAACATGAAGGATTAAAGAAGAGAAAACAGGTGGTGAAAAGTCGTGGTCGGAGAAGAGGACAAGAGGAAGGAGGAACAGTGGATGGAAGGAACAAAAGAGTGATCTTCCATTCCACTGAGTGGTGGGCTCCACAGTAGCAATTCCACAGACCTGACCTCCCATTCCCTGCTGCAGCATCGGCATGGAAGTCATGGGACTTGCCCCTGATGTTGAACCACTTCCTCACCAGGCTCTTGGACCACGACAGCTGCAACAAAAAACCCACAGAAATCAAGAACAAGAAGAACAAACAACAGGGGTGAAGGAGTTGAGAGTGGTGGGCAGGCACCTTGCTCATCTTGCTGTTGCCGCCGCCGCCATCCCTCATTGTTCCCCTTGGTGAGCCCTCAGGCCAGCCTCCAACCAATGGCCGGCGGCTATCGCTCACTCCCTGCTCTTCACCTGTACTACAGTGTGCATCTTGTCCTCACTGAATGAGCGAGGGATGGGGGCCAGGTGAGGGCTAAGGTAGGCAGCAGCCAGGAGAGGGTAGAGACAAGCAGAGCAGGGCACTGTTTGTCTTTCCGTGCACAGACGAGATTGCGATGTGATGGAAAAGAGCAGAGTAGGGGAGCCGACGCAAGACTTGGCCCCGTTTGGAAGACGGAG
Source organism: Hyparrhenia diplandra (assembly GCA_015847255.1). NCBI lineage: Eukaryota > Viridiplantae > Streptophyta > Magnoliopsida > Poales > Poaceae > Hyparrhenia > Hyparrhenia diplandra. The sequence goes on from JADLZK010008681.1 coordinate 839,292, forward strand.
CACCGGCTCCGGCTCCTTCTTCCTGGGCACTGTTACGTCACTGTTCATAGGAGCTCTTTCTCTCTCTTCCCTTGCTCTCTCACTGACACAGCTGAAGCACCGGGAGCCAAAAAAATCGAGCTTCACCGGCTCCGGCTCCTTGGCGTGCTACAGTGCAGGTACAGTGCAGAAGCCGGAGCTCGCGAAGCCCTCAGGCAAGCAATTTGTTAATGGAGCTCCTCCAAGGAGGAGGAGGAAGACGGCCAGCCGCCGCCGATGAGCCTGAACTGGACTGGAGGAAATGGAATGGCTGGACTCTGAAGCAAAGCGAGGGACCAAATGGCACTAGCAGTGATGCTACTCACTTGGAGCTAGCTGCCTCAGGGACGACGAGACGACTAGGAGGAGGTAAAAGAGGCCTACTAGCATTTGCAGCTACAGGCTGACAGAGAGACCTCCCTCTCATCATCAGTAAAGCTAGAGAGAGAGAAAGAAGATGATGAATCACGCTCTCCCGTTGGAAAGTTTGAGGAACACAAGACAACAGAAGAAGACAGACGAACAGTGGCTACTACCTGCTAGCTGGTTCATCAGATTAGGCGTCCCCATGGTTATTTATTTCACTATCTAGATGTGACGTGGCGTGGAAAAAGTAAGAGAGAGAATAGTCATTTAGGCTACATGAAATAGCCAGACTATTTCACGTAAGCAAAGAACATGTGAGATAAAAGTGTGGGTCACCAATATAAAATATTCTTTCTTTGTTGTCTCTCACCTCCAAGTCCTAACTACGTAGGTAAGTCTTAGGCTTATTACCATTCGCGGACGCCCTTAGTAGTTGCTGAGCTGAGGTGGTGACGAGATGATCCATCACAGGAACAGGACACAGCAGGCCGTCCACGCGCCGACGTCGGCGCGGACCATGACGAGGCCGCGCGGTCAAAACCTGAAACGGCGCCCGTGCTGTTCAATTCAGATTTGTTGTTGCCACATCACAGCGGACAGATAGCTGCTGGCTGCTGAGGTAAAGTTTGTTGAATTGCCGGCATTAACTGTCCGGCGAGCGACGGGCGGAATTGGAGGGTAAATGAGTGAGGACAATGCCCACATTCACTGGTTTCTTCAATTCAAGTTTGAAAAATACAAGGAGCGGAATTCGTGGGTGATGGTAGTAATATATAGCGCAAACTTCTCTACGGACATGTAAAATTGATGTTAATTTTTCACAACCCAAACAAGCACCAAGTTGTTGATACCCGTCACCCCTCCTAACATCTTGTTGACTACAAAATTGTTGCTCATGCTTGTTTTCTCTTGGTAAACCTTCTACTCCTTTTGTTTGTTTACATGTCACGTTAGCTTTATCCTAAGTCAAACGTTGCCATTTTTGACCAACCGTTTTTTAAATCTTATAATTTCACAAATAATGAATTATATATTATAAAAAAAGTATTTCTCATAGTGAATCTAAAAATATAAATCTTATGACATTAAAATCCATATAGATTTTTTTGAGACCAATGGTCAGAGATATGAATATTTTACTTAGAGTGTCTCCAACCATTTGAACGCAAACGTCATAGGCATTTTAATGGTTTGGGTCCGACACAGTAGATAGTTGTGTGATCCAAAACATACGTTCTCCAACCGCCCGACGCAAACACTTCTGGGCCCACCACTCTACAAGTTTCACCTCTCATCTTGTTCTCTCTCCACCACTCTCACTCCTTTGGATCTCGCGAGCTACTGGTGGTGGTAGACATGGGGCGTGGCGCAAACGCGGCCGTGTCGACTGGATCTGCTGCCCAGCAGGGGGGGCGGGTAGCGCTCAGGCTTTCTTGTTCGCGACGCAAAGCATGGGGGGGCATCCAATGCGGTGTTCGGGCGATGGCGGTGATGGAGCACGGCGTCTCGCTTGGGGCTTCTCATGGCGGATCATGTTGGTGGTGATGGTTTGCCGACACGAGGCCGGACGCGTTGCCCTCGAGGACGTTAAAGGTGGTAGTGGCACTTTGCGTGAGGCAGAGGCCACCATTGGCGGCGCTTCTGGAGGCTCGCCCTCCAACCTCACGACTAGCTCGTCCTCCAACCCCCCACGTGGGCCGCCCCTACCCAAGAAGAGGAGGAAGAGGCGAGCACGGAGGAAGGAAGGAAAAGGATAGGCGCACACGCCGCTAAAGATTTGCCTCGTGGGAGAGAGACTACGCATATTTGTGTATTCGCTCAGCTTGGAAGCAAAATGCATGCTCCAATTTAGGTATGGGTTGCCTTTTGCCTACTTTGTTGGAGATAGTCTTAGGAACCATTCATTTCAAAAAGTTTCTATAAGTTCATGACATAAGATAGATGTTTTTAGATTCACTAGCCATGAGAAATAATTTCATAATATATAATTCATATGTTGTGAAACAATAAGGACTAGAGATGCATCTATCCACCATGTATCTCTATATCAGTGGTGGATCTATGATGGTGATCGATTAGGGGGAAACAATGAAGATCTAGGGCTAACACTAAAGATTAATGATGATTTGTCACTATGTAACCGTGATTAGTGAAGAAACTAGGCTCATTAGGGGTTGTCCCGTTCTCTATATAGTTTGTCTAGGGCCATGTAGAAACCATACCCGTTCTCATGAATGATTTCAAAGACACGTCTATTCAATAATTATCTCTAAATAGTTTAGAGATGTGTCTCTATGAAGCCCAACTTTGCTAGTAACACACGAGAAATGGGTACAATTTTAGAGACACATGAAACTTAGTCCACACCTTTCATTTGTTGTATGCTTAGAGAAGATTATTTATTTTATTAGTGACGGGTGAAGTCTTTCATGTGTCTTATTGTCAATCATGTCAAATATGTTCCCTTTGCTTTTCAAAAGTAATTTTGTGTATGTTAGTGGCTAATGGCTGAGTTTATTTCTTGTCTATGCAAGGATTTTTGAAGTGCCCACAAGACCCCTAGACAAAAAAACATGTTGTGCAAAATCCGAGAAACTATCATCTCATTCTTAATGTCTCATGTAATTAACGAGAGAAGGGAAATCCTTTGTGCCAATTAATCTTCACAATGAAACACCAATTTGTAATTGTGTGATGCAATTGCATTATCAGTATTAAATGTTTTGCTTGTTAACTAGGCACAAACAATGAACTTTAATTTAGTGATTCTATAAACTAGCTAGATGGTGTCCATTGAGATATTTTACTAGGCTAATGAGTAAATGCATGACTAATGGTTGATGTGACATGAAGTGTATGAACTAACACATTTATTCGATGTAATTGTGATTACCTTATGATGACCATGCAGTACACATGTGATAAGGAACATCGTAGACCCATTCTAAAAGAGTCTTGCCTCTAATGGAAACATATATGTAATATGTATACTCTACCTATAATTGTAAATTCATGCCTTAACCATTGTGTCTCTAATAGAATGAATCGGTGACAATGCTTTCATAAAAAATACATCTAAAATTTTATTATCCGACAGGTGAGACACATATAAAAAGTTAAATGTCCTTGATGAGTCTAATTAGAGACGTTTTGTTATAACACCTATGTCTCTAATATGTGCATATTAGAGAGGGTTTCTTGTTTGGTAACAAGTATGTGTATATTTCAAAGATATATGGGAGATAAACATCAACAATGGTGTCCACATCAGAAACATACATTTAGGGATGGTTACTTTCAATATGCATCTTGAACCATCATTAATGAGTTTTTTATGCCATAGTGAATGCTCATTTCTCCTAGGTAAATCCCAAGTTGAATTAAGAAGTGCTTGAGAGGGAATTAGACATTTTCAAGCATGTAATGTTGGATATGCTAGTGAGAGAAAAAAAAAATAGAGGGAGAGGGCTCATACACTCCATCTCTCCTCACGGGTTCCTCCTCTTTGCCTTCTTCACCCTCCCTATTTTCTTCTTCCTATTAATGTGGATGGGTTATAATTTGTATGCTAATAGGGGGAAGCAACCAAACACAAACCCTCTTCCTCCTTGGTGTGCCGATAGCTCCGGATCCACTCTTGGAAGCACGGGTCAAGTTAGATAGATGTTTTATGTAGAGCATATATGGTTAGATAATAGCATGATGTGTGATATGTCACCACGTCATGAAAGCTAACCGCTAGCCAAAATAAACATCGATTTCTTACACGCTAGTTCTCTTTTGGGTTGTTGTTGTTTCGGCGGTATTTGCTACTATCCATCTAACACCATTGAAAAGATACCTTTTGCACGCGCAAGCAAGCCGATGTGGATCTTTAGAAACAAGAAGTCACAACTATTTGTCGAGAGCATTAAAAGATAGCTTTTACACGCTAAAGCAACCAATGCGTAACTATATCAACAAGTTACAACTATCCATCTAAGAGCATTGAGAAAGATATCTTTTTTCATGAAAGCAACCAATTAATGTGGATCTATAGAAACAAGTTTTTGTTGTGCTCTAGATGAAATGAAAACACAATGATGATAGTATAGGAGGAAGGGATATATTGGCATGACTTAGGGCATGTGTATGGATCCTCCTAGTAGCTTTGTAAGATGTGATAGGTGTTTAGATGTTCACAATTGGTTATAAATTGAATTATTTGGATTAGCTAGAGTTTTTATCTAGTAAACTTTCTACAAGTTCTAGGTGATCCAAACATGACATCACTCATGGACCGATTGGATGAGTCTTGACTAGCATTATGTTAAGTGAACTATTCTAGGGTTTGCTTCCTTCAATATGTTGTGATAGATGTAAATGTTATTTTTCCAAATGCTTTACTTTGCTTCGTTGGGTAAATTTCATCATAACATATTAGGTGAAGCTCCTAGCATAAGACTCATGATCGAGTTATGTGTCTAGCACTATACATTATGCAAGGCAACACACCACAATTTATCAAATGATCCCCTAGTTAACTTTTATTTTGTAAGCAACCAGGAAATAACATACAAATGTTTTTCGTTTCTCTTTCCAAATGCTTCAACAAAAGGGTGGTGTAGCTAGCTCGACCTAAATACCATGTGACGGTTTAGAGATATATTTCACTAAGTATTTCTCTTTGTTTTCCCCAGTGATAATTGAATTGCAAGAATTAAATTGTTTCCAATATTCTTCAAATGAATCTTTCAAAATCAAAGTATTTTATCACTTTGTGTTTAGACACCTTCTACAGATCGAGGTCCTTGATGCACCAAAGTTATCCTAGGCACATTATTGTGATACATTATTTTTTGTAAATCAATGAACTTATCAACCACTTTTGTAGTTTAGTGCTGTTTGCCCAAATGACCATATGAACCTATAAACATTGTGTAAACGTACACTTTAGTAGGTCATTTCTATTCAAGGCTACACCATAGAGGAGAGGAAACATTACCCATGCAAGATGACTGCCTTGATTACTATTCCAAGGAGGAACTAGATTATTATAATTGAAATTAACCTTGAATAAACTAAACAGTCACCGCGATCCTAAAAACGATGCGAGTCACAAAGCACATAATACGTGCAAAGAATTCTGAAAATAAATATTATCAACACCATTGTCTTAGCTATGCTTAATATAAAAATTATGATAATGTGTCTTATTACAAATTGTAACAATTATCAAAGCTTGACCACATAGACTCCAGGGTGATACTTGTTTTAATTTTTACCAAGAGTATATTGATTAAAACATAAAGAAATATCAAGCATGCTAATGTGAAACGCTTGATCCATATATAATAAGTTCATGAAAAATCTCTTTTTCTGTTAGTAAAGTATCAGGATGGTATAGCATATATAGATAGTTTTGGACAAGTATTTCTTCGACAATCATGCTTGCCTATTATATATGCGTCATACACCATCCTAACGGCGATTTTTCATGTGTTTCACATCTTAACTTCATTCTTTTTATAAACATGTTAAAAATCAAAAGATTATTTGGCTGCAAACATATCCAAAACTTAATAGTTTTATGAAGGAAATAAAGGGTTGCATTATTAATTCAGGATTTACGCATGAGGGAGTACCGAGTACATGAACCTACCATATAACATGAATGATGAATATGTTTGGACAATGGGGAGAGAAAATATTGACATCCTGTCAACGACTATACCCTGAATGATTTGTTCGAAAATAAGCGAGAAGCAATTGGAGTGCATAGAGTAACCGAAGAAACGTGTGTGTTGTGAGCGTCTATGTTGTATTGTGTAATTCTAAAAAAAAAAAACATTAATTTTTTTGGCTTATATTTCATAGGTGGTGAACAACGACGGACGTACCCTAGCGGCGGGGTGGGCGGCGCCCCGGCGGCGGCGGCGTAACTCGGACCCGGACCCCTCATCTTCCCTATCTCCGTGACCGCTGCCCGGCGACGCGAGGTGCCGAGCGCCACGACAAGTTGGTGACGAACAAGCGTCGACCTGCGGTCCATGGTTCTTTGCTCCTGGCTGGGCCTTTTTGTCAATTTAGTTTAGCCCAGTGAAGGAACCAAATTTGGTCTCCGTTATCCATTTCCTTTCCCCAATCTCCAATCGATTCGAACGCATCCCTCATCGTCTTACGCATCGAGTGCGCGCCACCGCCGGTCCTCACGGGAGCTGCTGCTACTCCATCCCGTCGGCCGCCTCCGGCGTAGTGGCCTCCGGCCGGCCACGCCCAGCGCCCATCCACCCGCCGGGCGCCCGGCCCTAGCCAGTGCGCCGATGGATGGAGGAGCCGAGGAGGAGCCGTCGTCCCGCCGAGGTCCGAGGAGTAGGAGTTGCCGATGGAGAACCTCGGGCGTTGGGGCCGCCATGGACGCGGACAGGTCAGTGGCAGAGCAAGGGCAGTCGCTCCGCCAATACGGTGCACTTTGCGTTTTCTAGTCGAAATTCGCCCCAGCTAAATTTTTTTTCTGGGTCCGTCATTGGTGGTGAAGCAAATCTGGAAAGAGTTACACTGCATGCTGAACGTCTCTGTGGGTCCTACATACCTACTGCACTGTAGTACATTTTTAGTCCGATCCACGGGTGGGCATTATTAGATATGATTAGTAGTCTACTTAAAGGTGTGAATCTAAGGGTTTAGAGCAGCAAAGTACATGTCGCCCAGGTCGTTAGCATCTCACTAATTAAATCTATAGCATAGTAAAGTACACCCTTAACATGCATTGCTGCTCCCTTTGTATAGAGCAAACCTAGCTAAAAGCCTTCCTGTCTTGTGGGCAACAACTTTGACCAGAGAGTCTAGTTCTATCTTCTTCTTTTATAATTGAAACTAGTCTAGTTCTTTCTAATTTTAGGGATCAAGAGTAGGGCATGAGGAGTAGTTAAGAATGGTCGGGTGCATAATATGTGTTAGGGGAATGCATGGCAGGCAGGGCACCAGAGATGGCTGGCTCCAGTCTCCGCAGTGTGTATGTGCATGCAGTGGTATGTATAGGTAGGTAGATTAATTAAGATGCAAGTAAAGTAAAGGGCTGAGAGCTAGTGGCCACCATGCCTCCGTGCTCATCCTGATCAATGCAATTATATTACTCCCTCCGTTTCAAATAATAAGTCGCTTTAACTTTTTGATTCATCCAATTAGTTCGTATCTCTAGATATATTATTCTATTTAGACACATAACCAAATGGATGAATCAAAAAAGTCATAGTGACTTATAATTTGGAACGGGGAGTAACGTCTAATTAAAACAAATTAACTAAGAAGCAAGTTAATCTCTTAAAATTAATAAAAGTTCCATTTCAAAAAAAAAAAAAACTAAGAAGCAAGAGTATATAGTAGATGGTTATGATGAAGACGACGATAGTAGTGTGGAGAATGAAGAGGCCGGGCAAAACAAGCAGTATAGGCACACTAGTTGATAAGATAGGGCCCAGTGGGATGGTTAATTAGGGCATGGCATGCATGAGCGTGCAGCACCATGCATGCAGCTAATGGAGGTTAGCTAGGGTTGTTATGAATGAATGTTATGATGATGGTTGTGCGCATTGAGCGTGTCGCCCGCCGTGGGGCCGGTCAAAACAGGATCTGCTGGGCTTGCATGCACACACACTTTTGCCAGAGGGCCCCGGCCCAGGCCCCTTTCTCTTTGAGCTTGCTTTGGTAGCCGGCCGGTGCGAATGGGATGGTCATCGACCGACCGGGATCTGCAGCACTCGAGGACCGCACACCGTCGCCGCCGAGGAAAAGGCTCAGACAGTGACGTCAGGCATACTATACGGTACTTTGACCATCATCTTAAATTATCAATTTTTGTGTACGTACGTATACGTTTAGTGTAGAAAAGAGAAAAGATGCATGATGCATCCGTAGATCCATATCTCCCATGCAAGCAAGCCGGCTTTTAGCAGGGCATTCGATGTGTAGCGGCATAACTGAGAGAATACCTACATATTGTAACTTACAATAGTATTGTTCAAGGTATATTTTTTTTAGACCACGCTATTGCACGTTTTTCATTAAGCAGAATAAAGTTCAAACAACAAGAGGCACCGGTAACCAAACAATTACCAAGGCAAAACCTAACAACTACTGGATACAATAGCAGGGATTACATTTGAACCGGCTTGCGACAAAACTACTCATCGTAGGCACGACTAGGTGACCTCCTCGGCGAGGCCCTCGGTGTTGAGGTCCATGGCGGAGAGATCAAATTGTCCCTTCAGAAGCATTTCAAAATGGCGCCGCTTACGGTGGCATACCATCCCTAAAGCCGTCCTTGACCATCTCCTCAACGACAGCTGGAGCCTCCCCCTCCTGCACCTCAATGGCCAACTTCCGAAGCAAGAGCATTTGGGCCTACAAAGTCACATTAGCAGCCCTTGGTCGCGTTGCGATACGGCCACCGCAGCGTAGTGCTTGCGTGGAGGCCGGATGCGGCGCCGAAGGAGGCACGGCCCCGAGTTGATAAGTGGTGATGTCAATGGCACGCACACCAAATCTTTGATCTCATTCTGTCGAGACCTCAAACTCAGCGAGGCGGTGAAAACCTCGTCCTCAGAAGAGACAAGAGGCGGCTCCGAGAGAGCAGCAAGCTCCTCCTGCACTGTTGAGGCCTCCTCCAACGTCGACGATGATGGGCCAGAGGTCGCGTAGTACACCGCCACAAGATCAGCCCACTATTAATTGTTCAAGGCATGTACTCTCTCCATTGCAAATTGTAAGTCTTGGAATCATGGAAAAAGACTTACAATTTGAGATGTAGGGACGTTGATTTTTAAATATTTTGTCAGACTCTACAAACAACAACGTCTCACTTGAAAAGAAAAGGATCGGAGCGTGCCGACGCGTGGTACGTGGCGTGCGTGCGTTTCACTGTTTGAGCGGACGGGGTCTTTGGTTGGGCAATGCATGTTGAGGTGTGTTTCTCCGATCCGTACGTGTGCTGCAGCAGTAGCATGCATGCACACTGAGGACGAAGAAGATACTACTAGCAATAGCATGCATGTCGAGCCTCTCTACTCTTGCTCTCTAGTGATGGAGCCACGCCACGCGTGCTGCCCACTGTGAGCTACGATACGACGTTCCCGCTTGGGCCCGCTGCTGCTTTACCTTGCTTTCCTTGTGAATCACAAGTTGTGATGATATTGCCAGTCACTGCCTTCTCCTTCTCGGCAGTCGATCGTTTGCCTTCCTTCCCTGCTGTGCCTGTGCTGTCATTCCTTCCTTTTGTCGCACATGCATGATACTACATGCATGTAGTAGTACAGAGCCTGCCTTGCTTGCACTCGCAGGCTCGCGGCCCGGGCCCCCACACGCACGTCACTCGATCTGCGCCTTCCTCGACCACCCCACCCCCTTTCGGCCGCCGAGACATTGAGCATGTCGTGATCGGGATCCAGCACCATCAGCAGGGAAAGACAAAGACTAGCACACAATCATCGCCTCATGCTTGTGCTACTAATGCAAAGCCTACCCTAGTAGGACCGAGAGCCCTTGGCCGAGAGCTATCGACTAACACATGTCACAAGGAAAAACCTCCGATAAATACAATACCCACGACCAATGTCTATCACATTAACTCGGCCCACAAGGCCCAGCAGTGAGACCCACCCTTTGCCTACAGCGGCGCAGCACACCACTAGCAACACATGCATTTGCTACCATCAATTCATGGAGGCCACAAACACACAAACAGGCAGGCAGACGACATACCTTACCCCAGCAGCCAAACGACGCTGCTTCAGTGCTTCTCACCAAATGGTTGCGGTCGGCAACGTATGTAGTTACAAATTTCCATCCACAAACGTTCGTTACAGGCAGCCAAAGCCACTCACCGCTACCAAAAAAAATACAGAAACCAACCAAATGGTGCTACAATACTCTTAACTAATAACATCCACCCATTCCATGCCACAGATTTTTCTTATTCATTCATTCATTCATCCGACCATGGTGCGCTTCCTGCCCCGTTGCCTCACTGTAAAAATTTTGATTGCAAAAGAAAGGTCATTACTCACGTCACCACAGCTACATAAGACAGCAACAAAGGCCATGCGCTGCTGCCACAGGGCCACCACGCCATACCTTGAGCCAGCTTGTTCTGGGTCGAGCACCACTGCTTGGAAGCCTTTCTGTACGCCGCCATGATTCTCTCCATCTGGTTCACCATCAAAATCAGTGCTGCTGTTACCCACCAAAAGTCTGCTAAGGCATGATTAAACAAACCAGCATCGAAACCATAGGAAAACCAGATGCCACAAACAGAAGGAACGATCACGAATCCACATGTTTGCACGGATCAGTCAGGCCAAATGCAGAATAACATTCAAGCAAAATCAAATATTGACCAAACATTTCGTCAATGATTGATGGACTGCTTATTTAACCCTAATAACCTGTATAAGCCATTGGCATCCCCAAAATATGGTTACGGACTAATTTCCCTATAAAGGAATCAATGCACACATATAATCAGAAAAGGTAACTTGAATATCAACTTATGCAGTCTGCTCACCACATCCCCACATGACGAATGCATGGAAATCAAAGCTCTCTCTAGTACATATAGGTCCACTGCTTTGTCCTCAGGAATTGTTGATGTGAAACTCAGACCAAAATCAATAAGAACCTGCCAAGATTAACATATATATAAGTTGCAAATCAATAGCCATGGTATGCTAAAAAAAAAATAGCCACGGTGCAAGTACACCAGGTCGATTGCTACTGATCTTGATTATCACAAACTTGACTTCACAACGCAATAAAATGAATAAATTAAATATAAGGTGTTGATGAAAAAGGATATTGTACCCACCAATTGATTGTTACTGTTCTTAATTATCATGTTTGACGTGGTCAAATCACCATGAACTAGGCCTCCGTCATGCAGTTTGCCGATGGCATTTCCTATCTGTGTGGCAATATCATTCAGGCGTTCCTCATTAACCCCATCTGAACCAAACCCAAGAAGTATATCCTTGACAGACAAGCCATCCACATACTCAAAGGTCAAAGTATGCAGAAGTGGATCCATAGCATAAAGTACTGGGGTAGGAACACCAAGCTTTCTTGCTTTTGTCATGCAGCCGAGCCTCCTGCGCATGGAAAAGACCATACTAATAATATTATACTCCATATCGAAAAAGAAGAAGTTTTTGGAAAAGGTTTGGGTCAAACATTGGGAATATAAATCATGAATAACTTTTAAGTCGTTGAGTTTGGTATTGTGAAAATCATATTAATAGATTTGTCTTGAAAATTAATTTCAAAAAAATATACATATATAACTTTCTAATAATTTTTTATAGAAAAAAAATAAGTCAAAGTACTGTTTTGGAGACCGTGTCGCTGTCTTAAACATCTTTTTTTTTTGATACGGAAGGAGTACTAAGCTAAATCTCAGTAATAAAATCAGTTGTTATGTGCAGCTGGTCAACTCATCATAACATCAACTTAATCAATAAATTATACCTTTGGCACAAATTGAACTATTATTTGTACATAAACAAGTAAGGCAAAAAATAGGTAAATCGTCCCAAGATTGACATTTTCCATACAAACAAAAGTAGTTTTTATTTTTTTACACGTGAAGAAAAAAGAAAACCTGATGATAACACGTTGGTTAGAGAGACTAACAGCATTTAAGCGCTTTAGAGTCAACTTCGAGTCCAACAATGGATGTCGGTACTTTTTGAAAAGCGCTCTTTGATTACACATTTTCGTCCCACAAATGTCGAAGCAAATACCCTCTGCAAAGAAGCAAACAAACTATTTAGAAAGCAAGCAAAGGACAAGCAGCAGCAACATATCGACTCTTGGCTCACCCCTTCTGCACCCTGCTTCAGCAGTATGCCAAAATCTTGTTCTTGCTCCTGAGAAACATCCATGAAGCCTAATAGCCACTTGAAACAAAGCTGCAATCAATAAAGTAAAAAATAAAATAAAATAAAGAATGCCACAAAGACATGAAAGGGAACAACAAATGTAATAGACAAACTGAAATCATGAGAACCAGCTACTCTGCCAGATTACCAGTCATTTCAAACTAGTATTTTTAGGAGAGCTGTTTCAAAAGTACCAAAAATTGCTAGGCTACAGGTTGCATGCCTTTTACCATATCTGCTAGTCCTGTGAGTTTTTAACATTTGAACTAGCACAGGTCATCTTCACAAAATTCCAAGAGTAATAAATTGCTCAAGATGATTTTAACATTTGAACTAGCACAGATCATCATCATAGAATTCCATGAGTAGTAAGAAGGTTTGCACAAGTTAACAAATTTATTAGTACCTACAGTCCCTACTTCTTCCTCGAGGCTGCAATAGCAGTGTTCTTTTTGGCTCCAACAGCAGTAAGCTTCTTTTTTTCGGACCAAACGCTTATAGTTCTGAGGGCTTAATCTTTGTGCTGGACAAACTGGTCTGAATACCTCTGTCTTCAAGGGGTCCAACAGATCTTGTGAGCATCCTAATACAAGACCACTCTTTGTAGCCTCATCCCACAGCTCTGTTCCAATTTCAAATCTACCAATCCTACAAAGCTTTTCTATAAGCAGGTCATATATACGAGCATCCACTAACTCACACCTCTTCATAAGCTTGAACATATCAAGAGCATGGTCAACTTCCTCTGTTCCACAAAGGACGCCTATAAGACCATGGAAAAACTTAGCAGTCGGAAGCACTCCACTTTCAATCATGTCGTCTACGAGCCTCTTCCCTCTAACAATTCTCCCTGTTAAATAGAGGACCCTAACAACAAGATAGTAGCTAAACCAGTCAGGGGAGCACCCAGCTTTTCCTTCTCTCATCAAGTACAAGATTCTATAAGCTTCTTTCACTCTTCTTGCTCGGCCTAAACATGAAAGCAATATGTTGAAGCTAGAAGCAGCCGGGGCAACACCACAGGACCTCATCTCTGTCAATATATCCATAGCCTCTGGAACAAGGGCAGAGGGATTGAACTTAAGGTTTCGGTGGCACACGCAATGGAGAAAATCGTTGAACGATGGCAAGCCCAACGGAGCGCCTGAAGACTTGATTTCATCGAGGACCCTCCGAGCCTCCTTAGCGTTCCCGTGAACGCACCAACCATGGAGGAGGCTCCGTTCAACGATGCTAACCACGGGCTCCGTCGAGCTCGCTCTTATGGTGCCATACAACACCCTGTGCCTCGCGAGCATGTCCCCTCTTGCACAATGCCTGGACCATGGCAAGGCTGCTCGACCACACGCCATCGCCTCCCACACCGCCCCCGCGCTCCGGCAGCAATCTCTGCCTCTCCAAGCCTCTAAACAGGCGAACCGCCTCATCCTCCCTCCCTGCCTTGACAAGCGCGTCGACCACGGCGGAAAACGTCTCGGGAGCCATCCTCCGCCCGTCCTTCTCGGCATCAGCAACGGCGATTCTCATCGCAGTAAGGTCCCCAGCCCGCGCAAGCGCCCCAATCGCCCTGTCGAGCGCCTCGTCCCGCAACGACCCGGGGTGCCTGGACCGGCACCACGCCAGGAAGCGCAGCAACCTCCTGCCGCTGCCGGAGCCTCCTCCTCCGCCCGTCTCAGTCTCGCCGCACGAGTCGATCACGCGCACAATCAGGTGCGGCGAGACGACGGACACGCCCAGCCGGTCCAGCCTGCTCCCCACCTCGTCGAGGCTCCCGGACCCGGAGCACACGACGTCGCGCACCGCGGCCTCCGTCTCGCCGTCCTGCGGCGCGCCAGAGCACAGAGCGCGGCCGCCGCGCGGAGGAAGGGAGAATCGAGTAAGGCCCGCCGTGAATCTCCTCGACGCTAATCTGTTCATGGGCTCGAAACCAGCCGGTGGCTAGAACCGGAGCAGAGAGGCGGTGGCGGGTCGGGAGTGAAACCGACTGACCTTTGGGAGGCTGCTGCTGCCGGAAGGTCGCACCAGGGTATAGCTCCGGCCGGCGGCGACGGGGATGGAGGCGTTGAGGTTGCGGACTTGCGGTTGCGGCGGCGGGTCGAGCGGATCAGTGAGGAGTTGTGGATTGGGCCCATGATGGGCCGCAAAAGTGGTTGGGTTGAACTTGGTTGGGGAAACCTGCCCACTTCCAGTTGCCAATGCCTTTATTTCAAAAAAAAAAAAAAAAAAAAAAAAAAACACTTGTCCAATGAAACCAAGATACAAATGCTATTTGTTCTAAAAAAGATATAAATGCTATTTTTTCTAATTAAGATGTCGTTTTGACTTCCAAACATCGTGTTGATCGCTTCGTCTTATTCAAAATTCTTGTGAAAATTATAAAATAAATAAATCAGTATTAAAATATCTCTAAAGATAAATAAGTAAGTAAAAAAATATATGAGATTTATAAAAAAAATTAAATAAGACGAATAATCAAACATGATTGATGAAAAACCTAAAACGACATTGTTTTTGGGAAGGAGGGAATCTATACTTACCTATGATTTTCATGCAACAACCTCTCTCCCGTCCAAGACTCAAAACACTTGTACCCACAACGACGGCCGTCGATCTCGGCTCTCCATGATCTGCGCTACCCACATCGGCCCAACTTTCCTCGCTGAAACATCGTGACTTCTCGCCCGTCCCAACCGTTCTTCCTACCTAGCACGGCAGGCGGCACCAGGCGCCCTCCACCGCCCCCGTCCCCACCTGGCACCATAGACACCGCGACAGGACCCCCGACGCACCTCCTCCCTCTGTCGCACACTCCCTCCGCCCGGCTATGCCCCTCCCTCGGTCTCCAATGCCCGTCCATCCCCGTATTGCCGCCTCCGCTCGCCGCCTTCGTTCCCTGCCGTCCATCCCCACGTAGGATCTTTGCACCCGTCGTTGCCCGTGCTCGATGTCGGAGTTGTGCACCACCGGCACTCTGCTCCTCCCGAGCGCCATCTCACCGCTGCGTTTCCTTGCGCGACCGTGCCACCACGCCAAGCCGCCTCGCCACCGCACGCTCGCCCAGTTCGCCACCCGGCCGAGCATAGTGCCACATCGCCCGAAGCCTGCCCGCGGCAGCGGCTCTAAAGCGGACGGGTAGCCGTAGCGTCGCGCGCAGGGCGCTCCGTCGCGCCCATCGTCACCGTGCTCGGTCTTCGAGGGCGTCGCCGCCGCCCGCCCTGCTCCCCGCTATCGCGCCGTCGTGGCCACACTCACCGCTACCGCGGACGACGCCACCGCACCATCACCGGGAACAACCCGATCTTTGCCGATCCACGACCTCGTGTTGTGCCGTGTCGTGCGCCTCGCTTCCCTCCGTATCTCTCTTCCCTCCCTTCTCCTTCCTCCATCTCTCTTCTCTCTCTCTCTCTCTCTCTCTCTCTGTTTTTCACTCCATTGACCACACGTGTGCGAAGATGGAACCGACGAGGCAGGGCGGCCAGGCACCCATTGCCCGCGGGACCAAGCCACGTGCATTGGTCGTGATCGAACAGCACCCACTCTTCCTCTTTTTCTCTTTCCATGCTTCCATCCGGTTGTGTAAGGACCTTGATGTCGCCTAGGAGGCCTAGAGGGGGGGTTGAATAGGCTGTACCTTAAAATCACCTATAAAAACTCAATTTTTCAGAACAACGCTACGCAAGCCTCGTGCCTGTCAGCGCGGCGGCAGCTGCCTGCCGCCTTCGGCGGTACTGCCTCGCCTGGCAGACAGACACAAACCGCAGTTTGAAATCTAAGCAACAAAACTTGGATCGAGTGAATTTCCCAGGTTCCTGCACACAAATATATCACATATATCCAATAGAAAGTGCTAGGAACTCAACAACAAAGTAGATCGGGACAAACCCTAGCTCACAAGAATATATATGCAAGAATGTAAAAGGCACACGTGAGACAAGGATTTTTCCCGTGGTTCACCGTCGCCACAAAGGCTGGGTTACGTCCACGTTGTTGAGGTATCCACACAAGGATTGGGCTCGCCACAAAGGCTGTCCCTTCCCTCGTTCTCAAGTCAAGAGAGTGAACTCTTGAGATGAGGGGTTTCCAATAGATCGATGAGGGTAATACAAACTTTCCCGCAGCTCACCACAAGCACGGGAGCTTGTAGGGCGATGCCTAGCCGTCTAGGAGGCTTCACCTCCAAGAGTAAAAGATGCACAACGAAGATTGATGAAGCCCAACAAGTGCTCAAGGTTTGGTCACTCAGATCGCTTTCTAGGCTGCTAATCACACAACCCCAACACTTAATCATGCACTAAGCACAATCAATCTCACAAAGAGATGGATGGGAGAGCTCTCAAATGGCTTTGGAAAGGTTGGGAGAGGTCTGGAGCATCAGCAGCACGACCAGAAGGGGTGGGATGGGTATTTATAGCCATCCCCCTCAAACTAGCCGTTAGGATTCGAAAACTAGCCGTTATGTCTATACTGGTGCGACGCGCCGCCGTTAAGTGCGGACCTTTGCCGCGGCTCTTAAATAGCACAGGTCACCTAATCGAAAAAGCCATAACTTTTTACTCCGAACTCCGTTTTCAGTGATCTTGGACATTCCGGAAAGCTTGTTTCAAGGGCTACCCAACCCTGCATAGAACAAGCCCAAAATCACCAAGTGAAGGTGCAGTGCTAAGTGTTTTCTCTCATGTTAGCACTTGGGTTCGGTTAGTTTGAGCACTTGAGACTTGTCTATGATTCGTATTGCATCCCCCTTGATAGTACGGCATACCTATACTCAAGATAAATAGAATATAACCAATTTAACCACTTGAGTCTTCAATGTCTTCATATGCCATTTCTTCTCAATATCGCTTCATAAGGGGTTGCAATCATCTTTGTCTCTTCGCTTTGAGCAACTATACCTTGAGCTTGTGACTTGAACCATTTCAGCACATATGAGTTTAACTTCATGGCTTCAAGTCACTTTTACTAATGATTTGATTCTCAACACAATATGACTCCTCATAGCTTGATTAGTACCTCGACTCAATGCAAGTACTCTCTTCTTCACCTTAGCCATGGTACCTCGGTCCCAAGCCAACGCTTGCCCTTCACCTTTGCTTAGTACCTCGAAGCCCTTTCCTTGCTATCTTCACCTTATCAAGATACACTCAAGTCACATCATATCAAGCATCCATTGAATAACCATTTCTTCAACATTTTGATCCTTGCTTGATTATCTTGTTTATATGAATGTTGAGACCAATCAAGCTTCGGTTTGACTCACATAGAGACATACATGGATCAACATCAATATGGTCAAGCCAATTCACGGTTCCTTGTATCATATCCATTTTGGCTTGACACACCAAACACTTACTTCAATCTTCTATTTATGAAAAGTAAACCATTTTAGAGATCAATCCAAAATCATCAACTCTTGTCTCATTTGTCTTTTGCCAAGTATGCTTGCTTTCACATGATGCTATTATATTCCACAATATATAAGCCATTTCATTGATTCCATTTGCATTGTTGTCTTTTGCTTGAACTAGATTGTTTCCATCATCTTCCAATATAACAATACACAATTTGGCTTTGCTTCCATACTATGTAGAATACCATCAAGTTTGCTTGTTGAACCTTGAATATACTTGTTACTACACAATCCACAAGTATATGCGATATACTCATTTTTCCTGTTCAACGCTTAGCAAACTTATTAGACCTTTAATTATGTTGTCATTCAATTCACCAAAACCCACTAAAGGGCTAGATGCACTTTCAGGTTGTCCTCGCCTTTGGCGACACATCAGCTTATCGCCAGTGAGTTTGTCTTCGTCTGTGCCACTTACTCTGTTGTATTTTGGTCGGTGGACCTAGTTGTAATGCAGCCTTCACTGAAGGTCTGTATTGTAATATGCTTGCTTAATCTATAAAGTTGTTAGTTGTCAAAAAAAACGTGATGTTCGTGAAATGTAGAGAGGAGAGGAGTTGTCCACCAAATCGGCTCACACCACATGACCCAAGCCCATGGAGCAGTGATCGGTCAGGTTATCTAACTTACTCGACCCGCGTGTCAGCCCTTTGCTAAATGCTAAGTACACCCGAGGAAGCGCTCACGGGAGGCTGAAAAATATATTTTCCAAGTCTACAAAAATTCCCAAAATAATTTATAAATAAACTAGGTACACCCAACCCTACGCATGAATTTTCACCTTCATTGATTTCACCCAAAATTTCGTATTTATTTCTAAAGTATATTTCATTTATAAAAACTTCTTCTAAAACTTTGAAATTCATATCTTTTCCATCCCATCTCCAAATCACTTCATTCCAATTCCATCTTCATCTGTCGGCTTAAGTATTTTATTGCCCCGTGCGAAGCACGAGGACCTCTACTAGTTATTGTAAGGACCTTGATGTCGCCTAGGAGGTGTTGGTATAAATTAACGCGAACAGAGAAATCCGCGCCGCACGGATACCGATGTAGCTTTCACCGGGAGTATTCAGTATCGATTTCCACGGGAACGTGAAGTGTACTAGAAAGGCTTAGAACGTCCTAAGATAATAATGGTAATGATGTGGAAAGAGAGGGTTAAGTTTTCTAAGTATTCTAATGAGATCTATATGATCAAAGGCTCACTCTACTTTACTTACGTCGAACAACGGTACCGTCCCCGATCCTCAAAAAGACTGGGAAAGTGTGATCGGGGGAAGGCCGCCAAAAAGCTCTACGAATCACCAACCCGAACGTGGTGGATTACAAAGACCTGACAGGGCTGTCACCCCTGGGGCTACCACAACTAACCGTGGGATTGGGCGCAAACTCAGGTAAACTCTAGTCTAGACACCACGTCTACACTATCGATTACTACTCTAGCCACGTACGATAACTAGAGCACTCAATACGAGCGGAGATCCAGTAAATAAAGTAAAGTAAGAACTGAAAGTAATTAAATAGAATAAATAGAAATAATAAATGAAGAACCTGGAGATTGCTGAAGACGAACTTGTTGCAAATGGAATTACAATGATGATGAAGATCCGACGGTCCGGATCTCCCGGCTTTCTCCTCGCCTCTCTTCTTGATCTTACAACTAGATGAACTAGAAGAACTAGAACTAGAACTAGAACTAGATGAACTAGACAACTAGAGGGACCTCTCTCTCTTCTAATATGAAACCCTAGATTTTTCTCTGTCGATAGCTAATGAGGAGATGATGAGAGATGATCCTTGGGGCTGAGCAGCAGGGCTGCTTATATAGTCCGGGAGGAGGTGCGGTGTTGGACTTAGATACATCTCGTACTCCACCGTCGCCCTCGGATCAAACCGACATTAAACGAGCGGATTAGATTGCGTCTTAGAGGCGGTTGGAGAAGCTTCGGAGGCGGGGCTGACTTGGCCGGGGGCCGAGCGGCCGGCCTAAGGGGGGAGGCCGGCCGGCCCGAGGGTGGGCCCCACCACGGGTCTCGCGACGGCGTCGTGGCTTCTGGAGTCTTCTAGATGATGTTTTATTGGATGCTAAGTCTCGATCACGTCAGGATTAATCCGGAGCCTTCTAGAGTCTTTCTCGGAGTTGGATTGCGTTACGTCGCGTAGTCGTACGGCTCGCGAATTCTGTTGTTTTCCTGTTTAGTCCCTGCAATTCACAACTTTACCAAAACTGGTGGAAATATATTAGTGACACCCTATTCTAGGTTGTTATTATGATTTATACCCCTTTCTCATGTTTATCGATTAATAATTTTATATGATAACAAGTGTCTTGGGGGGAGGCCTAGAGGGGGGGGCGTGAATAGGCCTGTACCTTAAAATCACATGTAAAAACAAACTCGAGCAGTTTTCAGAACAACGCGCGGCACTGCCTCGCCTGGTAGACAAACACAAACTACAGTTTGAAATCTAAGCAACGAAACTTAGATCAAGTGAATTTCCCAGGTTCCTACACACAAATATATCACGTATATCCAATAGAAAGTTCTAGGAACTCAACAACAAAGTAGATCGGAACAAACCCTAGCTCACAAGAATATATATGCAAGAATGTAAAAAGCACACGTGAGACAAGGTAGGATAAGGAGGGTATGTCTGTGGAGGTGGTGTTTTGACTTTGATTACTCCTTTAATATTATATAGTTTTCTGCATGCTTCTTTTATGGCGATACCCAAATCAGAATGGAGGATTTCTTCCATTGATCCATAGACTGCATGGACCAATCCATGATCTATGATTGTTTGCAAGGAGATATCTCCAGCATAATGAGTTTGAAGGTTTCTGAAGTATTTAAGGTTGATATCAACCTTGAGAATGATATATTTGTGTCTTGGCTGGATGATAAGTTGGCTATAAAGGTATAGAAATGGGAATGTATGAATGCTGACAGATATGCCTTTGTTTTTGTATTTCCCAGTGAATAGATCTTGGAAATATTCTTGGAGACCAAGGAATACTTTCATCTGTCTTTGTTTATATTTTTCCCATATCAGCTCGATGATATCTTGGGTAAGGATTGAAAGTGTTTGCTCAGTTTTAAAACTTAGCTTTGGGATAAGCATCTCATAGGGAGTACTAGTGACAACTTGGTATTGCTTGTGTCTTTTTGGTGATGTAAGGTGGGTTTCATTAAAGGAGTCTTTGGTGGCATGATAGGTTTCATGAAAGTAATCTTGGGTGATATGATTTTGATGGGGCTCAAAGCCTTCAAGGATGAGGTTGGTTTGGGTGGATGCATCTTTGGTGTATGGAGTCTCATCATGAGACATCTTTTGGCTTTTAAGGAAAGCATCTTTTTGTGGAGATCGGAATACTTCCGAACATGTTTTTTCGGGATCACATACTTTGTGATCAAATAAATTTGATTCAGGATCATCTAGATCATATATCTTTGGTAAATCTGATATCTTTGAAGATCCTCCTTCAGAGTGATCATCTGATAATTTTGGCAATCTTTTCTGTTGAACAGAAAGATTATCTGGATTGCAAGGGAGATTCCCTTTGCTCATATTTTTGAAATAATATGCCAGCCCATTTAGAGCATGAGCCTTATCTTTTTTGGTTTTAACTTGCCAGAGTAGGTTTAATAACCCTTGCTGCAAGTCATTGACCTTGAAATTATGATTGAACCGATCTCGATCTCCTTCTGGAAGTACCGGCAACCTCCAAGTACTCATCTGAATAAGATGTTCGTACTTCATATGAGGAGCCATCTCTAGGTGTTCTTTGCATCAAAAGAATCCTTTTTGTTAGCATCAAAACCCTGCTATGCATTATCATTTCCTTTTGCACTTTTACTTCCTTAGAGTTACTTATGAACTTGTCATAAGGATAACATCTTTGGTAAGTAATCTCCTTTTGTTGTGAGAGGTTATGACCGAGGAATATGTGGTTGACAAGTATATATTCTGTAATTTGATTGAGATTTGTTTTTCTATCTTTGATGAAAATGATAACTTTACCTTTCTTCCATCTATTTGAAATTGGATATCTTCTTCTCGTAACCATGAAGGGTCGAATTGAAGAAAGAAAGGGGTTTCCAAGAATAACATCTGTTTTTAAATTTTCAACAAGCAAGAATGTTGTTTTGATACGAACATTTTTAATGCAAATGTCAACCTCGGAAATTTTGTAATTTACCTTTAATTGATGACCTTCAGCAGAGTGGACTCTATGAGTAGATTTTATGAAATACCTAGATGGGATGATATCTTGTCGATGCAGTTTACATCGGCACGAGAATCTAGTAGAGTGTTGTATGTGAAGCTAAACCCATCATAGAACTCATATGTTATTTTAGTGTACCATTTTTGCTTGATATATCTCCCAATTGAACCAATTAATTCATCATCTGGTGGCTTTTTATCAAATTCATGGTCATCTTTTTTATGAATTTCTAAAATCTCGATTCTTCTTTTTAAGATCTATTAACTCTTCTTTGATAAGAATGTATTCTTTTGAAAGTTCTTCAAGATCTACTTGCTTATTTTTTTCTTTTTATATCTTTAACTCTTTTGAAAACCTCATCTGAAGAACAAAATTTCTTTTTCTGAATCTCACTTACCAGCTTATCTTTGTTGTTTTTTACCCTTGATAAGAATTTTTCAAGAATAATCTCCTTTTCTTCTGGATCCTGCACAGTGTCAAAGGTATCTAAAACAAATTGCTCCAAATCAGTGAGAACAAAGATGTTTTCATCTGATTCTTCTTCTTCGGAGGTATCTTGTTCATAACATGAACATTCATTATTATCACAACAATTTACCTCAGTGTTTTCTTCATCTTCAGAGCTTACGTTACTCTGGATATGATTTAAGATTTGTCCCAACTTTCCTTTTATGTTTTCAGAATCTGATTCAAGTAAAGCTTGGATCTCTTGTTTTACCTTTACTTTGAAACAGTTTGAGGCCTTATGACCCTTTTTGCCACATTTAAAGCGGGACTACGTCGTTTGGATACTTAGAGGCATTCGCATAAGGCTTGGGATCTTTGTAAAATATTTAGAGGCATTTTCATATGTCCTTTTATGCCTTTTTTTCTGGGTTGGGTGCTTTGCTTTCCCACGATACTTTTTAGTGTTTCTTGGTGAACTTTTTTCTTTTATATTCAAAGGGATCTTGAAAACCAAATTGGTAGCAAAAATCTCCCAATTCTTTTTCTCCAATAGCCCTTTGTTTCTTGAGCTGCTCTTTAATTTTTAAATCATTGCATAGCTCAGCTCCTACCATCTGAATCTTTTGGGTGATTTTTCCTATATCTAGATTTTGAAAGTTGATACTTCCTCCACCCTCTGTTCTCAAAGAGTTTCTAACCTTTTCAGCAAATAAGGGAGGTAGGCCAGATATATATTTTTCTTTCCAAAAATCTTTGTTAGGATCCGGAAGAGTGTATAATTTTGATAGGAAAGAATCTTTATACCATCTAAAAATCGACATGCTTACGCATTTTCAGATTTATCGATTACTCCCTATTCTTTTCATAGATGTCCTGATAGTTACCAAAGCAAAGTGGTAAACTATATTATAGAGTAGGGTAGAGATGGCATCCGAAGCCCCACCACGGGTCCCGCGACGGCGTCGTGGCTTACGGAGTCTTCTAGATGATGTTTTCTTGGATGCTAAGTCTCGATCACGTCGGGGATTAATCCGAGCCTTCTAGAGTCTTTCTCGGAGTTGGATTTGCGTTACGTCGCGTAGTCGCACGGCTCGCTCGTCTCTGCTTTTCCCTGTTTAGTCCCCGCAATTCACAACTTTACCAAAACTGCTGGAAATATATTAGTGACACCCTATTCTAGGTTGTTATTATGATTTATACCCCTTTCTCATGTTTATCGATTAATAATTTTATATGATAACAAGTGTCAACAAACTCCCCCCAAGCTTACCCTTTGCTAGTCCCTAGCAAAGCTATATGCTATAGTAGGATCAGGAGTTGCTACTACGCTTTCATACCTCGGAAATACTTGTGTTTCTCGAAATAAACTCTCCTCTTAACCCGATTGCTCTCTCATACCTGTTTACCATGGGGCGTAGCCTTTTCACGAATCATAAGCAAGATAAAACAATCAAGTTAAGTACCATGTCTCAAGCTCTTTGATCAACTATCATCCTGGGATTTTGCAATATTTTTCAAAAGAAACTCAGAGATCCTATGTATGACCCCCTTAAGTGGATGGAATGTAGCGAAGTTACATATGTAGTAGGATATACATAGTGGGATGATAGTGGTGAAGTGGATGAGTATGAAAGGTAGTAAATAGCCCTTAGCCTTTTCTGGTAGTTTTCTTCTCAAGCATCTTGGACTATATCTCTCTTTCTAAAAATTGCTAAGACCTGGGCTATCCATTCTTGGAGAGGTGGGCTTTGCCCCGGACTTGTGTCCATTTTTCTCTCTCCTTAGAGATGTGGGCCCTACTCACCCTCGGACACGTGTCCATTATTCATCTCTAAATATATTTTTATTATTAGGGAGGTAGGCCCTTCTCGCCTAGTATGACTTTTGTCTGTTACTCTCCCTCTCTCGTCTCACTTTTCTCTCTAAATATTTATTTTCTCTTTTCTTTTTTTTTTTTCGAATGTAGCTCGGCCTCTATTTGACATAAAAACACCGAGAGAGAGACATATCCAAAGATTGCAAGAGTTCATTTTCATAATTATGGCTAGCGGCTTGATGGAGTATGGGGATGCGTACTTAGGGTTAGAAGCGGCGTATTTAGTGAAGTGGGATGATCTTGATGCGAATGATAAACTCTTAAGGGTCATAGCTAAGGAACTCATCATGAAATGTTTTATAATTTTCAAAGATAAAAACCGGGAATCAAGTATCTCTAGGAATATGATAAACAACACTCAACTTTTCATGTATCTTTAATTTTCAATGCTAAGACTCAGATTAAGCATATGCTTCCCACAGGTATTGGGTTTAGAGCAAATTAAGCATTTAAAGTTTTGGAAGAATCTAAGTCCAACGTGTAAGTACTTTTAAGAGGAATTAAAGCGGAGCAACTATTCATCATTTCCAAGCATATGTCACCAAGGTCACAATTAAAGAAAGAGAGCTAACTCGCAAGCATCTAACATTTATTGGACTCTTAACACTAATACTTTTATTAAGACTCATTAACTTAAAGCAAATATACTAACTAGCTAAAAATAGATAGGATAATAATACTTATCGTGATAAGCGAGGGTGCACTCCCCCCTTTGGATCTTGAAGTAATCTTTTTATTCGTCCTTGGAACTTGTTCATCTCCGGGTTTTCCTTAAATGTTCTCCCTGCAAATATTAATTTCGCACATACCCGAAGGAACAAATTCTAGGATTATGTTGTGAGCCTTCATGTGCTCACATATTTTTGTATTTTTTATTTTTATGCCGCCACGGCAAGGGGTGCTTGCATGGGGCTTTTAAGGAACTAATGCAAATGCAAGCAAACATAATTTTGTGATTTTCTAATGCAGGTTTTAGAAAAAGTAAATATGCTTAAAGGAAACATGCTAATTGAAATATGCTATGCAGAAAATTAAATATGCAGATAAATACCGAGTTACCTCTCGGTGAGAGTTTCGAGTACTTACTCTCGTGGCGTGCTGTCATCTATGGAATCTCGTCGGGATGTCGTGTCTGGTGCGGTGCCCTCAATGATCTCGATGAGTGGCGTAGATGAGGTAGCCGACGGTGTTTGTTCAGTTGGTGACGCGGGTAGCGGTAAGTCTTCCGAAGGTGTACTCTTGTTGTCCTCTTTAGTAGGTGATGATTCTTTCTTTCCCCATGCTTACTTCTTCGGGTAGCGTCTCCGCGTCTTGTTCTTCTTGGGCTTGATAAACGGAGGATGCCCTCCCCCAAGCTAGGTATTCACCTAATCTCTTAGCGATGTTGGAGTGAGGTAGATAATTGTGGAGGTGTCAACCCCTCTTGGTCCTTCAAATCTTGCTTGATCACTCCTTGCGTGCTTCATGTGATCTTGACAGTTGCATCTCCTAGTAGGATGGCATCACCCATGTTCCTTGCTCGGTGTGCATGTCGTAGGTCGGGACATTCACTTGTGGAATTTTTGAGAAGTGGCGAGACTCCTCCACATTTTGCGCAAAAGTGTGTCCCGCTTGCATAGACAAGGTAGAGATCAAGTGCATGGGCTCTATTGGTGGAAAAACACCAATAGAACCAAAACTTTATTCATCTTACTCTATCCTTGGGCACATCTAAACATGGTAACATCATGTGTTCTATTTATTTATGACAAAGGTGACAAGATCGGACACCAAGCATGAAAGTAGCATTTATAATTGTAATATGAATGATGAGTGATCAAGTGAGTGGTGTGAAGAACAAATTATAGAGCTAAACATGTTGAGATCATCGATCGAATCAAGCAAAGTTGTAACTCTAACATGTTTGACTTTATGAGTACGCCATGATAAAGAGAGAAGGTTCTATGACTTACTTCAAGATGTTACCTTTAATATTTGGAGCATGATGGTGCTAGAACATCTTGTAGAAGTCCTTGTGTCTTGCTTCATCTCGGTGTGAGCTCATCTCGGGACCTCCCCAAGCTTTTTTTTTTTTAAGAGTGTCTTATTTCCTATAGGGGTTAGTCGACAAAAGATTCTTTTTCGCTCCAATCCTATAATGATTAGTGATTTAAATACCCGAAGAAATACATGTATATTTATTTACTCATATCACAAGGAAAAGTAAAGACTCATGTTCTATCTCAAGAATTCTTATTTTTAGGACACAAGCTCGTCCTTAGGAAACCTTTTGAAAACTACTTAAGATAGTGACACTACTAGGTATGTTCTCATTGATGACGTTCGTCATTGGTCACTGAAAGTGCCAAAATCGTCATCCAAACGCATCTGTGACGAGTTTTTGACGAAATTCATATCGTCACTGGGGTCGCGTCACATTTGGCAATGTGTGACGAAATGACAATTTTCGTCATAGATGTGCTTCTAGTCTATGACGAAAAGGTCGGCGTCACAGATATGCTCGCCTTCTATGACGCTTGGGTTTGGTCATGGATATGCCCCTCGTTTCGTCACTACACTCCGTCTGCCGGGCGTCTTGACAGCGCCGTTAACGGCGTTTGTGCATCCTATGACGCTTTTTTTTCGTCAAAAATGACCGTTTGCATGAGAATCAACGGTGTTTGCCACGTAGGCGCATGACGTGGCAGCTGACGTGTTGCGTGACGTGGCAGCTGTAGCGATAGTTTTCATAGCCCCATGTGGACCAATTACGATCTGCCACGTGGCTAGTTCTGGTTGTTTTTTTCGTCACAGATAGCGCTTTCAAATAGTCAGTGAATACTATTTGCAAATAATATTGAAATGGTCAAACAATTCCATAAATTGATAGATCCAGTATTACAGTGCTGCACAAAAATTGTACTAATTCCAAATACAGAAACATCTATTACCACCCAAGCATGTACTATTACAGCCCGTATGAATACACTAAGAATTATGAGCTTCTAACAATAAACAACTTGTATCATGGCAGTGCTTAACTGACTTTGTTGACTGTGAACCATCAGAGGGCAGATGCGGCTCTTTATCCCTGCGAAGAATAAAGCAATAAAGGTTCAGTGCTCAGCTTTGCAAATTATCATCAGTGCATTCCACACACAACGAAACAATGTAATGTAAGGAACCCGAAGGGAAGGAAAGACGCGATTGGTACCTCCACGAACGGGTCAATTTTACACCATGTAGCAAAGAAAATATTTTTTTCTCTACAGACAGTCACATCAGGATTCAGGCAAGGATTAGCCGAGCATATCATTGGTGTGCTGGAATGTGATACACCGAGTTTCAATAGACCTGCCTCCTCTGCTGTAATTGAAACTGCCGATGCTAAACATGAATTAGAGATTAGGGATCACGTGAGAGGTGAGATTAGGGCTACTGCAAATACCACACATGCATGAACAAACTAATTAAAAGAGAATCGAAACAGATGAGTGATCTTCAGAAGTGCTACTGTTAATGAGAAGTTCACTCGGATCCTTCTTTCAGTCATTAATTATTCCATCTATACTATCAAGCACCGTTAGAAAAAAATTAAATGTCCATTCAATCATGAAAGAGCACCAGGTAAGCAGAAAGCTAATGCAAAAAAGTACTAGCCAACAAATAGTCGTGTAAAAGAAAACAGTAAGAAAATCATACTCACAAGTCAACAATTGATATTGCAAGCAAATGGCATGAGATATATATCACCAATCCAGCTATTGATTTCTAATTTAGTAAAGCTAGGCAATAACAATTGCAAAAGAAAGTAAGAACATTTACTGAATTTTTTTTGACCTTTTCTTCACTCCAACAAGAATTGAATACCTGTAAAGACTTCCTGGTAATCGTCGACCCTGCAGCTCTGACAAAAAAAATACAACTGGCCGTTGCATCAAATTTGAAACGTCAATTCAGAATTTTAAACATACATAGAAATAACATACAGGGTGCGGAAGATAGATACGTGCTCGGGCTGAGAAGACAGTTTCGTCCATTAGATCTAGCTGGCGCATCCCATCTTCTAACCACCAATCGGATTGATCAGTACATTATTTAGGATGGTGAGTACCCTACAGGAACATGCCTTTGTAGTCTTGACGACGTGCTTGTGGAGCTCGAGGTGGGAGTAGCAGAAGGCCCGATTGCTGCGAGCGGATTCGACGGAGTCAGCAAGGCAGAGCAGATCAGAGGAATCTCGCGGATCGGGGCAGGGGAATAGCATGCCATACCAGAGGCCATGGATGCAGGACAGGGATTGGACCAGGATGGAATCGAGGATGTGGATGACCTTGGACCAGTTTTGGACGATGTAGAGGCACGAGAGGTCGGCGCGGTCGGACCCTACAGCGGCGGCAGCGGTTCCATTGGAAGGAGCGCTCCCGCTTGAGGGAGGACCATCTCCGGCGCTAGGCACACGACACCGCAGCTCGCCAACTCTCCGTGCTAGGGCGTCATGCTGCAAGAGGGGCTCGGCGGCGCTGCGTGTGTAAAAGAGATTAGAGAGGAGGTTAGGGTTTGGGAGGGAAAGCCATGGTTATTATATATAGATTAGCCTTCTAATCCAATGGCTTTGATTGATCACAGGTTCATCCATCGGGGCAAACTAATGGGCTGAGTAGGCCAATTGTTGGGCTGCACGGTAATGAGGTGTACACCCTTTTTGCCTTTTAAAAAATTTATAAACTCCAAATCGAATAAGACGTAATTTTAAACTATAAATGAATTCCAATGAAAAAGTCATCTACTACAAAGTTATAGAGATAATTCAGATCCGCAACTTTTATATTGGTCCTTTTTACAAATGAGTTTGTTTATATTTTAGAATTTAAATTGTTCAAATTTTGTCACGTTGATAAAAAAAAAATGAGTTGATTAAGAGAAAGTGGTGATGCACATATTCACAATGGCCCATGTCTCTCACACACGCCCTAGTCGCTAGTAGAGAGATATGTAGTGCCACTTTCTTGAAATCATCTCAAACTTTTTTAGGGTGTCTATAGAGCCAAAACTATAATGTTGTGTGCATTCGTGCAATTTTCAGACCACGTTCACCTATTATTGTAATTATTTATTGATTTGTTCAACAAAAAAATGTTAAAATACTCAAATGTAGTTTAAAAATCTAAATTTTTGCAAGGACACCTCCCTTTGGTGTACCATGTTGACAAAAAAATATGAGTTGATTCAGAGAAATTGGTGATGCACATCCTCACAATGGCCCACATCTCTCACACACGCCCCTGGTCGCTAAGAGAGATGCTCATGCTAGTGTGAGATGTGTGGTGCCACTTTCTTGAAATCATCTCAAACTTTTTAGGGTGTCTATGGAGTCAAACTATGATGTTGTGTGCATTCGTGCAATTTTCAGACCAAGTTTATCTATTATTGTAATTATTTGTTGATTTGTTGAACAAAAAATGTTAAAATACTCAAATGTAGCTTAAAAAATCTAAATTTTTGCAAGGACACCTCCCTTTGCTGTACCATGTTGACAAAAAAATTGAGTTGATTCAAAGAAAGTGGTGATGCACATCCTCACAACGGCCCACATCTCTCACACACGCCCTAGTCGCTAGTAGAGAGATGCTCATACTCTTGTGAGATGTGTAGTGCCACTTTCTTTGAAATCATCTCAAACTTTTTGAGGTGTCTATGGAGCCAAACTATGATGTTGTGTGCATTCGTGCAATTTTCGGACCAAGTTTACCTATTATTTGTAATTATTTGTTAATTTATTCAAAAAAAATGTTAAAATACCCAAATGTAGCTTAAAAATCTAAATTTTTGCAAGGACACCTCCCTTTTGGTGTACTATGTTGACAAAAAATTTTGAGTTGATTCGAGAGAAAGTGGTGATCCACATCCTCATAATGGCCCACATCTCTCACACACATGTCCTTGCCGTAGTAGAAAGATGCTCATATTAGTGTAAGATATGTAGTGTCACTTTCTTGAAATCATCTCAAAAAAATTTTGGGTGTCTGTGGAGCCAAACTCTGTTGATGCGCACTCCCCTCCGACGGCGCGGAACGCGGGGCGAGCAGCGGCACAACTCTCACGGGGCGGCCTCCGGCAGCTGCGGCATCATGCAGGGACATGCGTGGATCCAAGATTCATCAGGTCAGTTACAAGCTGGTTCAAATAGAAACTGAATGGTACTACTATCTGCTCTCTCGGGCATGCAGGCCGGCGGTTGTTCGTAAGCGGCGGAGCTGGG
The DNA here is from genome assembly GCA_015847255.1 of Hyparrhenia diplandra. Taxonomy (NCBI): domain Eukaryota; kingdom Viridiplantae; phylum Streptophyta; class Magnoliopsida; order Poales; family Poaceae; genus Hyparrhenia; species Hyparrhenia diplandra. The sequence continues at coordinate 869,784 of JADLZK010008681.1, forward strand.
TAGTCTCGATACGTACGGGCTGAGGTGGATGGCGACCAGCATCACACGTGCTCCCATATCAGGATCAGGGTGATCTTTTTTATTTTTATCATATCAGGGTGATTCAGCAACAAATAGACCGATCCCCTCCGTGAATGTAATAGTGTACTCAATTTAAAATAAATCTGATTTCGTATGCCTTCCGTGGAGATCGGATGCCTCGATGTTTATTACTTTCCCAAATAGTAGTAATAATTATTTCCAATATAATTAATATTTATTGTATAATAATTACTCCCCTCCGGTTATTATATGTTGGGCATGGAGGCCTGTATTCCGTATACCAAGGAAGGTCAGATATCAAGGATGAGGAGTACTACGGCAATGATATTTCCGTTGGCCGGTGAAATTAACCAATAGCTTCTCATCTCTCATGGTGGAGAAAAAAAAAACAACCATGCTGAGTAAATGTTTGCATGCTAAACGCTGCAAAAATGCTTTGAGTTCCATGCCTACTGAACAAATGCTGATGCCCTCTTCACTTCTCACCTCGAAAAAGGTTGCATTTGGACCTCCTCAAAAGGACTCATTTTGCTATTATCATGTCCCGGTTAAAGGACTCATTTTGCTATTATCATGTCGAACAATTAGAAATACAAAACAATTATATCCCTCCTCAAAAGTGAACAAGTAGTCTAGTGGTAACCCTCTAATCCTGACTTACGTGAGGTTGAGTTCAAAGTCTCTCGCTACGCCTTTTTTTGCTCTTTAACTTGAAAAAACATAAAGCCCCAAGCAACGGTCTTGCTTCTTTGTTGAGCGGGCTCAATCTACTTGTGCCGGCGACCCACTATAAAAAAAAAGGTTGAATGACTTTAAATTGAAAACCATATAGGCCCAAGAAACAATGGCACGGGTCCTGTGGCCCACTTTGCAAAAGAAGGATGGAGCAGCCCATGGAAAGGTTCAAGGCTGGCGTGCGGCGACTCACTATGGCCAATGCATCCCATGTTAATCTGGCTGTGCGGCGACCCACTATACAAAAAAAAAAAATTTGAATGACTTTAAATTGAAAACCATATAGGCCCAAGAAACGATGGCACGGGTTCTCTGGGGCCCACTTTGCAAAAGAAGGATGGAGCGGGCCGACCGGCAAGGCTCAGGCTGGCGTGCAACGACCCACTATGGCCCATGCATCCCATGTTATCTAGCAAAACATAATCTATGACGAGCTCCTTAAGTGTTCTATGACCTTATTTTCACTATCGTCACTAATATTCAAGCCAAAATTTCATCACCGCACATTAATGGCGAAAATGGACATTTCATCATTGAAGACATATCCTTTACGGATTTAAAGTGTGCAACGCCACGAGCAAATCGTCACGCATGATCATATTTCTACTAGTGTGAAGTGGTCTCCCCTTCAACACCACCTATATCAAGATTCATGACCACGAGATCTAGAATATTTATTATAGATGAACGCATCTACAATCACCCTCTCGGAATCTATAGGAGGCAAAGAGCACGAGGGGGTTGTACGTCTTGAGAGTGGTTAGACTAGAGAGACTAGGTAGTTCAGGAAGTTTCTCATGTGAGCATGAACTAGATGAAGTGTCTATGTAGTAGCTTCCATGCTCATTGATGTCATCCTTCTTCTCAAACTCCAAGGTTGATTTGTCATAGATATCTAAAGTTTCTCTTGGAGTGGTGTCTCTCGTGTCGATCTCATCTAAGGTCTCGTCCATCCATTCAACGGCTGTAGTATATATAACTCTTTATTATCCTCTAGCCATTGTTGTCGCTCTTCTTGGTTTTCCCGGTGGTCTTGATGGCTCCTATATTTAGGTTGTCTTGATGAATTTTTTAGGGCCCTCAAGGGTCTCAAGGGAAAGAGAGTACAAGGATTCATCGGGGTTAAGGATGGGTCTGATAATGGATTCAAATATGTAATCTTGTCTAGGCATGGAAGGGGAGAAAATAAGATCGTCTTCTAGGTAGCTTGGCTCTCCTTCTATGGCATCACTAGACATGCCATCATAGAATTCCTCCCGATATCCTTTGTAGGAACGAGAACATTTTCTAAGAGACTCCTCCTCAAAAGAATTTGAAATATATTCACTTGGAGGTCTCTTAGGTGGATGCATTCTAAATGATAAATTCGAGGCATTCCTAGAATTTTCAAAAAGATCAACCTCGATGGAAGGATGGGATTCATCACTCTCTAAAGTGTGATGTGTTTTCATAGTAGGAGATTCTATGGCAACCAAATTTTTAGAAGATATTATAGGAATTTTAGATTTGGTTGCGTGTGTCTCCTCTTGTTGTTCGGGGCTTGGCTCGACTTCTTCTTCGGGTGACTCATCAAAAACGTTAGTGTAGAGAGTGTTGTCAAGGATTTTCTCAAGAATGGCTTTTCCCTCACTAACTAGTTTATGTGAGAATGATCCTCTGAAGTGATGTCGAGATTGAGCAGACTTCCTTGTTAAGACCGCGATAAAAGTGATAGAGCGGGACATGGTCGGGCAAGGAAAGGTTTGGGCCCAAATTGGTAAGGCTTGTGAATCTAGCCCAGTTTGCTCCTAGAGTCTCCTTCTCTTTTTGTCTAAATGTAAGAACTTCTATTCTAAGGTTAGCAATTTTATAAAGAGGGAAGAAAGCAAGACAAAATTTGTCTCGAAGTTCATCCCAATCTCCATTTACGCTTCCTACAGAGTGAGCATACCATTTTCTCGCTCTTCCCTCAAGGGAGAACGGAAATAATTTTCATTTAATGGTCTCTTGTGTCATGCAGAAATATTTCGGCGGGAACACAATTGCTCAAAATCTCTAAGGTGGGTGTATGGATCCTCATCGGCTAACCCAGGAGAAGGATTGCTTCGAACCATGGCTATAAGAGTAAGGGCGGCGGCTTCGTAGCCATCTGTAAGAATAGGGTGTGAAGATGATGGAGGCTCCAACATGTCGCCCTTAGGAGCAAAGAATTTAATGATAGGAGTGAAATCCATGTGGTATAGGTAGGAAAGAAAGGTAGGTAGAAAGGTAAAAGGACGATCGTGGTTCTAACTAGCACGACTATTGTTCCCCAACAACGGCGCCGGAAAAGCTTGTTGGTATAAATTAACGCCAACAGAGAAATCCGCAAGCGCACGGATACCGATGTAGCTTTCACCCGGGAGTATTCAGTATCGATTTCCACGGGAACGTGAAGTGTACTAGAAAGGCTTAGAACGTCCTAAGATAATAATGGTAATGATGTGGAAAGAGAGGGTTAAGTTTTCTAAGTATTCTAATGAGATCTATATGATCAAAGGCTCACTCTACTTTACTTACGTCGAACAACGGTACCGCCCCGATCCTCAAAAAAAAAAGGAAAGTGTGATCGGGGAAGGCCGCCAAAAAGCTCTACGAATCACCAACCCGAACGTGGTGGATTACAAAGACCGACAGGGTCACCCCCAGGGCTACCACAACTAACCGTGGGATTGGGCGCAAACTCGGGTAAACTCTAGTCTAGACACCACGTCTACACTATCGATTACTACTCTAGCCACGCACGATAACTAGAGCACTCAATACGGCGGAGATCCGGTAAATAAAGTAAAGTAAGAACTGAAAGTAATTAAATAGAATAAATAGAAATAATAAATGAAGAACACGGAGATTCTTTGAAGCGAACTTGTTGCGCGAGAATTACAATGATGATGAAGATCCGACAGGTCCGGATCTCCGACTTTCTCCTCGCCTCTCTTCTTGATCTTACAACTAGATGAACTAGAAGAACTAGAACTAGAACTAGAACTAGATGAACTAGACAACTAGAGGGACCTCTCTCTCTCTTCTAATATGAAACCCTAGATTTTTTCTCTGTCGATAGCTAATGAGGAGATGATGAGAGATGATCCTTAGGGCTGAGCCTGGGGCTGCTTATATAGTCCGGGAGGAGGTGCCGGGTGTTGGACTTAGATACATCTCGTACTCCACCGTCGCCCTCGGATCAAACCGACATTAAACGAGCGGATTAGATTGCGTCTTAGAGGCGGTTGGAGAAGCTTCGGAGGGCGGGGGCTGACTTGGCCGAGGGGCCGGGCCGAAGCGGCCTAACAGGAGGGAGGGCCAAGGCGGGGGTGGGCCCCACCCGGGTCTCGCGACGGCCGCGTCGTGGCTTACGGAGTCTTCTAGATGATGTTTTATTGGATGCTAAGTCTCGATCACGTCGGGATTAATCCGGAGCCTTCTAGAGTCTTTCTCGGAGTTGGATTGCGTTACGTCGGCGTAGTCGCATGCGGCTCGAATCTCGTTGTTTTTCCTGTTTAGTCCTCGCAATTCACAACTTTACCAAAAGCGGGTGGAAATATATTAGTGACACCCTATTCTAGGTTGTTATTATGATTTATACCCCTTTCTCATGTTTATCGATTAATAATTTTATATGATAACAAGTGTCAATGGGAGGCCTAGGGGGCGTGAATAGGCTGTACCTTAAAATCACATGTAAAAACAAACTCGGAAAGTAGAACAACGCTACGCCTTTGCCTGCCACTTTGGTAGACAAACACAAACTACAGTTTGAAATCTAAGCAACGAAACTTAGATCAAGTGAATTTCCCTGGTTCCTACACACAAATATATCACGTATATCCAATAGAAAGTTCTAGGAACTCAACAACAAAGTAGATCGGAACAAACCCTAGCTCACAAGAATATATATGCAAGAATGTAAAAAGCACACGCGGAGACAAGGTAGGATAAGGAGGGTATGTCTGTGGAGGTGGTGTTTTGACTTTGATTACTCCTTTAATATTATATAGTTTTTACGCATGCTTCTTTTTATGGCGATACCCAAATCGAGAATGGAGGATTTCTTCCATTGATCCATAGACCTGCATGGACCAATCCATGATCTATGATTGTTTGCAAGGAGATATCTCGGCATAATGAGTTTGTTTGAAGGTTTTCGAAGTATTTAAGGTTGATATCAACCTTGAGAATGATATATTTGTGTCTTGTTTGGATGATAAGTTGGCTATAAAGGTATAGAAATGGGAATGTATGAATCTTGATGAGATATGCCTTTGTTTTTGTATTTCCAGTGAATAGATCTTGGAAATATTCTTGGAGACCAAGGAATACTTTCATCTGTCTTTGTTTATATTTTTCCCATATCATTTCGATGATATCTTGGGTAAGGATTGAAAGTGTTTGCTCAGTTTTAAAACTTAGCTTTGGGATAAGCATCTCATAGGGAGTACTAGTGACAACTTGGTATTGCTTGTGTCTTTTGGTGATGTAAGGTGGGTTTCATTAAAGGAGTCTTTGGTGGCATGATAGGTTTCATGAAAGTAATCTTGGGTGATATGATTTTGATGGGGCTCAAAGCCTTCAAGGATGAGGTTGGTTTGGGTGGATGCATCTTTGGTGTATGGAGTCTCATCATGAGACATCTTTTTGGCTTTTAAGGAAAGCATCTTTTTGTGGAGATCGGAATACTTCCGAACATGTTTTTTCGGGATCACATACTTTGTGATCAAATAAATTTGATTCAGGATCATCTAGATCATATATCTTTGGTAAATCGATATCTTTGAAGATCCTCCTTGAGTGATCATCGATAATTTTGGCAATCTTTTACGTTGAACGTAAAGATTATCCGGATTGCAAGGGAGATTCCCTTTGCTCATATTTTTGAAATAATATGCCAGCCCATTTAGAGCATGAGCCTTATCTTTTTTTGGTTTTAACTTGCCGAGTAGGTTTAATAACCCTTGCCGCAAGTCATTGACCTTGAAATTATGATTGAACCGATCTCGATCTCCTTACGGAAGTACCGGCAAAGCCTCCAAGTACTCATCCGAATAAGATGTTTGTACTTCATATGAGGAGCCATCTCTAGGTGTTGCTTTGCATCAAAAGAATCCTTTTTGTTAGCATCAAAACCCTGCTATGCATTATCATTTCCTTTTGCACTTTTACTTCCTTAGAGTTACTTATGAACTTGTCATAAGGATAACATCTTTGGTAAGTAATCTCCTTTTGTTGTGAGAGGTTATGACCGAGGAATATGTGGTTGACAAGTATATATTACGTAATTTGATTGAGATTTGTTTTTTCTATCTTTGATGAAAATGATAACTTTACCTTTCTTCCATCTATTTGAAATTGGATATCTTCTTTCAGTAACCATGAAGGGTCGAATTGAAGAAAGAAAGGGGTTTCCAAGAATAACATCTGTTTTTAAATTTTCAACAAGCAAGAATGTTGTTTTGATACGAACATTTTTAATGCAAATGTCAACCTCGGAAATTTTGTAATTTACCTTTAATTGATGACCTTCGCCAGAGTGGACTCTATGAGTAGATTTTATGAAATACCTAGATGGGATGATATCTTGTCTCGATGCAGTTTACATCGGCACGGAATCTAGTAGAGTGTTGTATGTGAAGCTAAACCCATCATAGAACTCATATGTTATTTTAGTGTACCATTTTTGCTTGATATATCTCCCAATTGAACCAATTAATTCATCATCCGGTGGCTTTTTATCAAATTCATGGTCATCTTTTTTTATGAATTTCTAAAATCTCGATTCTTCTTTTAAGATCTATTAACTCTTCTTTGATAAGAATGTATTCTTTTGAAAGTTCTTCAAGATCTACTTGCTTATTTTTCTTTTTATATCTTTAACTCTTTTGAAAACCTCATCTCGAAGAACAAAATTTCTTTTTTCTGAATCTCACTTACCAGCTTATCTTTGTTGTTTTTACCCTTGATAAGAATTTTTCAAGAATAATCTCCTTTTCTTACGGATCCCGCACGGTGTCAAAGGTATCTAAAACAAATTGCTCCAAATCGGTGAGAACAAAGATGTTTTCATCGATTCTTCTTCTTCGAGGTATCTTGTTCATAACATGAACATTCATTGTTATCACAACAATTTACCTCGGTGTTTTCTTCATCTTGAGCTTACGTTACTACGGATATGATTTAAGATTTGTCCCAACTTTCCTTTTATGTTTTGAATCGATTCAAGTAAAGCTTGGATCTCTTGTTTTACCTTTACTTTGAAACAGGTTTGAGGCCTTATGACCCTTTTTGCCACATTTAAAGCAGACTACGTCGTTTGGATACTTAGAGGCATTCGCATAAGGCTTGGGATCTTTTGTAAAATATTTAGAGGCATTTTCATATGTCCTTTTATGCCTTTTTTTTACGGGTTGGGTGCTTTGCTTTCCCATGATACTTTTAGTGTTTCTTGGTGAACTTTTTCTTTTTATATTCAAAGGGATCTTGAAAACCAAATTGGTAGCAAAAATCTCCCAATTCTTTTCTCCAATAGCCCTTTGTTTCTTGAGCTGCTCTTTAATTTTTAAATCATTGCATAGCTCAGCTCCTACCATCCGAATCTTTTTGGGTGATTTTTCCTATATCTAGATTTTGAAAGTTGATACTTCCTCCACCCTCTCCGTTCTCAAAGAGTTTCTAACCTTTTCAAAGAAATAAGGGAGGTAGGCCGGATATATATTTTTCTTTCCAAAAATCTTTGTTAGGATCTGGAAGAGTGTATAATTTTGATAGGAAAGAATCTTTATACCATCTAAAATCGACATGCTTACGCATTTTGATTTATCGATTACTCCCTATTCTTTTCATAGATGTCCGATAGTTACCCGGCAAAGTGGTAAACTATATTATAGAGTAGGGTAGAGATGGCATCCGAAACTGCTCCTAGGGACTGTCCATGTTCATCTATATGGATAATTTGCCTTCCATCGTCATCTAGTTTGACAAACATTAATTATGGATTCTTTTTGGGTTTTAGTAAGATAGTGATCCCACCAACCCCTTAAGCGTCCCCGCAAATCCTATGATAATCATTTGGGCTGCATCTTTTTCTTTGTTTCCATTTGCTATGCAAGCGTTTGCATACATGATCATTTGATGACACATGGTAAATATCGGTATTCAACAAACCCATCAAGATTCCATTCGACTATCTCCTTGCCATTGTAGGCGCCATCATGTTAGCTATGTGAGGCAACTCTTCAAATTGAAGATCCGCATAGGTTGGCCTTGGGTAATAATTTCTTGTCATAGCTGTTTGGGTTGTTGTTTTGAAAGTTTTGATTTTGTTTATCACATCTTCGGTTTCTCCATCGGTGATTTGATTTATGTTTTTACCGATTTTTAGATTTCCTAGTTTCTTTGGATAAATCACCGATGAGTTCCTCGAAATGGAGGACCCCATGGCTTTCTGTTTTCCAAGCTTAAGATTGGAGGAAATCATGTGAGGAACGAAGGGAGGAACGACTTTTTGAGTATTGGGACCATCGGTCGAGAACTAGAAGGAATATTAACCTTCACCTCACCTTTGGGCTTTGTCCCATCCATAAGAATGGCTTCTATTCGTTCCGTTTGTTGGCCAAGGGCATGCAAGGATATGTTTGAGAAGTTTTGTTGTTCTACTAGGTGACCTATGTGTTCCACTTTGGCGGGCTCACCATAAGTAGTTTTGGATATATTTTTTGAGAGGACAAGCTCTAACACTTTCGCCTTTGGCATTAACTTCTAATTGGATTGGCTCTAGTGGTGGATGGATAGATTCTATCTGCTTTCCCTTTGGCAGTCTTCCATCTTTAGAAGTTTTGTTTATCATGGTAATCTTATCATTGTCGATTCTTGTTCAGTTTTATCTTTTTGTGAAGGACTTGTTCTAAAGAATTCTTCAAAGTGTACGATCGACTTTTTCATACCAATCAAAGAAGAAGATATTCTTCTTTTGCTCAATCATTTCTTTGTGCCAAACTTCTCTAATTTTCAACCGAAAAGCTCGGTCTACTTCTTGGAGATATCTCTCTTTTTTAGCTTTATTTTTGGGAAGACCTATTTCTTTTCGGAGAAGCTCTTTATCTATTTGGAATTCTTCTTCTTACGTTAAGGATGAGAGATAACAGGGGGTGTGTCGGCAACTGGGTCATCGACAATAATGACATTGATGTCGAAATCGAGATTGATGGCTCATAAGAATTATCCTCATAAGTAGCATAGACAATATTGTGTGGCCTCATCTCGAGGTCTATTGTCGACACTAACAGAGGGTCTAGATTGCATGAAGTCTTTTCTTTTCGAAGAGAAGGTGACCTCAACATCCCCATCGGGTGTCTCGGTGACGGATTGGACTTGATGCGTTGAAGAATTTGTGACTCAACCGCTTGGGTCAAAGTCCGCTTTTCAGAAGTTTTATCTCATCCCACTTTAAGGATTTGGGAGTGACAATATTGTTTCGGGATTGGCTTGAAGAAGAGTACTCAAGCCCTTTGGTGTGACTTGCTTAGCGGGGGGGTGCTAAGGAGGTCATGGCTTTATAATAGATTCTATAGGTTACCGAAATGTTTTCGGTTCTGGTTCAAGATCAAAGCGATGTTTGAAGATTGAGTGTGAGGCATTTGTGGATATTTGGGTGTGAGAGAGACGAGAAATCAGGAAAAGTGTTGAAGAACAGGACCATTGCTAAGGCTGGCCTCAACCATACCGAGCAAGGAATCACTGAAACCTTTTGTTTCTCTGTCTCTTAGACAGGCTAGGATGGATACATTTAAGCCTTTTTACGGTCAAGGATCCGATAGCAATTTGGACCGGACCAAAGTGTAGATAATGATATTGGGGTTTGGCTCTTATGTCATTTATTTCTCTTTCGAGAAAAGAAGTTGCAAGGTTTCATGCATGGAACTAATGCGACATGTTTTTCAATTGTTTTTATGAAATAATCTGAGCGAAGAGAGAAGGTTCCTACATGATAGATTTCTCTAATATTTATTTTTTGATATTTTCTAATTAGCAATACTTTTTTCAATATCTTCAAAAGCAGATAGATGATGCATTCTTCACGAGACATAGTCTTAACCGACTTATCTTTGCTACACGAGGCTATAGACCTATCCGAAGCACTAACGCGCTTGCTAACCAAGACATCTTATACGAATAAAGGTGATTAGATGGGGTAGTTACCAGTCTAACGGGCGGGTAGAACCTCACAATTAAGATCAACCGGTAGGGTAGGTGGTTTCAGATCCAACGGCAGGGGTAGAACCTCACAATTACGATCAACCTTTCTCTGTTTCGAGCCGGCGGTCCAACGTTTCACCGCCAAGAGTGCTAATCCAACGCTTCCACGCCTTTCAACGCCTATCCACGGCTAAATTCGGCTAACACGGTCCGGCAACTCAAGACTAACGGGTCGATCGAACTCTATCGAGGAGAGAAAATATGACCTCCGCGACCTCGGCTTACCAACACTCACGCTAAATGCGGGATCTCGCTATGACTCTTTGGCCTACTACCACACCCTCCCCCGATTCGGAGAAGATGGCTTGGGGAGCTCGGGCGACCTACGGCTCCGATACGGTCGGCAGGACCGCGTCGTGTCTAGGTAGGATAAGGAGGGTATGTAATACGTGGAGGTGGTGTTTTTTGGGAGAAGATATATATATATATATATATATATATATATATATATATATATATATATATATATATATATATATATATATATATATATATTTATATATTTCAAAAGGTTTTCCTAATCTAATTATCATGTATATATGGCTGTGGTCGGAAGTTCACACTCTTGTCACATGGGAACTTATCATGTGCATTTTCAATTTTCGAAATATAAATCTCCAGAAATCTAGTGTCACTAGGAGTAAGATCAAATAGTAGCTCGGACTATCATATATCATATCCGTCAATTACCTAGACTTTAGAGCAAGCATTTGCAACCCATAGGTTTCATGTTTTAAAGTAAAAAATTAATTTTGCAAATGGAGCTCGAGAGAAATTAAGCTTGAAAGCTAGGTACTAGAAAAGTATAACAACGGAGCAACTATTCATCATTTCCATGCATGAGATCTAGTTTCGAGGGATCATTTTATGTAGGTGGAAAAGAAAACCTCTGGTACACTCCTATTTATTTATTCCTAAACTCTAGCAAAGACTCTTTAAACAACTAGATATTTATAAAACTAGACTCCTAACAAACCAAGCAAACTAAATATTTAGATAATAATAATATAGTAGGGTAAAGATACTTATCGGGGATAACTGGGGATGCTCTCCCCAAAATTTGGATTGAAGTGTAGGATCCGATGATGATGTCGCCCTATCATGTCTCTCTTCCTTCGAATCCGCTAAACTCAAATAGACAACAAAGCTAGTGGAACTTGATTAAGCATTAGGGGTTAGCCACATTAGCTTCATGTGTCTAGAGATGGATCATGATTATTCTATGTAAGACTTCGGGGAGAAAAAATATTTTTGGAGTTTTTATAAATTTATATGCATGCAAATAATTATGATGCAAATGCAACTAAATGAATGAATAATAATTATTTTTATGCCAACACGGTGAATATCTTTATGGGTTGTTACACACCACAGGATTATTCACATGGGGCTTTAGAATTTTTTAATGCAATGCTAATGTAGAAATTAAATATGACAAAGGAAAAATGATTATGCAATATGCTGATACAAGATGCAGGAAAATAAATATGATATGCAATTAAATGTAATGCTTAAGAATTAAATATGGATAACTTACCGAAGTTACCTTTCGGGCGAGGGTTTAATGTTTTAAGTCGGGTTAAACAAGACTACTTACCTTGGTTACTCCTTGAGTGTATCATCGATCTTGATAATGGTGTCACCCGTGTTCTTTTGCTGGTCCAACATGTGATAGTTTGATAATGGAAGTTGGCGACCTCTTGTTTTGTGTGCATGCTTGGTAGATTCAGGACATTCTCTTGTAGAATTTTGGGGAGAGTGAAGACTCCTCCACATTTTGCTCAAAGTGTGTCTGCGTGCAAAAGACACTGGCGAGAGATCAAGTGCATGGGCTCGTTGGTGGGAAAACACCAACAGTAACCAAAAGTTCATTCTTTCTCTAAAACCTTAGGCACATCAATCAAGATAAAGTTAATGTTTATATGTTCTTTTTCTAAAACAAGGGTGATAAGATCAGAAGACGAGAACATGAATGTTGCAAAACATTTACTAGTATGATTATTACTATGAGATCAAGAAGGTGGTGTTAGGAACAACAAAAGAAACAAAACATGTTGAGCTAATGAAGTCGATCAAGCAACGGTGTTATTCTAACATGTTTAGTTCTTTATTTATTGAACATGTCATAATTAAGATAAAGCTTAATTATTGACAACTCACCTCAAGATGTTACCTTATTATTGGAGCATGATAGAACTCGTAGCAACTTGTGATGGTGCTTTTCTTTTTGCTTGAAGCTTTCTTGATTTGTCCTATTGTGTAGCTTTTTCTAACTTGTCTTCTTTCTCTTTATTCCATAAGATTCTTCTATATACGAGCATGTCCTCCTTGTGAAATATTTGTTGTATCTTGCTTACGCATGTGGAGTGTCGGGGGCATGTGAGGAGGAGGAACATGATTGAATTATCCTTGGTAGAATTGGTCTTCCTTCTCCATGTGCCAATCATCTTTAAGTTGATCTTTGAGCAAGTGCTTTTGTTTGTTTGATTTTGTTTGTGGCACTCCTCTTCTTTCTCTTGCTTCATCTTTAGTATGAGTTTATCTCGGGACCTCCCCAAGCTTATTTAAAAGTTCTTCTTGCCTGTAGGGGTTAGTCTAACAAAGTATACCAATGTCTACACAAGTAATTTTTAGTTCAATAGCCAAACTAGACTCCATGTCCAATTTAATTAAGGAAGGCGTTCTAACCTAAGCACCACGCTTAATTTAAAGAGCCTTTGAAAACATGCTATTTGTACTATAGCAACATTCCCAAACCAAAGCATACTATTGTAGACAAAAGGGTAGCATGAAAGCATTATAGATATTGACTCAAACAGAGAGATGAAAAGTATGATAATAGTTTTAGTAGATCTAACATGTCTCAAGAGGTTGGCAACTAAGATAGTGTAGCAACATGATAATGAAATATTTCTACGCATGTAATTTCATGTTGCACAATGATTGATTGGACATACCTTACATTGTCATCCTTGGCTCTTCTTGTTCTAGATCTGAAATGGTTAGTAACAAAAATACCCGAAGAAATTTTCTCATTTATATCTCTATACTCATTTCACAAGGGTATTATAGCAATAAAGTAATTAAACACTCATGTTATTTCTCAAGAAGTGCTTGTTTAAGGACAACAAGCTCGTCCTTGGGAAACCTATTGAATTAAGATTCATGATGATGAAGTGGTTTCCTTCCAACATCAATCTACCTCAAGATTTTATGCCAACGAGATCTAGAATATTTATTATAGACATATGCATCTACAACCACCCTTTCGAAATCTATAGGAGGAGAAAGAATGAGGGGGTTGAAGATCTCATGTGGGATAGTGATAGAGAGACTAGGTAATTTAGGAAGGTGATCATGTGAACTTGGATTAGATGAAGTGTCTATGGAGCAGCTCTCATGCTCATTGATATTGTCTTCCTTCTCAAACTCCAAGGTTAATTCATCATGGTTGTCTAAAGTATCTCTTGGGGTTGTGTCTCTCAAGCTAATAGTGTCTAAGATGTCGTCCCTACAATCAATGGCTGGGATACATAGGTCATTAACACTCTCAAGCCATTGTTGTGGTTCTTCTTAGTGGTCTTCATAGTCTCGATGATTCCCATGCTTAGTTTGTTGTGGTGAATTTCTAGGATCATCTTGAGTTTCAAAAAGAAGGAAGCATATGTGGATTCATCGGGATCAAGGATGGGTTCGAGAGATGGGTTCAAATAAATTATCTTGTCTAGACATGGAAGAGGAGAAGATAAGATTGTCTTCTAGATAGCTTTGCTCTACTTCTATGGCAAGATCAGACATGTCATCCTTGGGTTCTTCCCAATGTCTTTTGAGCGAATAAGCATGTTCAAATAGAGACTTCTCCTTAAAAGAATCCGAATTGTGGTCATTTAAAGGTCTCTTGTCTAGATGAGAATTTATTGATCTCCCAAAATCACTAAGGGTAGGTTCATAGGATCTTCCAAAGAGAGAATTTCTTCTTCCTTTGGGGATTGCGGGATGATGATGGTTGAGAATAGATAGCTAGGTCTTGGGATTGGAATTGTTGTGAATTAGCTATCGTGGTTTCTTCTCCTTGATTGGAGGATGATTCTTCATTTTTCTCGGGGAAAATTCTAGTGGAGGTGGCATATCCGCAACATCGGTCCAATGAGATTTCTTGCTTCTATAGCGCATGAGCAAGGAATGCACCTCCTGAAGCTACATTAAGGTCTCTTTTATTTTTCCTATTAAGACCCGGATAAAAATGTTGAAGAAGGATTGGGTCCGGAATACCAAGGTTTGGGCCAAAGTTGATAAGGTCATTAAAACGATCCCATGATGCATTAAGAGACTCTTCTTCATTTTATTGAAAAGTTAAAAGTTCTATATAAGACGGGCCACTTTGGAGGTGGGAAAATAATATGTGCAAAAGTTGGACACTAAAGTATCCCAATCTCCTTTTACTCTCTCTACGTTTAAGTAATACCCTTTGTTTAGCTTTTCCGTCAAAGAGAACGGAAAGAACTTCCAAATAAGTAAGGTATTATCGGATATGCCTTCCATACACTAAAAAGCATCCCATAATTTCCTCAAACTTTCGTAGATGTAAGTGTGGGTTGGCCTCACCTTCTCGAGAAGGCTAGTTTTGAACCATTCTTATATAACCCAAGCGTAGCTCATAGGACTTGGCTAGGATAGACTCGAAGATTCGAGTTGCCTAAAGCTTTGGCTAGAGGGTCCAAGATATTTATAGATAGGCGTGGAATTCATAATGAAAAAGAAAAGTAAAGAATAAATGAGTTAAAAAGATAAAAGAATAAAAGAAAAGAATATAATACAAGGATAAGGTAGATTCAAAGTCAATCTCAGCAATCCGTTTCCCAAGAACTTGGCGCTTTAAAATGCTTGTTGGTAAAAGTTATCCTACTGAGAATTATTTATAATTTGTATAGTGCAGTAGCGAGCAGATACGGTGAGTACTTCACCGAGAAAGGGTTAAATATCGAATCCACGGGGAAGCGGGTGAGGGTGACTATGATCTAATCTTAATCGGAGTAATATAAGACTTAGAAGGTTGAGGATATAGAGTGGATTACTAAGATAGTTAAATCTTAATTTGGTAAGCAATGTCGATAGTATTCTTATGGGGATGTACTCAAAGGAAAGCAAGGCCAAAAATCACTATTCCCCGAAGAATCGGTTCCTACGTGTCCTATCCTACGGGACGTGGAATCCAAAGGAATCAATGGTGCTTGTCACTACCACGAACTACCACGATCCGGCAGGTAGGGTGTATCTACGAGATACCCGAGCCCAAACACCACGTTTGCACTGCGAATAATACTCTAATCTAGGGCCCAGATTAAAGTACTCCAAAGAGAGACTCGTAGACCAATAAGAATAATAAAAACAATAACTTACTAAAAGAAGAAGTAAATTACTTCAGAGTAACTCCAAGTGTAGATTAACTTCCACCTTAGAGGTACAAGTGTGAAGATAGCACCGACAGGTAGGCACTTCCTCCTACTCCTTCCCTCTCTCTATCTCTCTTGTTCTAAAGATTAGAACTAATGAGTTCTAATCCTCTTGTATTAGCTCTTCTAATGATGTTCTAATATGCTTCTAATTACATGTCTAATTCTACTTCACTAATCCCTTACTGAGAGTAGATCCATTCAAGGGATCCCTCTACAACTAAGAGTTAATGAGATAGAATGAGATAATAATGAATTGATATTCAGCCTGGGGGTCAGGGGGTCTCCTTATATAGTCCTTGGCGATGAACGATAGCCCTTGGATCAAACCGACCTTGGCAACGGTGTAGATACAACCTCAAAGTCGGTTACAAACCGACATAAAAAAGACCAAAGCTGATTGGGCATAATTGCTCGGGGCCGGCCTAAAGTTGCTGGCGGCCGCCGGGGTGGATGATCCTCTCGGGATCTCCTTCCTCCCTGGTGTCTTACGGTATGTTCTAGAGTGTTTTAGTCCACTTTTCGGGTTGAGTTACTTCATGGCCAAGTCTTGTCATCACATGTCTTGTATATTAGGAACTTTCTCCATTATTCTCTCGCAATTATCATTTAAGTCCCCGAAAATATATAAATCACCAAAACTCATGGAATTATGTTAGTTTAAGCCCCTAGACTTATGTTGATATTTAATTTAAGCCCTTATTCATGTTTAATTGACTAGTAATTTTATGCTATAACAGGTGTCAACACCCTTCACCTCGCTTAGTACCTCGAAGCCCTTTCCTTGCTATCTTCACCTTATCAAGGCATATTCAAGTCACATCACATTAAGCATCCATTAAATAACCATTTCTTCAACACTTCGATCCTTGCTTGATTATCTTGTAGATATGAATGTTGAGACCATTCAAGCTTCGGTTTGACTCACGTAGAGACATACATGGATCAACATCAATATGGTCAAACCAATTCACGGTTCCTTATATCCTATCATTTTGGCTTGACACTCCAACACATATTTCAATCTTCTATTCATGGGAAACAAGCCATTATAGAGACGAATCCAAAATCATCAACTCTTGTCTCATTTTTGTAACACCCGAAATTTTTGCATGTTTTCAAAAAGCTTAAATTGATTTATTTATGCACATTTGTGATGCATTGAATATAGGGAAAACAAATATTTATGAAATTAAAATTCATCATAAGGCTAGAGACATGTCTGTGCATTCATGCAGCTGCATTATTATTTCTGTGATGTCTGGTTTTAACTTAAACTGAAAATGATTCAATTCAATTTTTAAAAGCTCTTTTGAAAACTCTTTAAATAAAAAAAAAAAGAGATTATCTTTACTCTCTCTCTCTTATTTCTTTTTGGCCTGGTAATACGGCTTGGCCTGCTGGAAATTTTCTTTTCCTGGAGGCCCGTTTTCTCTTCGTGGCCTGTTGCTTGCCATCGCCTTTGGGCTGCCAGGAACTTGCCCAGCAAGCCATCGAGAGCAGCTCAAGCATCGCTGCCTTCTCGTCTCCGGCTCTTGTACAGTTTCCAGACCCGACGCCGCGCGTGCACTCGTGCCCGGCGTTTCCAGTTCAATAACGCCCCAGTCATGACGAGCGTTTCTCCCTTCACCGCGCCTTCGAGCAGCCAGGCGACGCACTTTTCCATCTCTTGTGTCCGCATCGAGTCTATATAAGCCGGCAGCATCACATCCCGTGATCTTTTCGCCATCAGCATCCCATATATATCGAGCTTCATTAAGGCCACCGGAACCCTAGTTCCTGCTGCCGCCGATTTGAGATCGAATCCACGAGTTCGCCGCCTCGTGACCACCCACACCGACGTTCGCCAATCGAAGCAGCTTGTCGTTTCCAATCTCTTCTCGGTTCCCGAATTCGAGGCAGGTGAGATCACATCACCTCTCTCTTTGTTTTGATCCTGGTACTGTGCCGATTCGCTCATCGCCATATCCTGCAGTTCACCACCGGCCGTCATCCCGAGCTGTCCGCAATCCCGGCCGAGCGGTGCTTGTCGACTACTGCCTTGCGGTGCCTTCTTGACGAACTCTATCCGATCGTGGTCGCTCATTTTGGTGAGCGTCTGCATGTTTCCTTTCTTCTTTGCTTGCATGTTGTTTTTGCATGTGTGGAACACGTCTACATCCCTCGTCTCCATACCGTGACTCATGCATATTCCAAATTCCATATATTCCAGATCAAAGCAAGTTATCTTATATCAATTCATGCATCGTGCCTTGGAGAGCTCCCATACCCATGTATATTTATTTCATAAATGTTGAGACTTGTACGTGGTTTTCATCGAGCTCCAGCGAAGCTCATCGCCGGCCATGGCTGAACTATCCGTGGACCATGCTCCACTTATTTGCTTGATGACATCAGAATGATGTCAGGATGACATGGTCATGTTTTGTGGCCGTTTTCCTTAACAAAAATAATTCTAGGAATACAATGCAAATACATATGCACATCCAACTATCTTGAGCCATCCATCTTGAATCTATGGTCTAGATTAAAACATACCCCTTCACCCAAAACTTTGCTAAAGAGACCCTAAGCTTCTTCAATATCTAATCATGTTCTTTTCAGCAATCAAAATCAGATTTAATTATTTTATTTCGAAAATCAAGTTTCAGTTATTTACAAGTTTGCTATCCGATTCAAATCCTTATAACTTTTGCATTTTAAATCCAAATCAATTGGTTCAAATTTTGTTAGATTCGTAATTTCGTAATCTAGAACCTTATGCCACTGTTTAGTAGGTTTTCAACTCTTAAATTTCGGTGATCTTCGCGTCTATGTGATTGTAGTGGCGTGTAGCTTAGTTTTATAAGCTTTTCAAACTGTTTTCTAATGATTGGTGTCTTGTTATCTTATAATGCTCTTGTTTGCTTCGTGTATGAATTCTCGGATGCTTGTGTGTTGCTGATTGGAATCAAGTAGGCGATGAGCGTTATGTTGGCGATCTAGAAGAGTTGACGATCAATGAGTTCTATTGAAGATTTGGACCTGAAGAAGGATCTCTGTTTTGAGGCAAGTATAGCATGGGAATTTCCTTGTTGTCCTATTCACCTTAATAATTACATTCATTATGCATGTGTCTCTCTTGATCAACATTAAGGATTTCCTAGTTGTTGTTACCTTTACCTTGACACCTTGGGATTTTGCATATGGGTAGTAATGATGCTAGCGCTTTAACCATTACACTTTATTTTATTATGATTTATGATTTATGCTATTGATCACATGTTCATAGGGCTTAAAAGAGCTTGTGTTTATTTTTATGCTCTTAGCTCTCCGTAAGGACTTATTTTGTAACTGATCATCCGGGACATACCGTACAGCTATGGGGGTCACATGGCTCTGGCTCTAGTTGATCAAAGGACCTTGTCTAACTATTTGTTGGGGTTACCGGTTAGGAGATATACAGGGGTTTGTACCTGTGGGCCACTGACATGTTAGACAAACCTTTGAAAGGCTTTATATGATTTTCATTTGTTTTGGGGAGTCGAGACCCATGCATTTGAAAATCATAACCCATAGTGAAAGTGTACACACCTGCTGAGTAAAAACCCGATATATCGGCCGTGTTCGCGGTTATGAGCGGCCTTGGAGACACTTACGGAATAGATGATCCTTGTTTAATATTTGTTTATGATTTAATTCATGATCTATTATTGTTCATACTTGTTTATTCATATGATTATGGGTTGTTGGGAATTATTGATGCTAATGCTTAAAATTGTGACCAAGCGAAAGCGAAATGCGTAAGCGGTGTCAACCTTTTGAGCCTCATGAACCCCATGTTATGCTTGCGGAGTTCGACATGGACTCACCCTTGCTATTCCCCACACCTCGAGGTGGAGTTTAGGCTTGTGATCAACCGGTCGGTTGGTCCTTGTGGAGTCTACACCGTAAGATCGACGTGTCTTTCCATTGTCATGCTAGCTGAGGTTATTTTCTTGTTATACTATGTTTGTTATATATTAAGCATTGTAAATTGATACTATCCCTTTCTTTGTAACTATATGTGGGATTTGACTTCCAGGGCTCACATATAGCACCATCACAGTTTTGTCCTTAAAACCGGGTGTTACAATTTTCCTTTTGCCAAGTATGCTTGCTTTCACATGATGCTATGATATTCCACAATATATAAGCCATTTCATTGATTCCATTTGCATTGTTGTCTTTTGCTTGAACTAGATTGTTTCCATCATCTTCCAATATAACAATACACAATTTGGCTTTGCTTCCATACTATGTAGAATACCATCAAGTTTGCTTGTTGAACCTTGAATATACTTGTTACTACACAATCCACAAGTATATGCGATATACTCATTTTCTGTTCAACGCTTAGCAAACTTATTAGACCTTTAATTATGTTGTCATTCAATTCACCAAAACCCACTAAAGGGCTAGATGCACTTTCAGGGTTGTCCTCGCCTTTGGCGACACATCGGCTTATCGCCCGGTGAGTTCGTCTTAAATGCATTGCCACTTACTCGTTGTATTTTGGTCGGTGGACCTAGTTGTAATGCGACCTTCGGAAGGTCCGTATTGTAATATGCTTGCTTAATCTATAAAGTTGTTAGTTGTCAAAAAAAACGTGATGTTCGTGAAATGTAGAGAGGAGAGGAGTTGTCCACCAAATCGGCTCACACCACATGACCCAAGCCCATGGAGCGTGATCGGTCGGGTTATCTAACTTATCGGACCGCGTGTCGACCCTTTGCTAAATGCTAAGTACACCCGAGGAAGCGCTCACGGGGGGCTGAAAAATATATTTTCCAAGTCTACAAAAATTCCCAAAATAATTTATAAATAAACTAGGTACACCCAACCCTACGCATGAATTTTCACCTTCATTGATTTCACCCAAAATTTCGTATTTATTTCTAAAGTATATTTCATTTATAAAAACTTCTTCTAAAACTTTGAAATTCATATCTTTTCCATCCCATCTCCAAATCACTTCATTCCAATTCCATCTTCATCCTTCGGCTTAAGTATTTTATTGCCCCGTGCGAAGCACGAGGACCTCGCTAGTTATTGTAAGGACCTTGATGTCGCCTAGGAGGCCTAGAGGGGGCGTGAATAGGCTGTACCTTAAAAATCACATGTAAAAACAAACTCGAGCAGTTTTCAGAACAACGCGCTGCACCTTTGCCTCTTTGGTAGACAAACACAAACTACAGTTTGAAATCTAAGCAACGAAACTTAGATCAAGTGAATTTCCCAGGTTCCTACACACAAATATATCACGTATATCCAATAGAAAGTTCTAGGAACTCAACAACAAAGTAGATCGGAACAAACCCTAGCTCACAAGAATATATATGCAAGAATGTAAAAAGCACCGTGAGACAAGGGATTTTTTCCCGTGGTTCACCGCCGCCACAAAAGG
Source organism: Hyparrhenia diplandra (assembly GCA_015847255.1). NCBI lineage: Eukaryota > Viridiplantae > Streptophyta > Magnoliopsida > Poales > Poaceae > Hyparrhenia > Hyparrhenia diplandra. Next base: position 890,706 of record JADLZK010008681.1, read on the forward strand.
TCGGGTTACGCCCACGTTGTTGAGGTATCCACAAAAGGATTGGGATTCGCCACACAAGCTGTCCCTTCCCTTGAGCTCAAGTCAAGGGAGTGAACCCTTAAGATGAGGGGTGATTTTCTTGATTTTGAGTGAGGTTACAAACCTCCCAAAGGCTGCCACACGAAGTTGGCGGCTCAAGGGCGATGCCTAGCCAGGCTAGGAGCAATCTCCAAGAGTAAAGAACCCTAGCACACCACCCAAACGCGAACCAAATGCTCTTTCAAGGTGGGAAGTCTGTAGATCCGGTCTCCAATCGAAGTTCGCTGCCTTCTCCCTCAAGATTTGATGGTGGGAATCAAAAATCTAGCTTGGGGAGTGGAGGAGCAACAATGGAGGAGAGAGAGAAAGAGCTCGTCGTTTCTTTCTTCCACGAAATAGACGTTGGGGAAGAAGGGGGTGACCGTTGGGAGGGGTCGGATGGGTATTTATACCCGCGGACTAACGGTCGCGGTAATCTTTGCCTCTCACTTTACGCAGCGGCACTACCGCGCCTCCCAGGAACAACAAAGTGTAAAAAGTGTCTGGGCCGGTGTTGTTTTGGCTATGAGGTGATGTTTTTTTGGTGAAATGGAGGTTTGAGCATTTAGTTCACATGTAGCCAAGGGTCCTAGGATTCCTCTTAATAGTATGGCATTTCCTAAACTCAAGATTCAAAAGAGAAATGAATTTAAATCGAGAGTTGGAAACACCACCAAAATGCAAGGGAAGTCCTTGAACCTGTGCATCATCCTCTATCATCTTTGTATCATCTCTTAGAGCAAATATACCTTAAGCATGTGACTTGAACCATTTCCATAAATGTGAGTTCACCTCATAGCTTTAAGTCACTTCTACTAATGATTTGATCCTTAACACAATATGACTCCTCATAGCTTGATTAGTTCCTCAACTAAATGCAAGTGCTCTCTCTTCTTCACCTTAGCCATGGTACCTCGGTCCCCAAGCCACCGCTTGCCCTTCACCTTCGCTAGTACCTCGAAGCCCTTTCCTTGCTATCTTCACCTTATCAAGGCATATTCAAGTCACATCACATTAAGCATCCATTAAATAACCATTTCTTCAACACTTGATCCTTGCTTGATTATCTTGTAGATATGAATGTTGAGACCATTCAAGCTTGGTTTGACTCACGTAGCATACATGGATCAACATCAATATGGTCAAGCCAATTCACGGTTCCTTATATCCTATCATTTTGGCTTGACACTCCAACACATATTTCAATCTTCTATTCATGGGAAACACGCCATTATAGAGACGAATCCAAAATCATCAACTCTTGTCTCATTTTCCTTTTGCCAAGTATGCTTGCTTTCACATGATGCTATGATATTCCACAACATATAAGCCATTTTATTGATTCCATTTGTATTGTTGTCTTTTGCTTCAACTAGATTATTTCCATCATCTTCCACTACAACAATACACAATTTAGCTTTGCTTCCATACTATGTGGAATACCATCAAGTTTGCTTACTTGTTACTACACAATCTACAAGTATATGCAATAGAGCTTCGTTTCTGTTCAACACTTAGCAAACTTATTAGACCTTTAATTATGTTGTCATTCAATTCACCAAAACCCACTAAAGGGCTAGATGCACTTTCGGTTATAAAGGATAGTTCTCGACAGAGCGACTTTGTTGCCAAATTTATTCAATATTTAACACTTAACTATGCATGTTGTTCTTTCCATGGTAGATTGACAATCTTGGGAGCAAAAAAAATATACGTAAAGGTTTGCCAAAAGAAAATTTATGAATTTATGTGACTTTGTTGTCTAAAAGTCATAAAAAAAATATATGACAAAAGTTTTAATTGTATCTCTATAATGCAGATTATTAAATTAAATATTTTATAAAACAAAATTGACATGATGTTGGGTGGGGGTGGGGGGGCATGGCCCCCGTTCCGACCCCTCTCGCTCGTCGGTGATCTTCGATATCCATCTAGAGGTGTTTGTAAATGGTTTGTGCCACCCGTTTTCATCATTGCTTGCGCCGATGACGTTCGGCACCAACTTTGTCACCTCACGACCGTTGGATGACTCGACGCCAAGGCCGGCGACCTAGAGCATCTTTTTCTCCATCCCGGTGCCATCACCTTCAGCGAGGTTAAGAAAACGTATTACCTATAGCTAGCTAGTACTTTTTAAAGCTAGACAATGTATTTATGGTAACTATATCAATAGCTCTAGGCATTCGGGTTTCGGTTCTAATCGAACTTTTTGTAGCAAAAAGCTAAGGCATAGCAAATCACAAAAAGTGAAGTACAATTCATATAATTCGAGAAAATGGCAAATATGCCGGCATCAAAAGTGGGCCGCAACTTTGCCATCCTGCAATTGGGATGTGCTCTTTTGCCATTATCAAAGGCGAGTTCCACGCAAAAATATGCCCTACGAGCTAACGGGGTTATTTTTCATTTCAATTTTCCCTCCGCTCTTTCCTTCCTTATCTCGTCATCGTTCGGGGTTCGAGTTCGGGTTCATGGTCTCTTTGTTCGGTCGAACAGTCTATCCTCACGAGGCCGTGCACTTATGGTTCGTTCGCCGCCGCCACGGCCGCGACCGACTGCCACCACCTCAACCCGCTTAGGCGCCTCTGCTCGCGAGCCCGACCACGGCCGCCACCTCCGACCCGCTTCGGGCCGCTTCTTTTTTGGATGGAGGAGAAATTGCCCAATCTACACCATACGCCACTTCCCCTTGCGCTCGACCACGCAAAATGGCCTCATAGCGGCGGCGGGGGATCGAGGCGAGGCTCACGGTGTCGGCGAGGGGTGTCGGTGGTCGGCGGGGCTGGCAGCGTTGGGTGGACGGGCGGCGCCGCGGCGGTAGCTTTGGCGCGGTGGGCGGATGCTCGCGGTGGCGGCCTACGCGGTGGATGCTCGCGGCGGCGGTGGCCTTGGCTTGCGGTGGGTGGATGGGCGGCGCTATCGGGAATTTTGATGTCGTCTCCCTCTCGTGATTGAATGGATAAGGAAGGAAAGGGCAGAGGACAAAATTGGAATGAAAATAACCCTGGGAGCTCGTAGGGCATATTTGCGTGAAGTCGCTTTTTGATAATGGCAAAAGAGCGCATCTCAATTGCAGGATGGTAAAGTTGCGAATCCCACTTTTGATGCCGCATATTTGCCATTTTCTCATATAATTCATACGATATGAAGGTTTAGTTGTAGAGTACCTTTCAATCATGTTGATATGATTACATTGGGACCTGAACCTGACTACATGTATTCTTGCAATCTCACAACAAAGATGAAGACCATTGTACCAATCATATTAGGTAGTGTTTAGTTGGAAGCAATGAAAGAGACAGGATGGGATGGACCCCTTTTTCAAAAGATGTTTGGATCAAAGACAAGCAGAGTTGGAGTCATCCCACCTGATATATTCCCTAAAGGTGTGGAACTTGATCATCCTAAAAAATGTGTGGACTTCCTAGTCCTAACTTGAACAAGCGCTTCTCACACGAACACAGGGGAGATGAACAACGCTAGCAACCTACAGCTTGGGTATGGGCTACTTATGGATTGTGAGCTTAGGCTGCGACCTAGTAAACAGGTAAGGTTGAGCAACATGAAGCCATGAAATAGAAATGACAAGGACCACCATTGTAAGGATCTATACATACCTGGAGGGGGGCGAATAGCCTAATCATTTTTCCTTTTAAGCACAATCAATATGGAAACTTGTTAGATAAAAAGGTGACCCTAATAAGTCTTTACTCAAAGCAAGGGCTACCAAGTCTAAATAAGAATCCTACACAAATACAGTACCAACTAGCAGACTAAGCTACCAACTAGACTTGAGCAACTCTTGAAACTCGTACGATTTACCCCTGAGTGGTTTTAGAAGCGTTCTCTTTACTGATGCGTTACCAGGTGCAAAATTGTAGTTTGAGAACCAATCGCTATGCAAAACTATGGGTTAGAAAAGAAGAGGTCTAGAGTGGAGGTTTCAAAACTCTATAAAAGAAACTATAGTTTTAGTAATACCACGAATTGCATCCAAACACTTTATGGCGCCCTAAAACAAAAAAGAAATCATAAAACTATGATATTTTTGTAAAATTCCAAAAACATTTTTGTATCCAAACATATCCTTAAAACTTGGGAAAAAAACATCCTTCTTTTTGAAGAATTATTACACTATATATTGTATTATTATTACTCCATTTGTTGTATAGTATGTGGCCCATGAATCAGGCGTCGCGTCAATGAGGCCATATTGAATGATCAAACTAAGCCCATTAATGATCAGCGAGTTACTTTTTTGTGTATGTATTTTTTTTTTTTAGAAACGAGGCCCCTTGTCCAGCTTTTTATTGAAAGCTGACGATTTCACAGGTTTACACTGGGGTTACCAGTTTACACCAAACGACACAGAAACTTCGACACAAAGAAACACCCATGACACACCCCATAACCCCCTAGCCTGACACCGATCTCAAAACAAAAGTATGCCAGAAAGTATCACAAACAACGTCAGTTCACTATCTTCTCCTATGAGAATCAACTGGCTCCCATCCACCTGAGACAAACCAGCAGAAACTGGATGACAAAGTTACACAACATTATCAGGTGATGTGGATCACGTGCATAGTCCTTCCTTCAGCTTGATTAGCGCGTCCTCCCGCCTCCCAGATTGTCTTGTTTGTAGTGCTGTCCATTGCGGCAGCATCCCCAGGGCCTTGAACGCCACCTGTTTGGTAGATTTAATGATGATGTCAGAGAAAACCAAATCGTTTCTAGTTTTCCAAATTGCCCACCCCACAGCCCCCATAATCTCCCACATCAGTTTTTTTTTTTATGGTCAGTGTTATGCATGTTATCCAGAAGCTCCTGGAAAGTATTGATTGATGTAGGGATTCTTTGCCATGCTAAGCTATCTCTGACCCAACACCAGGTCACAACAGCCAAGGGACACTGGAAAAGCAAATGATCAATAGATTCTTCTTGATCATAGAATTACATGTCTGAGCCTCGTCCCAGTTTCTCCTCTGTCTGAACTCTGTCATGCCATGCCATTCACAAGAAATTTTTAATCTTCAGTGGCATCTTTTGCCCCCAAAGCTCTACCATTCTGGTATCCACCACCCCCGGATTGGTAATATATCTGTAAAGACTTCTGGTTGTGAACTTTCCAGAGTGTTCAAGCTTCCAAGTGACTTTATCTTGATCCTCACCTATATTAACCCCCTCAAGGATTTGCTGGACGTTCATCCCCTCCTCCTGAGCAATCCCCCTAGTCTTCTTCTGTAGCTTAATTGCCAATTACACTGGCTAGCTTCCTGAACAGAAATGGATTGGTCATAGCATATCTTGTATAGGTTTGGGCATATTGTTTTGAGAGGTACTTCCCCCAGCCAAATGTCCTCCCAAAATCTTGTTCTCTGACCATTTCCCACTATATGGGCCTTTCCTCTTTCATACCAGTCTTTGACTGAATGGAGCCCTTGCCAGAATTGTGAGCTACCCCCTTTCTTGCTCTGATAGAATCCTCTCCCTTTAAGGTATTTCTTTCTTAGTATATTCATACACATGCTTTCTTCCCCACTTTCTAATCTGAAAATCCACTTGCATAACATAGTAGTATTCATTGCTCTGGTATGTTGGCCCAAGTCTTATGACCCACGAGTTATTTTTGGTGTATGCTTTTAATGTTGGCCCAAGTCTTCAGAAGGCAGTATTTTTTTAAAAAAAAAAATAACAATAAACTACGCGAACTATGAATAAATAAATAGATTTCATGTGGATCATCTCATCTCAACTCCTGCAAGGTTTTTCCTTTCTCATTTGAGGAGGAGGTTTCTTATACGTGTATGGTGAGGTGCACTTGCATCGAAATCCAATTCCTCCGTGAAGTGAATAATTGGGCGACAATATTCCTTTTCGCACATGAGGCGAGAGGGCACGTATAAGGACAGACGCAGACACATGGACGCCATGTGATGTGATGTGAGGGTGGCAGCCACGCGAGTCCAAGCACAAGCTGCTGTGTCTCATCTAGTCACCTCACTCTCATGTGCCGCTCGGCTCGACTCAACCTCTCTAGTGGCTCAAAAGTTTCCTAGCTGTACGCACACTTATCTGTGTGGTTCTTCTTTTTGATGCGAGTCTTTTTGGTGTCTCGTGGCCACCCTCGTCCCGTCTCTCTCCATCCAGATCTCGCTCGTCGGGACCCAGCAATAAGGAAGATTGATGAAGGTTTTTGTTGGGGCGTGAGATGCATCGTGTGATCGGACGGAGCCTTTTGGGTTCATGGTCCTGATGGCACTTGGAGGCAGCGCCATAGACATCCGATTGGGTTGGATGCAGTGTTTTTACCGACCGGTCGGCTCAAACCGCCGGCCTCCGGTTTGCCGGTTTACCGCGGTTTACCGGTTTACCGGCGGTAACCGCCCAAATTCAAATTCAAATTTGAATGGGCTGTGCAACGGTTTCGGCCGGTAAACCGAAGGCGGTTTGAGCGGTTTGAAGCGGTTTCGAAAGCGGTTTTGGCGGTTTGAGCGGTTTTTCAAAAATTCAAAATGTAATTTTTTTTATAAAATGCTAAAAAATTCCTAAAAATACTTCATGATTTGTAGAATCCAATGATGTCAAAATTACTTAAATTTGAGTGTGTTTAGTATGTTTTTCGACCTTCATGATTTAATGGGCCTTAATGGGCGGCTGTGTATTTTTTTTTTTTTTTTTTTTCAAATTTAGATTTGAAATTTTTTTATACCAAACCAACTCAATTTGACAAATTTTTATACCATTGGCTTCTATAAATCATGAACTATTTTATAGAATATTTTCAACATTTTTTTTCAAATTTTCAAATTTGAATTTGACGGTTTTTACCGCCCCACGCGGTAAACGGACCGGGCGGTAAGTCCGGTTACGCGGTAAAGCCGCGGTTTACTGAGCGGTAAAAAAAACACAGGTTGGATGGAAGCTGCGTGGCCAGCTGTTGCTCTTCGTCCTGCCTGTCTACTAGACTCTGAATTTATTGGAGCTTCTGCTAAGCTGATTGGACACATTTTCATGCTAAAACAAAACATGCTCAAAGGAATTTGGACTTGTTTTTCAGTTTTATTTATGGGAGGAACTCAACTGAAGCCCCTGGTCTGGTCCCCTGAACCTGAAGCCTTCCTGCGAAAGCAACATCTCCCAAGTCCCAACTGGTTATATTTGTGACCGATCAATGAACTGATTGGTGAATGGGAGAGTAGTAATATCAGCATGCCTGGCTGTCTGGTTAAAGTGGCAATCTTTTTTATTATCATCTGGGTCAGGGTACTCAGGCCATGAGAGGGCAGGAGGCATGCTCTCGTGCGTATTGCAGGACCATGACCATCCCATGTGAATTGTGAAGAAGAATTAGCACAGCAGGCAGGCAGCCAACCATCCCCCGGTTCCCCACATTGATGAATCCCGCATTTTTCCATTTGCATCCATCATTCCTTCCGTGGACAGTCCTATACAGTAGGAGCAGGCTGCTGGTCCATCATCGCCATTGGTGACTGCAGTTTCTTGGGGGCGTCAGTGTCTCAGAACAGACAGGGGGGTGTTCGGTTGCCATGCAACCCGAAAAAAATTTGGGTTGGAGCCTTGTGTAGACATTTCGTTTGTATTTGGTAATTATTGTCCCAACATGCATTAACTAAGTTCAAAAGATTTTATGCCATGACTTTTTTTTAGCTAAAGTATGTAATTAGTTTTGTTATTTACCATGTTTAGTGATCCATTTATGCGTTAAAAGATTCGATGTGGCGGGTCATCAGAAGCTTTTTGGGTTTCTTTTGCCTTTGCATGGGAAGTGAACACCCTCTGAGCAAGAGCCGCACGAATTCTTGTCTGAGCAAGAGCCGCACGAATTCTTGTCTGCCGTTTCATGCGTCGCCAACCAATCGGTCCGTATCCGGTTACCGCTGCCATGTTTAATCTGGATGGTAGCCAAGCCCGGCGAGTTTCATGAGGATCAGGGCATCAGGCACAGGCAGTTTGTGTTCTGGTTTCAGAAACTAGCAACCACTCTGTCAGTAGCCAACTTGACGTCTCTCTAGTAGAGGCTAGTAGCGATTGACAAATCAAAGGGCTAGCACAAACCTTGAACAAGAAACACACACTTTGTGTGTTCTCTAACAATAAACAATAGTAGCTGAATGGAACCGGAGCTTTGTTTGTACAACTGGAGAGTCCTAGTCGTGTTTGGAGTCTGCTCTCATCTCATCTCATCAGCAGAGACAGAGACAGTCTTGAAATTGGTTTCCATCCACGCTGTCAGATTAGCTCCACCATACCATACCACACCGCCGCCGCCCAATCGATCAGCTGAAGTCCTCCATGTTTATATATTTATATATTTATTTATACAAGAATGAAGACAAGAAGAAAAGCAGAATTCCAACCACTGGGGAATCAAAATCAAATCAATCCCTTGTGGTTAGGTGTGGCTTGCTGTTGCTGATGCTGATGAATGAATGAATGAATTGGTGATAGCTGCTGCCACCGACGACTGACAGCACCCCCGACCTGACCAACTACCAACACCACCATCGTCTGCTTTGCTCGGGTTGCTGCTTCAGTTGCAAACCTATTCTTCTTCTTAACAGAGGGATTAACGCCGATGATTTGTCAGAGATTAATATGATTGAAACAGAGAGAGACCCAACAAGGAAAAACACACACACACGCAAGCTTTTGACATCGTCTTCTCGTGCTCTGCTTGTCAGGTCAGGCTCGGCTCTCTGGGTGCCTGCGCTGTGTGGGTGGGCGCCGCCACTGAAGGGTGGGGACCACATGACAGCAGCTGAGATGGATGATAACGTTGTTTACTCGTGTGATTAAACTTACACATAAACCCATTCATCCATGATCCATCCTTGTCGACGTTTCGACGCATGGACAAAACAGCTTTCGTCCCTTGCTTGGAATTGATGCCAATAATGCTCCTAGTTTTTAGTTTCTCTCTGCCTCTTTTTTTTTTGTTGGTCGATTTTGGTGGTTCACAGCCTTTGTTTTTGCCGACCCAACCGATTTGGGTGGTACAAGTAGAAGTCTATCCTCTACTATCTCTACCACCCTGGCCAGTGGCCACACACAACAACGGCCTACGTACGACCATAGAATGATGTTGCAAATTTCCTCCATAGAAATTCTCGCAACCAAGGTACTGTAGTACGTGCCACATAAATTTGACAGATGAATTTCGACCAGCTAGATTTCGGCATTTCAAACCGTACGTGAAGAAAAGCAAGAAACAAGTTAGTGAGGCATTGAAGTGAAAACAGTGCTTGTTTGTACAGAAGGAAGGAAAGTGTGGCGGTGTGTCCATGGCACACGGATCCGCAACGGTTGACACTTGTTTATTATTCTCACATGGGGATCATCATTATGTTGTGGCCTCTCGATCTCCGTAACAGCTAAATCAAACACATCGATCCCTTGGTAATTGTACTCGAGAAACCATTAAAAATCCTAGCTATCAACGACAGGGACAAGACAAATTGCCTCGTTGGAATGTCATTGCAAAAAAGCTAGTAACACGTACGTAGCACCTAATGATGATGAGTAAAAATAGTAGTAATCCATCGACAAGTAGTGCAACAGCAAAGTCACGCTGTGCTTAGCTTTTACCAGGTGCTAAGCTGCCAGATATAGTCTAACACGAATGTATTCGGTTGTGAGGAGATCCGATCCACGGAGAATTAGAATCACATTCTTAACCTGTGGTGTTGCGACCTCGATCAGTTTTTCAAAGATTTGCACATGTATAACGAGCATCAACTGCCAGGTATCGCGAAAGGAGCATCCAATGGTCAGTAGGCAAGGTTTTTAATTTTGCTAGCTATTAAAAAAAGTCAGCCACCACGAAACAAAATATTAATTTTTTTGGTGAAATTTTGCTAATTTTTTTAGATTTAAATAAACTATTAGTACCACTTATGACTACATATTTATTGTATAGAAGAATAGTACACAATTTATACCGTATTCCTAGCAGCATCTTAGTATAACCGTTGTATCAAACATGTCTACACTAACGTATGAATTCAAAATTCCCTCCCCAAATTGACGCCCTTCCAATTTATGACGCCCAAAACACCAGCTCATGGAGTCATCACCTTCACCTTCTCTTGAAAGGCTGCTGGCTGCTGCGGTCACGAGCAGTCTCTCTTCCCTTCCTTCCTCTCCTGTATCGTCCGCTTGGCGTGGGACCCGCTTCCTGCTGCCCCGCTGAAGCAGCCTTTCTTCTTGGCACTACGCCCGCCCGCTCCGCCCGCCGCAGCAGAGTAGTCCACTGTCCACAGGCAAAGGCGACAGGGAGAGCACGGGATGGGTTGAGGAGAAGCCTGCTGGATCTTGGCATCTCGCCGCCGCCGCCGCCGCCGCCGCCGCTTGACCCTGGTATGCACTTCTCCCCGCTTCCCCTATCACTAGACGGAGGCTCCGCTGCTCCTGGATTGGATTGGATTGGATCTTTGTTTCCTTCACCTGTGCCGTGATTGTTGAGTAGTACCCGCTCATCGTATTTCTTGGCCTGTGTTTTTACGCCTGGATGCTCCAAAGATCCATCTTTTGCTGCTGCTGCTGCTGCGTGATTCGCCTTGTCTGGGGAATTGGATTTCCGGGAATGGTTGGTGTTGACGTCGATGAGTGGGTTGGGATGGGTAGGTGGAGCAGCTGGCGTGGATCATGTGATCTATTATCCTCTCTTTTTTTGTTCTTGCTGAACCGCGCCTGACTCGCGAGATTTGCTTCCAAAATCTGCTTCTTTGTTTCTGCTTCATCATCGCACCTCAAATGTTCCTGTCTTATCGGGAGGCAGGTTTCGTTTCTGGAGAAACGGATTTTGGGTTCTGTTGGTTTCCTGTTTATTTTTATATACAAAATAAATAAAATTCTTGATTGGATTGTTCCCCGGTTCTATTGGTTACCTGCTTATCGGTCAGTTCGACAGAATTTTGAGTGGAAACCGTAGAGCTTACTGTGTATGCACAATTTTTTTCTCGCCAGCCAGTTACTGAGGGCCAGTGCTATCTTTTCTTGACTCCAGATTGGTGCAGTGTGGGCTAGTTATTATCTACGAGTATTATCTTCAGGCCAGTTCAAGACTTGCTGCTGGTACGTACTTATGTTCATAGGCATGGTGCCCTTGATTCCTCTTCATCATTGCCGTTGATACCTTGCTTTATTGATCTTTTTTCAATTCATTTCTGTTTGTGATAACTATACAGGTATTGATTGATTCCGTTGATTGCACAACTGAAAAGTGGGGAGTCGACGACCCTCATGGTTTTCAGAATAAGATATTGCATCTCTGCATTGCTGTAAGCGCTGAGGAAACAAGACCTTATTTATTTCTTGGAGTAGTCTCTGTTGCTATCCGGCACCAATGGCGACTTTGGTTCGTCACGATTCAAGGCAGTTCTCTTGGTTGTGGGTTAGCCATATCAGCCCCAAGAACTCGAAATGGCTCCAGGAAAATATCAGTGGTGAGTTCATTGCTATCTTAAGTCCCAAAGAGCATTTTTCCTACTTTACTTCAAGGAAAACAGTCAGCCAAGCTCATCCTCATGCATTGTTTCTGTCTTTTCTATCCTGATATTCCTATCATTGTTCTACAATTTGTACCAGTCAACTTGGAAATTCAATGCAGTATACTTATTATTCAGTTGGAACAACTTTTTCTGAATTTCTTTGCTCATGGTCTGAGCTGTTACATATGAATCTTTTTGCTGCACTTGACTGTTTTCTCAATGTCAGTCTTTCTTTGATAAATAAAAAGTTGCATGTGCGGTATTTGAATTTGGAAATATTTTCATAATCTGTTACCACTAGGTCCTTAATTGTTGCCCATGTATTTGTGCAAGAGTTTTCTTTCGATTTGTTAAAGACTTCTCTGGAGAGAGAGGGAGAGGGACAGGGGAGAGGGAGAGGCATTTTTTTGGTGCAGTTAAACTGAAGTCTGTTTCTGTTGGAAATGCTTGGATGGCTTAAATGTTTGCTTTAATGCCTTCTTTTTCATCACTGTGAACTAACATTGGTCTATATATGTTCCTTTTCATAACTATGCTAATCAATTTGAAGATACGGTTGCAATGAAATGACTGCATTTATAAGTGTGGTCCATGAACTGATTGGGTCTTGTTTTGTGCAACAGACATGAACACAAAGGTTAAAGCAATGATCAAACTTATCAATGAAGATGCTGATTCTTTTGCAAGGAGAGCAGAGATGTACTACAAGAAACGTCCAGAGCTAACGAAATTGGTAGAGGAATTCTACCGAGCATACCGTGCTCTGGCAGAAAGATATGATCAAGCCACTGGGGCACTTCGCCAGGCTCACAGAACAATTTCTGAAGCGTTTCCAAATCAGATGCCGTCAATGTCAGATGAGTCACCCTCTGCTTTCAGATGGAGCCTCATACTCTAGATATATGTCTACTTTCACACGTGTGGCATTTGATTCCGATGATCTTCAGCAGGATGGAGTTGGTGTCACCACAGTATTTCACCTCCAAGAGGAATGGTACACACCCTGAGGAAACCAGCGCATTTTCAAGTCGAAAAGGTCTAAAGCTGTTCAATGATTCGTCATCGAAAGTGGTGAAAATGCTCCTCGTGCTGGTTTTGATGGAAAGGTACGGAAAGGCCTAACTTTTGAAAGCCCAGAAGTTAAAGGCAAAGATGATATCAGCAACGAGATGGCAAATTTGCAACAAGAAGTTGCAAGACTATTAGCTGAGAGCCAGAATCTGAAACAGCAGATGTTGTCAGAATCTGAGCGAGCAAACAAAGCTGAAAACGAGATGCAAATGCTCAAGGAAACAGTATTGCAATTAAATGCTGATAAAGACACAACGCTTAAGCAACATAATCAGTCCTCTGAGCGAATATCTACATTGGAGTCAGAGCTCTCGAAGGCACAGGCTGACATCGAGAAGTTAACTGATGAAATGGCTGCAGATGCCCAGAAGCTAATTAATGCTGAAACACTCAATATTGCTATACAGTCTGAGGCTGAGGGTTTGGATCAGAAGATGAAGATGCAGCAACAAGAACTAGAACAAAAGCTTAAGGAATTGGAGAGTTTCCGCTCGAGCTTCCAGGAAGAGCATGAAAAGCGCATGCAGGCTGAAAGTGCTCTACTTTCCCAGGGGAAGGAACTTGCTCAATCTCATGAAGAAGTACAGAGGTTGGCTATAGAAATACAGACAGCGAATGAAAAGTTGAATGAGCTCAAGCAGACCAAGGAGGTCCTTGAGGACACTGTTTGTGAGCTGAAGAAGAATGTTGAGCACCTTACAGAACAAAACAAGTCCTCTGAGGTGCTTATACAGAAACTTGGTGACGAGATAAATACACTCAAGGATTCAAAAATGAACTTCAGAGTGAAATACAAAGCCTTAAGAGCACCATTTCACAGCTAAACACTGAGAAGAATGCAGCTGTCCTTCAACACCAGCAGTCTGTGGAGCAGGTTTTGGTACTTGAATCTCAGCTGTCAAAGCTACAGTCAGAGCTAGATGAGACTGAGCAGAAGCTACAGTTGCTGACACAAGATCTCGAAAAAGAAGAAAGAAGAAGCAGACAATGCCCATTTGAAGCTGCAAGATGAATGCCATAAGCGTATGCAAATTGAAGCAACTCTTCTCATGACAGAGGGTCTGCATTCCCAGTTGCAAGAAGAAATGAAAAAAGCTGACACAAGATTTTGACGGATCAACAAAGAAGCTTAGCGAGTTGGAAAATAATAAGATAGACCTGGAGGGCACACTGAAAGAAATGAAGAACACCATTTTATGTTTGAACTCAGAGAAGGATGCACTCCTTCAGCAGCAGCAGTCTTTAGAGAAAGTATCTGATTTGGAGTTAGAACTCTCAAAGATGCAGTTGGAAATGGAGAAGTCTGAACAAAAAATTCTCTTACTGGAGCAAGAAATTGCACGGAAGAATGAAAGCATTGACAGCCTGGAGATTAGTTTGAAAGATGAATGTGAGAAGAGGCTACAAGCCCAAACATCGCTTGTGTCACTGGAGGAAATGTATTCCCAGTCACAGGAAGACGTTAGTAGGCTGCAGATAGAGATTGAGAAGCAGAATGGCAAGTTGAATGAGTTGGAGAACTTGTCATCAGAACTTAACAACACCATCCTGCTTATAAACACTGAGAAAGATGCTGCTCTCCATGAGAACCAGCAGTCCTCAGTGAGAATATCGGATCTTGAATCTGAACTCATGACCTTGAAAACTGAACTGGAGAATGTTGAAGGAAAAGTTCAGATGATAGAGCAAGAACTCATACATAAGAGAGAAGAAGCAGATAACCTCCAAATTAGCCTACAAGATGAAACCCAAAAACGGGTTGAAGGCGATGCATCTCTTATTATGATGACAAATCTTCAGATCAAGTCACAAAATGAAGTGAGAAGGTTAGTGCTGGAACTCGAGAAGCTGGATGGTAATTTAAGACAGGTGGAGAACAGTAAGGTTGATCTTGAGAACATTGTGACCAAGCATACGGAGGAAATCCATATCCTTCGTGAACAGAATCTTTCTACTGAGCTTATGATAAAGGACCTTCATCTTGAATTGGGACGCATTGAAGGATTTGAATGTGAAACTTCAGGAAGAAATGGGGTTACACATAGGTGAAAAAAGAAGCACTTCAGAGAGAATTTACTTCTCAAAGGGAAGATAAGGAAAATCTAGAGGGGATAAACCACACTCTGGTTGATGAGATGGATACCCTAAAAAACACTGCAACAATGAACCAGAAGTTGATCGAGGAATTGCAAATTACAAACTCTCAAAACTGAAGGAGGTATGTGCAAGGAGTGAGGTCGAGAAGGCACTTCTCTCAGAAAAGCTCCAAGAGGTGGAGAAGCTATCTGAAGAATATTCACTCTTGGAGAACTCACTTTCAGATGCAAATGCTGAAATGGATGCATTGAGGGAGAAGATGAAAGCACTTGAGGCTTCAGAAAGCTCTCTCAAGGATATAATTTCCTGTCATGTTTCTGAGAAGGCTGTTCTTGTATCAGAGATAGAGATCCTTGGTAAAAGATTATCTGATGCATCCGAGAAGAATTCTATCTTGGATATCACATTATCTGATATGAAAATGGACCTAGAAGATTTGAGAACAAAGCTGAAAGATTCTGAAGAATCCTCGCAGGCTCTCCTTGCAAATAACTCAGCTCTTTCTGGTGAAGTGGATGCATTGAGGGAGAAGATAAAAGCACTGCAGGCCTCAGAAAGCTCTCTGAAGGATGCAATTTCCTGTCATGTTTCTGAAAAGGCTGTTCTTGCATCAGAGCTAGAGATCCTTGGTAAAAGTTTATCTGAGGTTTCAGAGAAGAATTCTATCTTGGATATATCATTATGTGAAATGAAAACTGAGCTAGATGAATTGAGAACAAAGCTGAAAGATTCTGAAGAATCCTGCCAGGCTCACCTAACAAATAATTCAGCTCTTTCTGCTGAAAAGAACAATCTGTTCTCTCAGGTACATACTGATGTAAACCTACGTACTAAGTTTTTTTTGTTGAATTAGAAATTAATATTGTTACACTGTCATAAACTCATAATTTTTGAACTGGTCTCATCTCATGTCCTCTCTATACATAAAGTTCTTTTCTCATATAATGTATTGTGTAAATCCTTTCTTTCAGTTGGAGAGCATTACATTGGCTATGAAAGCCCTAGAAGGTATGCATGCCAATCTGGAACAGAAGCACTCCTCTGTATCAAGAGAGAAGGATTTTGCATATGATCAACTAAGGGAACTGCAGGATCAGTTGAGAATTAAGAACGAGGAGTTTGAAATGTCAGCAAAGTCGCATCAACTGCAAGCAAACAGCTATGAGAAACAGATTTCTTCTCTGCAAGAGAAAAACCATTATATGGAGGAGGTGCTTCAACAGGAACAGCAGAAAAACATAAGTGCTTCTATTAGTACAGTTATTCTGCAGAACTGTTTGGTCGATGAGCAAGACAAGAAGGTTGCTCTTTACACTGAATGCCAAAAGTATGCTGCGGAAAATCATTCAGCCAATATGTTAGTTTCAGAGCTGATGGAGAAAGCTAGATATCATGGGGAGGAGAGAAACATTGCTAATGCACAATGAAAAACTGAGGGAAGGGATTTCAAAGCAAATGAAGGTTCTGAACATCTGCAAAGATCTAGGACCTGCTGATTTAGCTGAGGATGAAGTTCTGTTGCAGACTGTTTCAGATGAAACCATTAACATTCTGAGACTTAAGGATGAAACTGAAGATGTTAATAGGCTCATGGACACTGAGCTCTCAGTTCTCTCCGTAGTTTTGCTGCAAGTAGGGATGGAGCTCAGAGACCTGCACTTACGGAAATGTGCCCTTGAGAAAGAAGTGGAGAGTGGAGAAGCAGAGTCGCTCTCTTTGCAAAACAAAAATCAACAGATGTTGGAACAGAATGAACAGCTAAGGAATGGATTACAGGAAAGCTGTGATAGGGAGGGTGTGCTGAGAACTGAAGTATCCATTATACAAGAGAAACTAGCTTGCTTGAGAGAGTCGTACCAGACCTCACAAGATGAAATCTTCATCCTGACTGAAAAAAATGAGTCCTTGTCTAAGGAATACCAATCCTTGAGTCAGAAGTACAATTCCTTGGAAAGTGAGAACGATACTATTCTTGAAGAATGCATGATGCTCGAGAACTTGTGCCTGTTCTTTAGGGGACATAATAATGAGATTGCATCTGCATTGGCTTCTCTTACCGATGAGTTGGCTTTGTTGAGTTTGGCTAAGGGCGATCTAGATCTCCATGTTAATGAACTGAGCAGAAGGTCAGTGGTGCTTGAATCAGAAAATAGTCACTTAAAGGAGTATATCATCTACATGGTAGAGATTCTCAAAACTTCGATTAGTCCTTTCAGAGTTTGATTTGGACACCAATCAAAGTGTCTGCCAGGAGTTGGTCGTTGAACTTGAGAATTGCATGACACAGTTGGTGCAGAAGGATGATGAGCTAATGGAAGCAGAAGAGAAGGTTCAACTCTTGCAAGAAAAGAACCGGGAACTCTGTGGAGTTGTTGGGTCTCTTCAGGTTGCAATTGAAGGTGCTAAAGTGGTGAAAGGAGAACTGGAGAAGAAAATCACAAGACTGATTGAACAGTGTTCTAGCAAGGATGATGAAATTTTGCTTCTTCACCAAGACAATGAAGCATTGCAATCAGAGGTTGAGCAATGTGAGAGGGAATTTGTTGTTCTGATGGATGATGCAATTACCTCTTCAGTGAATTCTGCGGTCTATGAAGAAAAGGCAATATCCCTAAAGGAGTTGCTAATGAAGGAGATCTCTTCCCGAGATGCTCACGTTGAGGAGTTGCAGAAAACATTGGCTGGCATTCAGGAAGAACATGCGGAACTAAAAGCTGAGTTGAACACACATCTAGCTCTCATAGCATCATTGGCTGATCATGTCAGTGTGCTGGAAGAAGATGCTCGTTCTCTGTCAAAACCATGTAGCATGGAAGGCAAAGCGGTAAGCTTCTTTGTTTGTCCTTATTATTAACTAGGCACCCTTTTTGAAATCATTCATGTAGTTTAAACAATTCAGTTCTTTCGAAGCAAAGTTTCACCATTCCTTAATAATTATCATATTAATTTTATAATACTTGATTGTATCTTTTCCAACTGCTCTTCCTTCTAGCATCACTTATTATGTGTTGGATATTGCTACAATGCTACTATGGTTCATCCACTACATGGATGCGACACTTCATCAAGCCACCTCCAGTTATATATGCTATCCTTCCCCTTCTTGACAACTGATCTTTGATTGTTACAGGAAACTGCATGTGTGCAAGAGGGCAACGACAGCATGGAATCTCACTGCTTAGCCAAAGGAACTCCGAAGTTACAAGGGTTGATTGCAAGAATAGAAGCACTTCAAGTGCTTGTATTAAATGCTAAAGATCGTCAAGATCAGGAGTCAGCCGAGTCTGCAGCTAAATTGGCAGCAGCAAGTACAGAAATCCAAGAGCTTAAAGCAAGAGGCAGCTCACGCATGGAGGCAAAAGAAATATATT
Organism: Hyparrhenia diplandra; assembly: GCA_015847255.1. Lineage (NCBI taxonomy): Eukaryota > Viridiplantae > Streptophyta > Magnoliopsida > Poales > Poaceae > Hyparrhenia > Hyparrhenia diplandra. Next base: position 908,815 of record JADLZK010008681.1, read on the forward strand.
CTGACCTTGAGAAACAAGATGTTGAGGTCTCCAAAGGGAAGCAAGTCCAGATCATGAAGGATATTGAGCTGGACAAAATATCTACTTGTCCACCGTATGGTGCTGGAGCTGCCCTCTATCCCCTTGGAACTGGTGCAAATGCTGATCTCGATGACGATATGCTTCAGCTGTGGGAGGCTGCAGAGAGGAGCTGCAAGAACCAAACGGCCAAGTCCTCTTCATCTGAGCACGACATACAAGCGGTCGAGGATCTGAAGAGTGAGTACCCTTCGTCTGAGCTAGTAAGGGGAAGAGACCTTGGAATCAGTAAGCTGGAAGTGTCGAGGGGAGCTATAGAGCCTCATGAGGTGTGGAGCAAGAACGTACTTGAGAGGCTCACTTCTGATGCTCAGAGGCTGTTGAGCATCCAAGTGAGCATTGAGGAGTTGAAGCAGAAAATGGAGGGGCCATCAAAGGGCAAATCCCCAATGAATTCTGAGTACAGCAGTGTGAGCACGCAGCTGCATGAGACAGAGGGTTTTGTCTTGGAACAGATCAATTTCAACAACAAATTGACCAGGAAGGCCGAGAACTATCCTGCATTGTCGGATAATATGAGCGCTGAGGGAGAAGGGTATTCTAGCAGGAGGAAGATCTCTGAGCAGGTGCAGAAAGGGTCAGAAAATGTGGCAAGGTTGGAACTGGAACTCCAGAAGATACAGTATGTCTTGCTCAAGCTTGAGGAAGAGCACGAGTACAAAAGGCTCAAAGTCTCTGATAAGCGCACTCGTGTGCTTTTGAGGGACTATCTGTATGGAAGGAGAGACCGTGGTGGTGGGCAGAAGAAAAAGAAGAGAGTCCCCTTCTGTGGTTGTGTTCGTCCGAAATCAAGAACAGAGCCGTAACCTTTTTGTTCTCGCGGCCGAAGAAATAGAACACAATTGTGATGCTGGCACCTGCACCTCCAAGAGGTTGGCTAAGTGCCACCTGTGCATTGGAAGAGGAGGTGGTGTTCCTAGGATCCCCTTTGTAATTGAGCTAGCATTTTAGTATCCTCAAGAAGCTTATGTACTAAAATTTTTGGTTCCCTGTCTAAATGAGGTCGTTCTAGCTAGTTTCATGTGTTAATCTCAAGTATTACTGTGATTTAGTATCTAGGCGTTCTTTCCATCTATTATATAGCCCATGCACATGCAGTGGATTTTGCTTCCAGGTTCTGACTGCAGAAGCAGTGCATTTGATAACCGAAACTCGCATACAAAATATGGTAAGGGCTTGGAGCTGCTATTTGCATGGTGCCTTTGAAAGTCTGAAACGTTCTCTTATATTCAGCAGGTGCAATAGTATAGTTATTATATAGTTTGTCATTTGAAATCAATAGGAACTTCTTTGGACATCATTATATATTACTGAAAAATGGGAATAGCCTTTGCTTCCATCTTCAAGGACGCAGTACATGCAATTTCAAGGAGTACAGTCAGACATGGATCAGTGTTAATGTCAATGGTATTCAGAGCTTCAGACCATCTCGTCCGGCGACACAAGAGTAGTTGCAACCTTGCAGTTTCTGTGTGCATAATCAGACGCGTCGGCTACTGTCAAGAAGATCCACTCGTCGCCGATGATCTGGAGCACCTTGGACTTGTCAAGTTTCCTCATAACCTCACTGCTGGGGTTGGCCAATGCCATCTGCAGGCTTCTCTTGTCAAGGCTCCTCTTGAGATCCTCCATCATGCCAGTACCAGACGAGTCGATGCTCGTGACGGCTCCCATGTCCAGCACAAGGCACCGCAGCCCATTCTCCTCGTGGTCGTCGATCCACCGCGAGATCCTCTCCCGCAGGTAGCTGGCGTTGGCGAAGCAGATGGGCGAGTCGACGCGCAGGACGAGCACCCCGGGCGTGGCCTCCGCCGTGGCGTACTGGTCCATCCTCCGGTACGCCGTGGAGCCGGGCACCTCGCCGAGAGCCGTGGTCCTCGGCCCGGCGACGGCGAGCAGGATCCGGAGCACGAGCACGGCGACGGCGACGACGAGGCCGACGTCGATGCTGCGGAAGACGACGCCCAGGAAGGTTGCGACGCAGACGCAGAAGTCGACCCTGTCCACGCGCGCCAGGCGCGCCGCGGCGCCGACGTCGATGACGCCCAGCATCGCCGAGGTGATGATGGCCGACAGCGCCGCCTGCGGCGTGTGGCGGAACAGCGGCGTCAGGAAGAGGAGCGTGGCCAGCACGGCCAGCGCCATCACCGCGTTGGACGCGGCCGTCCGGCACCCGGCGTCGCGGTTCACCGCGGAGCGCGAGAACAGGGCCGCCGTCAGGTAGCAGGAGGTGCAGGAGCCCGCCATGTTCATCGCCCCGAACGCGATCATCTCCTTGTTCCCGTCCACGTGGTAGTTCTTGGCCATGGCGAAGCTCCGTGCCACCGCAGACCCTTCCTGCACGCAGTGACGACAATGCACACACACAAATTGATCAAACCTTTCATTGTCCATGTCGGATGATCAATAACTACAAACGATCGAAGTGCTTACAGCGAGTGCGATAATGCCGGTGATGATCCCGGTCCTGGCGGCGAGCCACGTGTGTGGCGACGACAAGAGTAGACTGTTGATCGACAGGGGATTTATGCCCTTCTTCACGGCGCCGATCTAACACAGTTGCAAAGTTTTAGCCATCAGTCTCACTCTCATACATAGTCCCTAGTCTATATTGCTATCAGTAACATTGTGTTGCTTTTGGTCATGCATGCTCACCGTTTGAATACTATACTTTTCCCCATTGATGAGATAGACCACAAGTGTGGAGACAATGATCGACGCCAATGGCGCCGCCGCCGATATCCAAAACAACTTGGGCCGCCTCTTGCTCTGTCACAAGGAAGATTCGTCATTAGACAGAGCACATTAGGTATGCATCCTAATTCTATCAAGGAATCGTAGGTTCTCACGATGTAGCGCGTGATCTGCAGGAAGACGAAGATGCAGGCTCCAAGAAGGAATGGTTGCCAAAGCCAGTGTCCGGACTGGGAGAAGACGGAGCGCATGACGGCGGGCAGGTCGGTGGCGTGCGTGAAGTGCGGGAGGCCGAGGAACCCCTGAGCTGCTGCAGGGCCACCACGGTGGCGCCGCCGCCCATGAATCCCACGATGGCGGCGTGCGAGAGGAAGTCGATGAGGAAGCCGAGGCGGAGGACGCCCATCGCCGCCTGGAACGCGCCCGCGAAGAAGGTGGCCGTGAAGGCTAGGCTGGCGTACAGCGCCGGGTCCTCCGCCGGCGACGCCGCGCCACCCAGCATGGACGCGAACAGCAGCGAGAGCACCGCCGTGCTGCCCACCGCCAGCTCCCGCGAGCTCCCCAGCGCCGCGTACACCAGCGCCGGCACGAAGCTCGAGTCTGTATGTAAGCATCATGATTTTGTTTGTTGCTTGATTGTACATGTACAATGGCATGGATGATACAGTAGGGGGAGGAAGGATACTCACATAGTCCGATGACGGGGTCGAGTCCGGCGAGCCTTGCGTAGCTGATGCCCTGCGGGACGGCGAGGCTGGCGATGGTGACTCCCGACACGACGTCGGAGCGGAGCTTGCCGAGGGAGTAGGACGGCAGCCAGTCGAGGCACGGGAGGAGGTAGCGGAGCACGGCCAGCGCGCGGCGGCGCCCGCGGGCTCGCGCGCCACGGCGCGGAACGGGTCGTCAGGGAACAGCGTCTCCTTGAGCTTGGCCCCGACCGTGCTCAGCAGCGAGCGCGGCGGGGGCACCGGCACGCGCGCCGGACGGTCTGCCGCCGCCGATTCAGGCACGTCGATGACCTGCTGCACCATCACCACCATGGCTCTGCGTGTGCCAACGAATCTGGCAACTCAATGCAAAAAGAGATTGCCAATTGCGATCGAGAAAGGACATGTGATGAACATATCGATAGATATTGAGGCGTACAGTACGAGTCCGATAATCCTACTCGGCGTCTTTGCATAGGTACGACTCGATACGGGATTACTCCCTCCGTCCTAAACTAAACGTTGTTCTGGTTTCCCAAGAATTTTTGACGCCAATTATATATTAAAATATAGGGAGTGACTATTTGTCTGTTGACAGATTTTCTAAGCTACAAATCTGTCAGATTTGAAAGCCTAAAAATCTGTCAACAGATTTTGTAAAGGACAAATCTGTTGAATTTTCAAAATACACAAAATGACTAAAGGGACAAATCCAATAACCCAATAAACAGACTGTACATACCATCACGTTCACAGAATTATGTGTCATTACAAAGCATAAAGAAGAACTTTTTTGAGTCCACATCAGCTGTGCCATTCAACACCACTTAGCTATGGCTAACAAGCACATTCTTATTCAAAAAATAAGAACGATCAGAAACATTCTTATCCACCACTTATTACATTGTTCCCCTTTCCACCAGTCTGCACATAAAACCTATAATATCTAAAGTTAGGTAAGCATATAATTCATTTTCCCTTTCTCTGAATCAAGGATACAAAAACATGGCAGAATAGAGTGCCTTATCTTTGTGTGAGTCCACCGACGCCAACGACCACTGCAACAAGAGTAGTATCATAAGTGACAATTTTATGCAATGGTTCAAGTAGTAAAATGAGGATGATAACGAGATTATTAGAATCATACATCTGTCAAGGGGCTCACGGCGAATGGCAAAAAGGCCATTGGTTGGGGGCTCCCACCCGAGTTCAAATCCCGGGTGCGACACTTTATCTGGATTTATTTCGGGATTTTCGGCGCTGTGCATTAAGTGGTGGCGATGTCCCCGTCGATAGCGGGCCCGGTGGTGACTTCGGAACTTCAAGATTTGCCGGCTCATCCTTCGAAGGTGCTCATAGGGGTAGGGTTTTGCGTGCGTGTGTTCATAGGGGTGAGTGTGCGTGCGTGTTGAGCGTCTGCGTTATCTTGTGTAATCTCAAAAAAAAAAAAAAAAAAATTAGAATCATACATCTGTTCTTAGATCCCACAACATAACTTTCCCATCATAAACTAAAATTTGGATGCCATTTACAAGCAGTGATCCAGCCTCAATGAGAACAGAACTGGAAAACAGGAGCTAAAGTTCCTATTCGCAGACAAACACGTATCAGCTAGCTTGAATATGGCCCAACAAAGATAATTAACTGATCTACAATATATTTAACAGGTTTGCGAAGATCTCATACCCTCAAACACGGTATCAGAGCCACCAGCAGCAATCAGTGAAGAACCCTCAACACCACAAACATATCTGCGCCCCGGTAGATCAAGTTGTCGCAACCTGCTGTAGTCCTCTTGCCCTGAACAAAACAGACAAGGAAGGAGACACTCTCAGGGGCAATGTCCAGTAGTCATGCCGATTCAGATAAGAAATAGAAAGATTAAACAGCTAGACTCACATTTGCCTAATATCCTACTAGAGAGAAGGCGACACTCTCAGGGCAACATGCAGTGCTTGAATTGTCACCTTGTACTCACTGAATAGCGGATTGTCACCTTGTACCCAATGAATTTCAGGAATTAAAATAACAGGATGCAAATTTCATCAGTAAAGCAGCTGCAAGACACAAAAAAATGTACTGCGCGTAGGACAACATGTAATTACATTTCTAGGCCCACCCAACTTGACAAAAAACTGCATTGATTGGAATGGCAACTCGCCTGCGGTGTACTGGCACCATGCACCATGAGAAACTCTGACAGAATCAGCCTGTTGGTTCTTGCCTTTGGTTCAGGATTTATTCAAACCCGATAATGGGTACAGGTCGAGTCAAATTTGTATGGAGCACAAACACACACACCATTCCAATCAACTAATAAGCACTTGCCTAACAAATCTGTAGTAGTGCCATAGGGAAATGTGACAGCTGAGACATTAGCACCCAAGTGAATCAACAAATGCATGCAATTCTTGGTTCAGCTCTGCAGCATAAGCTGCGTAATTGCACAATAGGTTTCCTTTTAACATTGGTGAGCAGAGGAACCTAAAAACTAAATCTTCATCAGTGACACAGGAATTGACAAATCCACCACTTGTGCACGACACATCTTAGCATTTGTTCAGAGATATACAAAGAGAGGGAGACAAAGAGACAAAAAGACATTTCAGCTCACGGACACAAAGATTGGTCAACCAAATTCAGCTCAAACAAATCAACTATAATGACCAAGACAACTCAACTCAAACATACAGAGAGAGAGAGAGAGAGAGAGAGAGAGAATAAACAAAAATGCAGCATCAGCAGTAGGTCACCATACTAGCAGCAACTCACCATCTTCAGATTGTCAAATGAAGCAAAACCAAACTCATATAAACTACAGGGCGAGACAGAGCCAAAGAAAGTAAAGAAAAAAAAAAAAAAAAGAGAAAGACAGAGAGGGAGAGAAACATATACAACAGTAGTTGTCAAAGACACTACACCCACAGAGATAAACACGCGCACACACAAACTTGTAAAGGAGAGTAGAGGAGGCCACATAGACAGACACAGAGACATGTACATGACAAGGAAAATATCAAGAGAGGTCAGGCAAAGACAATGTAAATAACAACACACAGAGATAGACAGAGAGAGGGGAACAGAGAGACCACAACATACATAGAGAGAGAGAGACTAAGCCACAACAAATAGAGATATAGAGAGAGACAGAGAGTCAAACATACACACACAAAAAGAGACACAAAGACACACAAGACTAACTGACCTATAACATAAACTATGAAAGAGACACACAGTCACAATGCAGGTCAACTAAATACTTAGATAGAGAGAGACACACACACATAAAGACTTCCATTCTGAGAGTCAAAGTTATACCTTTCACTTGAATAATTGACAGTAACTGGCCATGCTTTTAATTTTGAAAAGACAAAAGGCCCCCAAAACCATTGCCTAGTAGGGGGCATGCTTTTAATTTTCAAAAGATAAAAAACCTAAAAACCCATTAACTAGTAGGGGGCATGTTTTCTATTTTGCCCAAAAACAAATTGCCTTCTAGGGGCATGCTTTTAAGAAAACAAAAAGGCCCAAAACTAGGAAATCATGCTTTTATTTTCAAAATACAAATAGCACAAAAACCTATTGCCTAGTAGGGGGCATGCTACTTTTTTTCCAAAAGAGAATTGCCCCAAAACACAAAGCCTAGTAGGGGGGGCATGCTTTTAAGAAAACAAAAAGGCCCAAAACTAGGAAATCATGCTTTTAATTTCAAAATACAAATAGCACAAAAACCTATTGCCTAGTAGGGGCATGCTACTTTTTCCAAAAGAGAATTGCCCCAAAACACAAAAAAGCCTAGTAGGGGGCATGCTTTAAATTTTCAAAGAAAAGAAGCCCCAAAACCAATTGCCTAGTATAAAGGCATGCTTTTGAAAAATAAACTTGCCCCAACCCGCATTGCCCAAGTAGGGTGGCGGGCATTTAAAAGGATGTCAAATATAAAATATGAAACTAAATGCAAGCTCTATAGCTAAAGAACCAAATTGCCTAATAGGGGGCATGATTTTATAAAAGACACTTGCCCCATAAAACAATTGTCTAATATGGGGCATGATTTTTAAATTACACTTGCCCAAACACACATGGCCCGGTAGGGGGCATGCATTTAAAAAGGATGTCAAATATCAAATATGAAACTAAACACAATCTCTATACCTACGGTAGGGGGCATGCATTTAAAAGGATGTCAAATATCAAATATGAAACTAAACACAATCTCTATACCTAAAGGACCAAATTATGCGGTAGGGGCATGGTTTTCAAAAGAAACTTGCCCAAAAAACCAATTGCCTAATAGGGGCATGCTTTTCAAAAAAAATTTGCCCACTCATTGCCCATGCAACTCCCTACAACTAACCTTCATCATTGACAAGGTACTTTCGGCATTTCGGGGGGCATCTTAGTTTTCAACTGTTTCAAGACCTATAACAGCAAAAATACGTGATTAGTAAACAAAGATGCATTACATTAGAAAAAACAAAAAATCATATAGATACCTGATTTTTATACATATCAAACAGCAAATCATCCACACTGACACATCGGAGACTCGTCATTGACAATACAGCTTGTCTAGTTTAGTATGGATTCCTGCAAATCAACAAAAAAAACCACAACTCAAAAGGCGCCCAACCATGAATCCTCCCCGGACCTAAATGCAGCATATGGCCCTGCCCCAGACTGTTTCTAAAAAGTCCGACAGATGTGAATCCCAGCACCAAAAAAAGAAAAAAACATCCACCTATAACTCCAACAACTTATGACATAATATGAGCATCTGAACAGTAGGGAAACATGCACTAGTAATACCAATCACTAAGAAAACATATATAAAAACAATTGTATGTATCCTTCCATTAAAAATCTTGTATAACTAGTACGCTTTATTACTGATTAGGAGCCAAAAGCAGAGCATACACACACAACGCTATTCATATACAACACGGTCAATGAAAAATTTTATAGATCAGATTTCAACACTCCATCTACTCTAAAAACTAAACTAAACAGATTTCAACATAAAAAAATCCCACTAGCAAGCGTGGTCCATCTAATAACTTAGCCATCAGTTAACAGAATCCAAAAAACATTATTTGTGCTGAAATTTAAACTAAATCGCCACCAACACACACTGAATCGAATTTTATGAATGCATTTAGACAGATCTAACATAGGAGCAACTAAACCACATCATATATGTTTGATATCATACAGACAAACACAAGGGGGCAACAAAAAATTACCCCAGATCTGAAGTCGAAAACAACCATCTAAAACAGTCATCAGATATTACAATCCCAAAAACTCTAGGCATGATGAAATTTAAGTTCAAAACAACAGAAAAACAGTTCTAATTTGGATTTCATAAAATGGCATTACAAAATGCTTACCTCAATAGAAGACAAAGGGCGAGACTCTTGCACAGCCGGGCCGACGCAACGTCGGCAAAATCGATGCAGCTCCAACCATCGGAAGGCTGTGCACGCGAGGTCCAGAGGCACACACGCGAGGGCACGGAGAGGCTAGGCGGGAGACGGCGACGATGCTCAGTGGACTGCTGGGGAGGGCGGCGACAAAAAAATCCCCCATCGCCGCGAGGGGGAGGGCGAGCTCCGTGGGCCACAGCGGACCAGGCGGCGAAGAGCAGCCATCCTGCGTCGGCGCGCCCCGGGAGAAGTACAGTGAGGGCAGCGCGACGGGAGGCGTCGACCACGCTCCGACGACTGCGGGGAGGGCCCCGGCGAGGAGCGGCCTACGCCTGCGAGCGCCGCGGGTGGGAGTGGGAACGATAAAAATTGGAAATCTGGAAGAGCCGAAACGGTGGGGAGGTGAAATGATAATTCTGGGCGCGGATTTCGAAATGACGGGTCTGTAGACATTGCAAACCTGTTTTTTGCGAGCCTTATTATTTTTTGCGAAATAACGGCACACCAATATACAAAAAAAAATTAGCACAAATCTTGAAGTAAAGTTCTACAGTCAAAAATTTGACAGATACAAGGTCAACAAAATCTGTTGACAGATAAATAGCAATTGTCTAAAAAATATATAAGTATTTATGCTAAGTAATTAGTATCATCGGAAAGATCTTTAAGTCTAATTTTTTAACAAATTTATTTAAAAATAGAAATATTGCACATATTTTATATAAATCAAGTCAAAGTTGGCGGACTTTTTTGTGAAATTTAGCCTTTTTTAAAAAAAAAATTCAAATCCATCCCTAGTTTGAAATTATTTGTACCACATGTACCTTTTAGTCACGCCCGCCCCGATCCGTGTGACGGATTTGGGAGTTGGGATCACATGCAATAGTGCTACCAAGTCCTATCCAAACTTTTGGGGAAAAATGTCACATGAGACATTGTTAGTTTGTTTGTGAAATTATTGTCCTACCATGATCTAACCAGGCTCAAACGATTCATCTCGGCCCTATATATCAAAATTATATAATTAGTTTTTATTTATTTATTTACGTTTAGTGTTCCATATATGAGACAAAAGATTTGATATGATAGGTCAATAGTTAATTTTGGAGAGAGAATTGGTGAACTAGCCAGATGAACTTTAAATAGCTCAATGATGTGACCATACGTGTCGCCGCGCAAATAAAACAAAAGTAAAAAAAAAATATGCATGCATGCTATTCCCCCTGTTTAGTTTTTCAATTCTCTCTCCAAAATTAACTATTGACCTATCATGTCAAATCTTTTGTCTCATACATGGAACACTAAATGTAAATAAATAAAAAAAACTAATTATATAATTTTGATGTACAGGGGACGAGACAAATCTTTTGAGCCTAGTTATGTCATGGTAGGACAATAATTTCACAAACAAACGAAAAGTGCTTACGATTGTCTTATGTGACATTTTTTCTCAAATTTGGATAGGACTTGGTAGTACTATTTGCATGTGATGCCAACTCCCCGTCCCGTCGCATGCATGCACCGGCGCGACGCGACGGTCCCATCCCGACCCGCCAAGACCGGTCAACGCTAGCCCGCCACAGGTGGATGACGCAGCGCGCGCCACATGCGGTGGCGCAACCAAAAGGGATATGTGATACATATAATTTCAAATTAGGGATGGATTTGAATTTTTTAAAAAGGCTAAATTTCACATAAAAGTCCGGTCAAAGTTGTGGCGAGGCACGAACACCCAAAACATCGTTTAATTTAAGACGGAGGGAGTAGTTGTCGGCGTTTCCCGGAGCGGTGGGTGCCTCGGGTGCCGGCAATAAATAATTTGTATCTTTGTGTGCCCCCTCCCCCAATGGCGTAGCGCAAGATTTGACACCGGACACGGCTGGTTTATCCTGGTTCAGGCCAACGGGGCCCTACGTCCAGCGGTGGTGGGTCCTGTTCGTGTTACCTCGCGCTCAAAAGAGGGTGAGAGCCTGTAGTAGGGGATTTACAGGCGGTTGCAAGGGAGAGGCGCCGGTCTCAAGCCTTGCGATCGTGGGTGTGGTGGTGGTCCGGCTACAACCTGCCGATGGTCGATCCCCGCTAATGGGGCATTACTCCCCTTTTATAGTGGAAAGGGGGTAGCAACATTTACATTTGTAGGTGCTTAGGTGGCTAACTCCCCGAGGCCGCACGGTTGCATGTGCGCGGCCGAGGGTAGGTGTCCGGCGTTGGCCTTGATGGTGGCACGTGTCCTGATCCGATGGTGGTTGTGCCGCTTCCTGGTGCAGCCCCGAGGATCTGTGAGGCGTCCCTCACAGTCCGCATGGCGAGGGGCCGCCCCAGGAATGTTGGTGGTGGCGTGTTGAGTGCCCAAGAGTCCGCCCCAACGTGGTGTCTTGACGGTGCTTCGGAAATGAACAATGTTCCTCGATTTCCCGCGCCGAGCGGTGTAATGCGTCACCAGGCTCGCCTTTGTGTCCCATCGGTCGGATTGGGGAGAGATTTGTGCGGGTCGATTTGACCGGGTGTAATCGATGGCCGACACATCGCCAACAGTAACCGCATTGAATGCAACAAGTTTCCCTTCCCGGACGGAACCTCCCACGCCCGGGTCTCCGCGACCCTAGGTGAGGTAGTTGAGCCGCCCCGCCCGAGGATTGGAGAGCTGGTCTCCCCGGGCGAGGCGGAGTTTGTGCGCCCGAGGATGGTTAGCTAGGCCACCCCTCGGTCGAGGTGGTGTCCAAGCGCCCGAGGATTTCCTCGGCGGGACGAAAACCGAGCAAGGTCCGAGGCTTGAGCTGGCAAGTAATGACGTCGGGGTGCGTCTTGGTTTTTCCGATTCGTGAAGTTCCTCGGCCTCGTCACTCCCGAGCGTAGTCGCTCCTTGTTGATAGTTTGGCCATGGAGGAAGGCAAAATGGTCGTTGACCTGGCTTGTCGGGTTGGGCCGAGTATTGTACTCGGCGTCCTTCATTGTGGTGGCTTCTGCTGGGCCGTTTGTGGGCCATTGTCGTCTTCGTCAGTCGTCATGGCTTGGCTTGGTCCTTGGCCACCTGGGCCGTCCTTCGTATTGGGATGATGGCAGGCCGAGTTTCATTGGGCCCACGGTGGCGGGCCAGTTTCTCGTTATTATGAGAATGTCTCGGGGCCCAATATTTAGGTCCCCGACAAGTGGCTCGAGCCCCCGAGCGAGTGAGGACTCGCCCGGGGTTCTCGGCCGCTCCCGTCGCCTTTCTTCGTTCAGGGTGGTGGTTCGTCTACAAGGGGTGCGCGCGAGCGCACCCGTTGGGTATAGCCCCCGAGGCCTCTAATGGAATGGCAGATTCCTTCGAGGTCTTAAATCTCGCACGCCGGCAAGATCGGAACAGCTCTATATTGCGCCTTAATTGTGCGAAGCTTGTTCATTTTTTGCGTGGGCAGCCCGAGGCCTGCACTTATGTGCGCGAGGTCGACCCCAGGGCTTTCCTCGACTTTTGGTCTACGCTCCTCAGCCTCCCCCCGAGGGAGGAGAGGGGGAGACACACCTCGTGCCCCCGAAAGCCCGACCGTGGTGAGCTCCGTTTGAACGTTGTAGCGGTCGTTTAAGCGGGGTGCCCGTGCCCTCCGAGCGAGGGTCGGCTATGTGATCCAGATTCACCCCATGAGAACATGCGCGCAGAAACACCGATTCCACCCGCACGCCCGTCCCCCGTCCGCGCTCGTCCACCGATTGACGGTTGACGGTTGATGTGTGCCCAGGTTTCTTCCGCCCCAGTCACGTGCGGGCAGCGGCATCCTTTCTACCGCCCCACACCTTCCTCTTCTTCCGTCTTTTAACCCGCCGCCAGAGACCCTTCCACCGATCAAAGTCCCAGGCCGGCGGCAGATCCCAGTCCCTGCTACTCCTCTGGATGCTCTAGATCTTACCCCTAAGGAAACAAATTCAACAGGTACCATCTTCTCCCCAAGCTATGAACATCAACATACATCAATGAAGCAGATAACATGTGTTTCTCCCCAAGCTAACCACTCTCAGATCTCACCGGGTGTTTCTCATGAAATTAGCACATACATTCAAGATTGAAGCACTTTTTCAAGCAAATTATTAGGTATCTCAAGTCCAATCAATCACAGATTCATAGAAAGTCATGGATTGCTAGGTATTCATGCATTGCTAGGTATTCATACATTGCTTGATTTTCACATATTTGAAGACCCCCAAAGTACCCAAGATGCAGCAAATTATCAACAGAGCATGTATTTCAAGTGAGAACAGATTGGTAGGATAGATACAAGGTATTATTTACGAAATTCTCCCCTTAGCAATTGAAATTCTTCTATGACTTTCACTAGGCGTCCTTCACATTCTTTGGTGCCTAGTTTTACATTGTTGGTGCCTTCCCTTTGGCCTTCACATTGCTGGTGCCTTGAGATGGCTATCCAACATGCATGAAAGAAAGCCCATCGGTGCATATTAGAGCTATGTAGGATAAAATGAAGCAGGACAAACTGAATATTAGAGCTATATCTGCATAAATTGAAGTAAACCGAATATTAGATTACAACTATGACGGCAAGTGTATGATTTTTGTGCAGTTTGCAAATTTAGACTAGCAAGCAAGTGAAAATCTCAAATTCTCAGGTTACAAACAATAGGATTTTGATTCTTTTTCCTTGTCTAAAAAATAGCCCACATAGTCCGATACTAGTAGCTAGGTCCTAGCAGATGTTTGAAATGGCATATTTCAAATGCAAAGTGTCATTTTCCTATTGATAATTTGAAAACTTTTTCATCTGCCTATGAAAGTACTATTAGTTTTCCGAGTAGTTGCCTAGCATGTTGCAAAGAAACTGCTTGGATAATAATAACATGTAAATACTTTTTGTAACTTGTTGGTCCTTGCAGGTCCTAGCCGGGATGGATTTGAATGAATTACGAATAGAGGCTTTTAATTTCTTTGAAGATGTTGATATTGAAAATCCTTTGTTTTGTACACAAATGCCTACTAACTAGGATTCATTCCCAACAATTTCAGAGCTACAACTTTAATTGGAAGACACACAAATTGAGGAAGTAGTTTTTGGGAATGAACTTGTGGCTGCCCTAGTTGATGCCCAGGTTGAAGGAGGTGATGAGAATGAACTTGTGGCAGCCCGGGATGAGGATGATGCCGACCCTACAGTTCCTAGCGGCAATGTCTTCCCCAATTAGCCGTATGTCGGAAAGATGTTTGACCTGATCAAGAGGCGAGGCTGCTCTACAATAAATATGCTAGAAGAAAGGGTTTCTTGATAAGGAAAGGGACATTCGGGAGGTTAGCCGGGACAAAGGAACTTGACAAAGCCTTGTTTGTGTGCAACAAGGAGGGGAAGGGTAAAAGGCCATGGATAATGAGCTAGAGATCGTTAAAGAGATTGTTCAAGACGCTGAAAATACGACTCTACGCTGAAAATGACTCGATCATAAAGAAGATAAAGGGAAAATGCAAAATGCATTGGCATGAAGAGGAAAAGAGAGACGATGAAGTACACCTGTTGCAGAGCACGAATGTTGGTCAAGTTCAATAGCTCCAAGTGGTTTGTCAAGCAGTTTGTTGCTGATCACAAGCACAACATGGTGGACAAACCGTTGCTGGCAAAGTTTCTACGGTCCCATGCCGGAATCCCAAAAGAAGAAGTGGACTTTTGACCCTTCTACATGACTGCAACCTAAAAACTAGCCGCATAATGAAACTAGCCGAATGAATATTGGTTTAATTTAGTTTTTTCATTTTAGTATATCTAGAATTTTATTTTTGGAGTATGGAGAGTTGTATTTTTTTTAAAAATTCTACACAATTTTGCAATTGTATTAGAGAGATATAACACAATGCATATACTCTAGTCTAGAATACACTATTAGTCTCTTTCGACGGTTTAGTGCTTGTTGCACGACGAAAATGAGTCAATTCAAAGCTAATCACCCTTCATCCAAATAGCCAATGATTTCAAAGGGATTAAAGCAGCAGGCTGGTGGGGATCGAGTGGAGAGCTGGGGATCACCCAACCCCGTGGTGGTTTGCTGCCCACGTGAGATTTGGTCCCCAACAGCCAAGCGAAGCCAATGTCGTGGGTGGGTGGGTGGGTGGGTGGGTGGGGGGCGAGGGAGGAATGGGAGAGAGTGAAATCATAGAGTCGTGTATATATATAAAAGAGCCATATATTGGGCTGAGTTGGGCTTTTTCTAAATCATTGTGGGTTTGGCTATATTAATCGAGGCGGAACTCATAAGTGGCCCGCCTCGGTTAATGGGCTATTTCGGGAGGCGGGATCTTTTTATAATAACCGTCTCCGTTAATGGATTTTGCCAGGCTCGTCTCGGAACAAAAATGAAAATTACACAAATAATTTTACATAGTAGTCAGCACCCAGGAGGGATGCACGCAACCAGGTGGCAGCGCCACCTTTGCCTCGAAATCTTCCTGTCTAGGATAATACCAATATAATATAAGTCCTTGTTTGGATCATTGGTACCGAGTTTATTATAATAAATTATATTTTTGACACATATTTGAGCTATGGCTATATACTTTCTATAACTTCAACGAAGTTGGAGAGTACAAACATAACAAGGTCATCTATAGAATCCATTTCCTATGAATTTGCCAAGCATCTCGTGGTGTGACTGATTAGAGCAGTGAGCCGGGACTCTCTCCTCTGACCTTGGTTCAAAGCCTAGCACCTCTTTATTTTCAAAGTCATTTGGGAGTCTTCTCCTATATATCTTCTATTTTTTTATCTATGAATTTGAGATAGGTTTATATATGAAATTTAGAAAGTTGTGAAATCTCAAATTCCAAGTCAAATACGCTCCAATCCATTAAGTAGATTCCAATTTCTCTAAAATTAAAGCGTCCAAATGGGATCTAGGAGATATTATATAAGACTTATTTCGTTGTTCATTTATTCTTTGTATGAATGAATGAATAATCAGGAACATTTTTCTTCTCTATGTACAAACAAACAATTTATATATGGTATCAACCGTTTTGTTAGATCAGTAACACATCTAAGACCACTAGATTCGTTCAGGATAAACAACAACACTCGATGGATTAGTTTTTATGGTGAAATATGTTAGTCTGGATTGAAGTTTTTAACTCGACATGGGTGCTCGTATTCTTTCTAGTCTTTAACTAAGATGGAACGGTGTTTATACTTTACACTAGTAACGAATTGATTTTTGCGGCGAGGGGGCGGATCTTTTCCGTGGCGGGCGCAATTTGCACCCGCCACGGAAATGATCGAGCCCCCGCTTTCGAGGGCCGCGGTCTTTTACGTGGCGGCGCGTTGCGGGCGCCGCCACGTAAAACATGATCTTTGCGTGGCGGGCGTGCGCAGCGTGCCCGCCACGTAAAAGACTTTAACCGTGGCGGGCGCGTTGCGGGCGCCGCCAGCGTCCTTCTTATTTTGCGTGGCGGGCGCGTTAGGGGCCCGCCACGCAAAATAAGAAGGACGCGCGTGTGGCGGAAAAGACCCCGACCTATATAACCCGGACGGCCGCCTCTTCATCTTCTCCACGAACTTCCTCTTCCAACTCTTGTGGGGGGGAGGTTTTGATCCAAAAAGCGACAAAAACTTCGATTTGGGTGTTTTGGCTTTTGATTTGGTGGAGGAGAAGACACTAATTGGTTAGTTAATCCCTCTTTTGATCTTTCTTTCCCTCTTTTCATCCCCTCTCTAAATCTAGAGACACATGAGGAGAGAGGAAAACTGTCTTTTCTCTAGATCTATGGTGGGCCTTTTTTTTTTGGTTTGGAGGAGATAGAAAGCTGCCTTTCTCTAGATCTAGATCTGCAGTGCAACTTCATCTTTTTTTGGTTTTGGAGGAGAGAAAGCGCCTTTCTCTAGATCTAGATCTCTGGTGCAACTTCATCTTTTTTTTTTTTTTTTTTTGGTTTTGGAGGAGAGCGAAACGCGCCTTTCATCTCTAGATCTAGATCTATGGTGGGACTTTTCTCTGTTTTTTTGTTTGAGTATTATGTAGCGACACTAAGATATTTGGAAAAAGGGGATCGGGATGGAGAGGCAACCGAGCCCTTGGATGTATGAGATGAAGAGGGTTGATGGCGACTACTATGATGAGGTGAAGAAGTTTGTTGCTCGAGCCGGCGACACTGGCGAGATAATTCAACGAGCGATTATCTGTCCATGCGCAAAATGCAAGAATCGAAAGTGTTCTCGACATCGTGGTGCGATCTCACCTAATCAACGATAGCAGACATCCGCAAGTTCGTTCTAGACATGGTAGTTCACGAAAGACGGCCGTACTTCAATCGGGGAAAGTGAGTGGGGCTGTCTATAGAGTTTGAGACGCTAAGGAGATGGGAAGAGCTAGGTCTTACGGACTATCTTCATCCGAAGAAACCTATAGCTCGCAATGTTTGTATGGATGTTGTAATTAAAACTAGTACTTGTTGGATATGAACAAATGGATCGATCGATCGGTGAAACTTGTATATATGAATCGATGTTTATATATGTATATATATATATTTTAGTATGTCTTTCTTATATATATGTGTGTGTATGGATTGATAGATGTATATGTCTTTTTTATATAGATATATGTATATATATATATATGTATTGATATATGTCTTTCATTTTATTTTTTAAAAAAATTCAAGCCGTGGCGGGCAACATAACATGCCCGCCACGCAAAAAATCTTAACCGTGGCGGGCGTAATGCTGCCCGCCACGGTTAAGATTATTATGCGTGGCGGGCGGGTTATGTTGCCCGCCACGCTTGATTCTACTGGCGTGGCGGGCGGGCGCCGCCACACACAAAAGGTCACGATTAACCGTGACCTTTCGTTGGTGACGGGCGGCCGTGCCCGCCACGCAAAACCAATATCGCCCGCCACAAAAAAGAGTTTCGGTACTAGTGTTAGTGAGGCATATTTTTCAGAATTTATTTTAGAACTTAATGACATAACCTAAAAATCTAACACTAGAGACCGCTCTCTCAAATCCAAAGAATCTAGGACATTGGAATTTTTAAGCTCCTCTCCAATAGATTTTGGACATTTTTGGATCACAGGTGGATATCTACCTTAACCAAGCATTACCAAAGCAAACAAAAAAATGTCTTGAATTTTGGATGATCCAAATCCACTGCCACATATAAGGTTCATGATGATTATTTTAGGCAGAGACAAAATGTAACAGAGGTCCTTATTGGAGCTAATAATGCATTGCAAAAGATGTTTGGCTCATTTCAATACTTGCTTACAACGTTCCCGTAGGTTCAATCGACGAGGTGTTCATTGCAAAGAGTTGAGGCTTTCAACCAACCACTCTGTCCAGGCTACCCATGTGTTTTGGGAGAAATACTTGAGGTCACCTACCATTGAAGACACACACACCCACACACGTAGGTAGTTGGCTGTGGATACAAGGATTGGTCCGAGAGGCTTGCTTGGTTGCATTGAATCATTAGCCAGTTCGATTAAGGACGCATGCTGTTTTTTTGAACCAACAAGGACGCATGCTGTTTTTTTTTTGAGGAATAAGGACGCATGCTGTTGACATTTGAAATTTACACATCTCGCCTGCCTAGATGAAAACACAACACGCAGCTACTAATATTTCACAAGAACCATCAGCATCATATCAGGCATACTGGTACATACAACATTGTAAAGTGCAAACACCACAACTTCTCCGATCCATTTAATTTGCATCCACCCCAATGGTGCTTCTTGGCAGCTGTTTCGATCAGTATTGGCCCCGCTGCACCTGCATCAGCTCAACCAAGAACACGGATCGTCGTCAGTACACGAACAAATATCAATTTCCAAGTTCCGATTGTAATAAGAAACCATGTGATCCAGCGTGAACGCACCTCGAATCCGACGAGCGAGCGGCAGTAGCCGACGGTGGCGGCGGTGAGCACGGAGCTGGTGGACCCGCACTCGCTGCCCACCACCGACGCGCTGGACCGGTCCAGCCTCACGCCCGCCCACGGCGGCTGCGCATGCTGGTAGCCGCCGTAGCCGTAGCCGTACCCGCACGCGGCGGCGGCCGCCGGCACGCCGATGTGCGACGACGACCGCAGCATCATCTTCCTGGGCGCGCCGCCGCCGCCCTGGCCGCGGCGCCTGCTGCTGTTGCTAGGCTGCCGCTCCAGCGCCGCCGCGTCGGTGCGCTGCCGCGGCGCGCTCTGGGACCGCGCCTTGGCGCGGGACGACTCCGTGTTGGCCATGTAGCTCGGGACGACGCCATAGTACCCGTCGCCGGCCGCGGCGGCGTCGTAGGAGGCCACGTACGGGCTGCTCCGCGCCGTGGCTGCGGGGTCGAACGCGAACACGTCCTCCAAGTGGCCGCTGTAGGCGCGCGGCGGGCTGAGTTCGCCGTCGAAGAACGCCGCGGACGACGGCGCGGGCGAGCACTGCCCGACGCCGCCGTGGTAGTACTCGGCGAGGCGACGCTCCCTGGACTCTGTGGCCGCCGCTGAGCAGCTGCTCCGTCCCCGCCGCGCCGGCTCGCCGACGTCCATCTCCACGATCTTGACGTGCTCCTCCCCTGACGACCGGTGGTCCATCACCTCCTGCATATGTATGGCGTGCTGTCAGACTCACCACTTCACCAAAAATGCGAAATTGGGCATGCAAGCAGATGTGGGACATACGTAGGAGCTGCGGCGCCTCGGAATTGGAACGACGGGATGCTGTGGTGACCGGCGTGCCTGGTAGGCCGCCGGCGCGGCGTGGGCGTGATCGTGGTCCGCGTCGAGCATGCGCGCGCTGGGGCGCGCAGGTGGCACTGCGCGTCGACGAGGGCCTGCATGCGGCGGAGCGTGGCGGTGGCCTGCCTCCGCACCAGCTGGCCCCTGACCAGCGCCTGCAGCTTCACCAGCCCGCGCAGCAGCGCACAGCGCCTTCCGAGCCTGCAAGCATGGCGCTCTCGATCGTCAGATCAAGTGATGGATGGTCACCAGCCCCTCCATGGCTGCCTGGTATCGTGACAGCCACAGGGCTTCCAGGTCAAGGACTCACCAGATAGCCTCTGAAGGTGGCTTGGATCCTGGCGGCGGCGGCCTCCTCGACGGGGGACCAGCTGGCGGACAGATGGCTCTCCTCCTCAGGCGTCGTCAGACGCGCCACCGCCTCGGCGGCAGCCATGACAGCGGCGTCAGCGGCAGCCGCGGCCGCCACGGCCACCGCGACGGCGTGCTCACTCTGGTCGAGCTCGCGCGCCGACGACGGCTCCAGCGACAACGGGGACGGCGCCGCGGCCGCATTACTACTGACCTTCCCGTGCTGCGCCGGCGCCGGCGCGGGTCGCCTGAAGCTCCAGCGCTTCTTCTCCCTGGGGCTGCTAGCCGCGGCCTGCAGCGGCGTGGCGTCACCTTGCTGCTGCTGGTACTGCTGCAGCGCCTTGTCCTTCCTCCCTGCCAAGATGGCCTTGAGCCACCGCCCCGCCTTCCCCATTGCCGCCGATGGCCGATGCCAACCAACCTTTGCTTCCAGATCACCGAATGGGAGCAATACGAACTGAACACAGTGGACGTGGCTAGTTAGTAGGACGCGCGATGGCAGGCAGCATCCAACAGCTCACTCACATGAGACAACGACAGAGCTGGCTATATACTAGCGCCGCCGCACCGCGCCGCACTCGACGGTAAGGTAAGGGAAGGAAGGAGCGGCGACGTTGCGTCGGTCGGATCAGCGCGGCGCACAGCGCCAAGACAGAGGCAGTGAAAACAGAGGATGGTACAGGTAGAGCGGTTGAGATGTTGAGTCAACCGAGGCTCCGGCTCCGGCTTATGAAGGGCGCGCCATGTGCTCCGGCCGGCGGAACGTGGAGGGGATCCCAACAAGACAACAACGCTGGCTGGCTGGTGATGAATGAGACGGAGTAGATGGCCTGCCGTGCACCGGGGGAGCCGAAGCAGCTGCCACCTGGGTCCATGAGTCACGGCTCGTGCCCCCTGTTTTTTTGTTTTTTCCTCCGGAGTCGGCGATTTCTGGTTTGTTTTTGGAATTTTTTAATCACACTAGTTTTTAACTACATTTGCTGCTGTTTATCATGGGTAAATGTCAAATTATCCTGTTGACACAAAAAAATGGCGTGGTCTAAGTCATGGTAAAATTCCAAACTTAGTCAAATTTTCGAGGAGGATCGAAAAGGGCTTTCTCGAATGTGACCGAACTCACCGCGCGTCGTCCGGCCCAAATGCCCGGTCCCCCCTGTCCGGCCGAAGTCTCGCCACAATCGGTTTGCGGACCTTTACGATTTTAACCGATCGGACGCTGACACCGAGCGTCGGTCAGCCAGCCAAGCGTCCGGCGATCACCGGGCGTTCAGCCGCTTTGACGTTCGGCCCGGAGCACCCATACGCCCGATCACGGGGGTCCGGTCGGTTTTCGCGTCGCGATCGATCCGCAGGGCTTACTGGAAACTTGACCGGGACCGCCACCGGGCGTCCGGCAGGTCGATCGCGGCGTCCGGTCACCCCGACGCAGGCCCGTGTCCAGACGAGATCCGAACCGATTTGTTTCCAATCGTGTTTTGGTCGGTTTTTGAGGCTTGAAACGTCAAGGACGGTTTCCTAAAAAGATAAGACCACCCTCCTCTATATAATAAAAGAGGTTCATGGCCGATTTGATCCCATCTACATCCAATCGACAATCAATCTACCCCTCGTCCCGTTTGTAGGTCATCTTCTTCCTTCAACCCCCTCTATCCTGTTGTTCGGGGCGAACTCCGCGTTCTTCGTCGGCGTTCTAGGCGCCACGCCTGGTCCTAGAGCACCCCCGCGCGTCGCCCCTCGACGGGTCTTCCCGAGGTGCGTTGGAGGTTCTTCCGGCCGTCACCGAGCTACGTCACCCCTACCGATCCCTAGATCGGTTAGGGGCGCCACGCTTGTGGTGCTTTCGCCGCTTCAAGGTTGTGTGCAACCTTCGTGGGCGCCCAAGGCCCTCCCGGTGTGTTGGTGTAAAACCCTAGTTTCGGCGTCAAATATCCTAATTAATACGTAACCTATTTCCGATTCATTTAGCAACCTTCTTGTTTTTGAGTATGGTATGATTCGTGTGATAGGTTTGCCCCTTTCACTCGAACTGTCATTTGTGTGATTTTGCCCCGCCAAATACTCGTGAGGGGAAACTTTGATCACCCAAATTTTCCCTTTGCCTTAGATTTGTATGAATCGAATGTTGACATTTCTTAACGCAATCACCAAAAAGGCAATCACGCTTTTAGAAATGCATATTGGTAATCGAATGCAACCGCCAAAAAGGCGTGGAGTGCTGAAAAACAAAGGATTGACTTCCCATGATGACTTCACCGGGAATTGTTACATTCCAAAGAATATCACCACGGGATGTCGGGTGGCATTCTATAATGTTACTGTAACAAGCCGCAAGCGCACGGAAATACCGTTATAGCATTTCACACGGAGATATTCGGGGTATCGTTATTTATATTTTCCCAAAGGATGGCATGGTGTAGGATTCTAGCAGGGGGCATGAACAAGACGACATGTCTATATAGTTGACCAATACTCAATGCAGGAGTAAGCCATGATAGTTCATAAGATAGTGTGACACACACTTGGGCCAACCTCAAGGATAAAAGGAAAATAAAGAATAAAGAATATTCCTAAGTGAAGCAGGCATTCCTAATGTATAGCTGTGCAAAGAACAAGTTAATGATCATGCGGACATAAATGACTAGAGTTTTAGGTCGAGAGTGAGATGGACGGGAGACCTCCAGGTACCATCCGACCCAATGGAAGGCATTTACGAACTCCCCTACATCACATACGAACGTGAAGGGATTACAAGGGATGGGCAGGGGCTATCACAACCCCGCCGCCTACCCTCACGACCGTGGCATGCTCTCATATCCGAAGGTCCCCGCTCATCTGGGCACCATGCGGCATGTTAAGGTACATCCCATGTCCCCGCGGACTCTCACCCTACGGATGAACGTGAGCTAGAACATGGACGGAGGCCCAAGACCACAACGAACCGCCATCTCAAAGACAACTCTTACTCTACTCAAATACATGACACGAATGGTTAAGCCTAAAGTTCTATACGACTAACCACGACATAGGAACTATAGTCTAGTTCTTCGTCATGATCGTGTCGAGAACAACATGTCAAGAATATAACATAGAAACTATATGCTAGTTCATATGTCAAGTCTATAACATGAATATACTCTAGCTCTATTGCACAACTAAATAAGAATAAGACTTGAGAAGAAACCATATTTGATTCATACCAAATGCTCCTTTCTTTCTTTCTTTTCTTTTTTTTTTTTTGGAGATGTGGGCTCTACTCGCCCTCGGACACATGTCCATTTTCATCTCTTTTTTTCTTCTTCTTTTTTTTTAGCATAGCCCATACCTTTTTCTCTTTTCTTCAAATTAGATTCCCGGATGTCAATTTTAGCTTTTAAACGAAATCATAGTAAATCTATTTGTACCATATCATACTTGGCAACAACTTACTTTGGATAGAGCTTATGCAACCCACATGAATCGGGTTTTTCGGGATGAGTTTTTAGACTTAGCCACTAAACCAAAACTTTAGAGAAATTTAAGTTATAAACTAGGCACAAACAAAACATAAGACAGAGCAACTATTCATCATTTCAACAAGGTTTTAAAACTAAACATTTCCATAGCTCATATGTATAGGCATGAAAATTCTTTTAAGCATATCTCATCATTTTATAAGGTAGAGAGTATAATAAAAAATGAGAGATACAAGTTACCTTTCTAGAAGTCCTCCCCCAAGCTAGCTCTTTATTTACCTTTCATGGTTTTGCTAGCTTGTGCGCCAAGAATAACTGAGTTGTGCTCGGTCACGTGGTTGGGGGCTCCCCCAAGCTTCTTCTTTTGATGTCATCACAAGAACAGGGACAAAAGAACTTGAAATTTGAAAGGTTTATTTTCCTCTCTCTTGTTTCCTTTCTCCCCATCTCCTCTCTTCTCTCTTTTTATTATATTATATTATATTATATTATATTATATTATATTATATTATATTATATTATATTATATTATATTATATTATATTATATTATATTATATTATATTATAATATATTATATTATATTATATTATTAATTTATATTTTTCTCTTTTTTTTTGACTGCCAACTCTGTTGTCATCTTCAAGACTTACCCATATGAAACTTTGTCATATTCCCGGGGGGTTAGTCCAATGGTCGACCAAAATCTACACTAGCAGTTTTGAATTCAAAAACCAAACTCGACTCCATGTCTAATGTCGATTAAGGTAGACTTTTTGACCTAAGCACCATGCTTAATTCAAAAACGCCTATGGAAGTATGACCATACGTATAACCAAAACTTCCAAACCAAAACATGCCAATATAGAAAGAGGAAACATGAATTGATAAACAAGATTCATCCAACGAGAGGTAAACAAAATATTTTATTATTATTTATTATTTTATTTATCATTTTTATTGTAAGCATCATGGAGTTTATTATTTGGGAGATTATTATTGTATTAAAATAAAAGATAACTACCGATTTACCTTTCGACAAGGACTCACCTTTTAAAGTCCACGAGCAAGACTCTTCTCCTTTCATTTTGTGCTTGATGGAAGGTCACCCATATCCGGAGATGTGGATGTGGATGTTGTCCTTTTCGCCTGCCATGCCTGCTAGCACTTTACGGCTTTACTTTCTTGGCCGCTTGTTTTTAGCATTCTTATGCTTGTTGAACCCATTGAATGGGCATCTCATTGTAAGACCCCGCATATGAAAACTAGCATGCGGATCCCACGTGTAGGGACTGCATTTGTAGTGTTAAGAAATGGTCTCCCAAGGGTTGGGGAACTCTCTTGTTGTGACCCCATGTCCGGGATGACAAAGTCCGTCGGGATATACGCTTCTCGAATTTTCACCGTAACGCCCCGAGCTACTCCTTCTAGTTTTCCTTAGTGATAGGTCCGCCATCCGCAGCTTCAAAATGTACGGGGGACAAAGGTCCTCCTAATATTTCATCATATGTTACCTTGGACATGATGTTTATTTTTGATCCAAGGTCGCGGAAGGCATCCTCGAAGACATGTGGGCCAACCGAGCATGTAATTGTCGGGCGGCCGAGGATCCTCCTTCTTGGTGATGAGTGGTGGCTCGGTAGGAGACTTGTTATTTTCCCGACATAGAGGTTTACCGGACCTCGTTGAGACCATTTTAACATATTCAAGAGAAGTTTCGGGTTGCCCCATAACTTTTCCCAAACCGGAATGTGTAAAGCAAAGCAAAGAACCGAGCTAAGCGTGTTTCTATCGCTTTTATTAAAGCTCACTGTCTTTCATAAGAAGAAGTTAAATTTTTAATTTTAAAAATCATGTTTTCAATTGTTTTATCATTGAGCATCAACTTCTTTGAAAGATCTTCAATTATTTTTGTTTGGTCTAAGACCAAGTT